>CALZFC010000035.1:1237500-1432500 GCA_945643635.1 Allodiplogaster sudhausi | reverse complement strand
TTCTCTATGTATCTCTTTAACCCTCACAATTCCTCCGCTCTCACTTTCTTCTATGTTTCTCTCTCTCTCTCTCTCACTCTCTCGCTCTCTCTCTCGCCATCTCTCTTATTTTTATGCATCTTCTTCAATCTACATGATTACACATTCTGCCATAATCCTTCTCCTCTCGAATTCCCTTTTAGTGCCCCTTTTTGCTCCTCTGCCTTAACACACCTGCCAGATTATAGCTGATCTTAAGTAAGTGATAGATAATAATATGTGTTTTTATTCTGATCCATCCAAACGTTTACATGCGCTGATATGCCTTTTTCTTTTTCTTATGCAGGCACAAAGAAATTAATCCATTAAAAAATTTTTTTCTTTTCTTTCTTATAGTTGAATAAATGGAATCATTTCTTAGTAGACCAACATCAAATTACATACATATATGCAGGAGTCTCTCTCTCTCTCTCTCTCTCTCTCTCTCTCTCTACTTTCACTTAATTTTGGTCTACGGAGCAAAGAGTTCACTCCTCGTCTACTTTTTTTTCTCTCTTGCAAAGATTCTTTGCCGTGTTCTTCGACTTGGAGAAGAAGATTCTCTTCTCTCCGCCCTTCTTGTCATGAGATATTAGAGAGAAACGTGGCGCGCGCGCACGTCGTTGAAGCCCAGTGCAGCTTCGTCTTCATTCTTTTCTCTCTTTCTCTCTCTCACTCTCCCTCTCACTCTCTCTCTCTCTTTCTCTCTCTCTCACTCTCACTCTGTCTCACTCTCTCTCTTTCTACTTCTCTTTTTCTCTTTCTAACTTTCACTATCTCTGCTCTGCTCACCTTGGCTTTTGGCGTTTTTTTCTCTCTAGTTCTCTCGCTCTCCATCTCTCTATTTCTCTCTAGTACTCGCCCTCTCGCTCTCTATCTCTCTATTACTTTCTCACCCTGCTTTGCTTCTATCGCTCCGCACTTTTCTCTGACTCTATGCTACGTCTCACTCACTCCAGTCTCTCACTTCTAGGTGCGGCCGAGCGTGAAAGCGGTCGTCTCCTCTGCCCGTGAGTGTGTTGTTCTGGTTGTCTTCTTCTTCGGCCGAAACGAAACTGCACTCACGGCGGGCGCGGAAGGAATGTGCATGTGACGTTGCGTCCCATCCGACCCGGCAAGAGTGAAACCCGCCGACTCTCGGGTGCTGCGACCTTTTCATCTCGAACGAGTGCGCCCACTTCTAGAGGATTGCTCTCTTCGAAGAACGCTTCCCTGATTGAGAAAAGAGGAAGAGCCTCTAAGAGCTCTCTGAGAACTGATCAATTCCCGGCATTCTGCGAAGTTTGCCACTTCACCTGCTCCACGGAGACGCGTTGAGTTTCCGCCGACTGCCTGAATTGTGCTCCATTTCCGAATTGCTTTCGAAGTGAGGAGCGACTTCGCCTTCTTTCCTCTGCTGCTGCATGCAAGTGCAGCGAGCAAAACCCGGCGAGTCTAGGGTGCTGCCGATTTTCTTCGCTCCTCGCTCACACTCCGCCCCTCTCCCGTCTTGTCGAAGGCGGTCGCGGGCACCAGCGGCGGGCCGCACATGAATGGAAGGCGGCGCCGCCGACCCGACCGGCATTTTCCGGACTTTAAGGCCAGGGCCCCGGCCACCGCTGTCCAATTTACGGCCCGGGCCTCTGCAGGCGAATTCACTGCCCCGGCCTCCGCTGTCCAATTCACGGCCCCGGTCCCAGCAGTCCAATTCACGGCCCCCGCCTCCGCTGTCCAATTCACGGCCCCGGCCCCAGCAGTCCAGTTCACGGCCCCCGCTTCCGCTGTTCAAGGCCTCGGCCTACCAAGAATACTATTGCCCCTCGTGCTTCTATTCCTCCTCGCCACAGCCATCACTTGCGAAGCCCATGGCACTAGCCACTACGGCGGAGGAGGCGGTCCGAGTCCCGAGTATATCGACTACAGGTCAAAATTGTCGTTCACCGGGTTTGCGCTTTTTTCCGCTTCTTCTCAGTGAGTGTTTTTATTAGAGAGACAATATAAAGTAGTAACTAGCTTGTAGTAGCAGTGTGCTGCATGTAAAAGCTGAGAGGAAGAAGTTCAGTCGCGTGATTTAACAATGTCATTCCGAGCATGCCTAATATTAACACTGAATGCTTTACCCTAGACTTCAAGCGCATTTCCGGCCTTCTTCTAGTGAAATCAATCATTCCAAGAAAATTATTATAAATAAGTTAGACTCCAAGAAGAAGACAAATCACCTGACATTTATTTATTAATTAATTTATTTATTTATTCAGACATCAAATAATGATGTGACAACATGTGAAGTGAATATGACAAAATAAGCTAAGACAGCTGAAAGGAGAGAAACAGTTGAGAAGAAAATTATCGACATTTGCTGGCCAGATTCACACATGAATCTTTTATGTTAATATTAAAAAGGATCTCATTACCAGCTTTAGCATCTAAATGGTGGTCTTTAACAAATCGGTGGAACAGCTGTCTCTATTAAAGTTTTTTTTTTATCGAACATGTTCGCTATGCTGAAGCATATGTTAGTTAATGTTTAATGATCAGTGTAAGTGAGGCAGGAAGAATGAGAAAGAGATAGCGAGAGGGGGAGGAAGCGAGAAAGGAACCAAAAAAAAACAGAACAGCAAAGTGAAGGAGATTTTTTTTTATTCAGGAGCCAACCGAGAAAAAAAAAACAGAAAACATTGTACGTGGAAATTTGCACGGTGGAATTCTTGAGAGAGTGACCGATGAACCAATGACTTCGGACAGGTGACGTCTCTCCGCAAAATGCGGCCAATGAAAAATGTCATGAAATTAGAGAGAGATAGAGATAGAGAGAGAGAGAGAGCGAGAGAGAAGTTGAGAGAAGGAGAGTGAGAAGGAGGTTGAGAGAAAAGAGTGAGAGAAAGAAGTTGATAGATAGAGAGTGAGATAAAGTGAGAAAGACAGAGAAAGAGGGAGAAATTATGCGGTAGAGAGCATGGAAAACTGAAAGGATGCATAAGTTTGGCCAATATTCATCGCACACGCAAACACAGGAAGTTACATACATTCATCTCCATTTTGAGAACATGTGAACTCTGGTCATGAAATATTCCTTTCTCTCTTTCTCTAGCTCTTTTTACCCTCTCTCTTTCTATATCAATTTCGCTTGCTGTAACTTTTGCTGTCGTTTGAGTACTTGTGAACTCTAGCCTTGTAAGGCATTTCTCCCAGTATTAATATACATATTTCAAAATGTTAAGCGTAAACGAACACTGTTGAACTAAAATCTCTCTCATTTCCCCGTTCGAATATCAAAGTAATCTCCGGAGTTATCTCCAATCTCACAATCACAAGCTTTGGAGCAGCGCGGACCTGCACACGAAATTGTCCTTCAATGAATGATGCAGATTTTTTTTAGTCATTGGTAAAGCCCTCAATATCTTGCAGAATCAGGAAAAATTTAGTACAAAATAATCAACTGCGAAATTTAACCACGTTTTGTAGGCTGATACGAATGCTATTGTGCAGTGAATGAGAGGAATGCAGTGTGTGTGGAAAGTGGAAATAATTAATGAATTAAAAAAAAAGATATTTAATTTTTGTGTCTTTTTCAGCTCGGCGACCAAATATTGCTACAGCTGCATGTCGGAGGACTTCCTGTCGCATTGGCAGTATCTCGAGGAGGTTTTCTCTTTCTTCTTATACTTTATTTCGTCTTTTCAATTATCTCGTATGAATGAAATATACATACTTGCTGTTCATAAACTCGCTCTTGGCATTGTTGTTCTTATTTCCCTGATAATCTGCGTGATTCTTTATCGATTTTTTTCCCTATTTTCCCTATTTGAGGAACTGCTCTCTTTATCGATTTTTTTCCCTATTAATCTGCGTGATTCTCCATATCTGTTGCTTCAAGCGAGGAGAGAGATAGAGAGAGAGAGAGAGAGAGAGAGAGAAAGAGAAAGAAAAGTAAAAATTGAGCAACGCGAAAAAAAAGCCGTGTACAACGACCCAAGATTCTCGGGCATCGTATTTCGAAAAGAGATTAGACGAGTGAAGAGAGATTGAAAGAGAGAGAGAAACAGAGAGTGATAAAGAGACAGAGAGAGAGAGAGAAAGAGAGAGAAAGAGAAAGAGAGAGAGAGAAAGAAAGAAAGAGAGAGAGAGATTATTCTCTTTCTTCCTCTTCGACAAGAGACAAATGTCTGGATGCCATACGCTGAAACCGCTGTTGCCTCCTCCTTCGTCGTCGTCCTCTCCACACTCGTATACACAGGAGGAAGAGACAATGTCTCCACCTCGCCATCCCTCCATCTCCGATAACCGAGCCTTTTTGCCCCATTTTTCGCTGCTCTTGCCTCAAGATATCATATCTCGCAAGTCAAGAAATTCCTCCTTCTCTCTTTTCAACAAGATCAACATGCATATGAAGGGAGCTTACTGGCGTTATGCACATTTTCTCCAGATCATTTCTGGTCAACTGGGCATATATTGATCCGAGTGTTCTCTCTCTTTCTCTATCTCTCTCTCTCTCTGACTCTCTCTCAACCTCTTTCTCTCTCGCTTTCTCTTTCTCTCTCTCTCTCTCTCCTCTTTCCTATTGCTCACCCATAATCAGTGAGTCAGATGTTCGAACACCCGTGGAAGAGTTGGACACGTCATTTCTCCACCATCACATCTCTTGCTCTCATTCTCAATCTACTTCTCATTTTAGCTCTCTCTCTCTCTCACTCTCTCTCTCTCTCTGTCTCTCTTTCTCTTTCTCTCTCACTCACTCACTCTCTCTCTTGTTGAAGGTGGAGCGCAAGTTAACGAACTCTCACATAACATTGTCCCCTGCCTATGGTGCGCGCGCTGTCAAGCATGTTGATGACATGGAGGCCAAGGAACGGAGCAGGCGGGGGTGAACGGAGGGAGGGAGAGAATGATAGAGCGAGTAGAGAAGGAGAGAGAGGGATAGAGATAGAGAGAAAGAAAGATAAAGAGAGAGCGCGAGAAATAAAGAGAGAGAGGAAGAAGAGAGAGAGAGAGAGAGAGGGCGAACGTACATAGCTTCATCTGCACCACTCACCCCTTGCAAATCGTCCTGTAAACAAATTTGAATGCCAAACCGTTTCAGCTTCGGTTCCAAATTCGGTTGCCCACTTTTTCAAAATTACATACATTGTATGTATATTAAATTTAAATGAATTATGTTGACTTTTTCTTAATTAGCGGCCAATACACTCACTTATTGTTAGTCTGGACTTCTTCTTTGAAGAGGAAGAAAAGAAGATCAAGCGATGGCGAGGGGAAGGGAAAGTCTTGTATTTCACATGGACACCTACGCAGACAACACAACTTACTCTCTTTGCTCATCTTTAAACCTTGAGAAGGCCTGTGGCATCTTTCTCACATGCGTTCAACATATGTACATGTACATGAACCACGCAGTGTCATGACTCATCACCCACAAAAGCTCCTGAATACTCATGTACTGCGTACATGCTTGTAAATTCATGTCTTGCCCTTACAAGTAGCAAGAAGTAAGTAGTAAGTAAACACTGCCATAATGGGGTCATTCCATAGGAAATATACTAGAACACATTCATGAGCCTCTGGATAATCTCTTCTCTAGACTTCTACACATATCCTTTCCCTTTTCCTCTTCGTTTCATATATAATCGGACAAGTCTTCTTTTCCGAGGTGGTGAGAGCGCTAATAGGAAGAAAAAGAAGATGAAGAAGAGGAGTTTAGACAGAAAGCAGTCAACAAAGATGAAGAAGTCGATGATTTTTAATCGTCGTTTGAATACTTGAGAACTCGCATAGAAAAAGTGGCCATATCGAGCAGATAGTGAGGTTTTAAATTAGATTTTTTTTAAACAATTAAATAGCTTTGAAGCCTCTTCTTTTTTCCTCTAATGAAAAATATCTTTAAAAAATTATTTCTGTAACAGCGGGGCTTCTGGATACATTTAGTAGGTTGCCAGTCGCATGAAGCGTAAAAAGAACATCTGACACTTCTGTGCTGACTTTGTGAGAGAACGCCAGGAAGTCCACCCATACCCTGTCACTCTATGCCTTCAGGGAAATGACAGGTCAGCGAAACAAGTTACTCCTTTCTCTCTCTCTCTCTCTCTCTCTCTCTCTCTCTTTCTCTCTCTTTCTCTCTCTTTCTATCTCTCTCTCTTTCTCTCGCTCTCTCTTTCCTTCATTCTCTCTTTTCTCTCTCTCTCTATTTCTCTCACTCTCTTTTGGTATTCCCAGCGCGGTGCAGAAACTACAATTCACTCTTCTTCATTCATATGGCTTTCGCACTGACTTGGCATCTGTGCAGACGAAAGTTGTTTTCATAGACACTTTCCAAAAATACGGAAGACGCCTGTGTTCAGATGTACTTCTGGGTATCCCAAAGGCTCTCTTTCTCGCTAGAATGAGACTTAGAGAGAGAGAGAGAGAGAGAGAAAGAGAAAGAGAGAGAGAGAGAGAGAGAGAGAGAGAGAGATAGAGAAAGTGAGATTGTGTATGGGAGTTGGCCGTTCCGCTTTGGGAGCATCGCCTGCAAGTGGCAGAGACAATTTCACCTCTTCATAGTCTTTTTTTTCTCCAGCTCTCTCTCTCCTCTATTCTCACTGTCTCATAGCTCTTTTTTGTATCTCTCTATGTCTCTCTCTCTCTAACTTTCTCTCTGAATCTCTTCTCTCTCTCTCTCTCTCTCTCTCTCTCTCTCTTGTCGAATCGCAATGACTCAAGCGCGACAAATATGTTGTGTCCTTCCTCTTCCACTGACAATGAAAAGTGCGGTCTGGGCTCGGCTCGGCTCGGCCAAGCAAATGAGGGAGACATTGTTTGGAGGAGGCGCAAGGGAAGGGGAATCTCTTCCATGTCGAAAGGATGAAGAGCCATTCTTTTGGAGTACCTCTGAAGTAGAATGGGCAGCGTAATCTTTTCTCCCTCTTTCTCCCACTCTCTCTCTCTCTGTCTCTCTCTCTTTCTCTCTCCCTCTCTCTATCTCTGTCTCTCTCTCTCTCTTTCTCTCTTTCTCTCATAGCGCACCTCTCACATCCGAAACATTTCATGGAGTAAAAAGATTCGAGGGAATATCATGAAAGAAAAATTATTGGCCTTATTATTGTTGGCACTATTGTGATATGCTCGTAAAAAGTGCTAGGTGTTCAACACCAAAAGTACGAATGAAATCGAGAGCGACGTGGTAAACAAGCAGCTAATCTCATATTCAAATGTATGTACTCTCTCCCTCCTCTCAGTCTCTCCCTCTCTCTCTCTCGCTCTCTCCCTCTCTCTTCTTCTCTCTCTCCCCCCCTCTCTCTCCCTTCTCTCTCTCTCTCTCCCTCCCTCTCTCTCTCTCCTCACAGGTCTACTACCGTCCCGTCAACTTCACCGACCACTGCTTCGCCTTCTCCTCTCAGCTGCGCGTCTCCTCCTCCACATCCGCTGTCCAGATCGGCGTGCATCCCTGCCACTCGTCACTCTGCGTCGCCGTCATCGAGCCGCGTATCTTGGCCGGTTAGTCATATTCAAATTTTTTTAATGCAAATTTATTTTTATGAAAATTTATTTGCACGAAAGTTTCTTTTTATGCACACTTATTTTTATGTAAGTTTACTTTTATGCAAATTTCTTTTTTTGCAACCTTTAACCTGTTAGCTTTTACAATACGAGATAGAAATAATTCTGATTATAATAGAAAAGGGGATTGTACGATTTTTTTTTGCCACAAAGAAATGTGCATTTTAATTTTTCTTCTCGCACACGCCCCGGTGCCTTCTTAGCTGTTCTCTTCCTATCATGCGCGATCTTTCAAACGGGACGCGGCTAGCTTAATGCTTGCATGGCGCAGACAAGGCACCGCTGGCGCGTTTTCTCTTCGTTCGCTTTGATCCCGGTTCTCTTGGCCTTGTCGCGCTTGTGGACGTCATGAAGAGTTGTGACAGCTTGATGCAGTGCAGAGGGAGAAAGAGAGAGAGAGAGAGGGAAAGCTTGGGAGGGAAAGAACGAGAGAGAGGGAGCAAGGAGATCGTATAAAGAGAAAAAGAGAAAGTGATGCGCATTACGCTGTCTCAAGGCATTATATGACCGCCGTCAAAATTTGCAGCTCAAGCTTGACATTCTTCATCGAGTTGTCAACGAAAAGAAGGAACTCTTGGCTTTGCGAAGCAACCACTTCTTCATTTACATAAGCGACAGCCACCATGGAAATGATGTCTCTCGCTCCCCCTCTCTCTCTCTTTCTCTCTCTCTCTCTCCTTCTCTCTCTCTCTTTCTCTCTCTATCTGTTTCTCTCTCTCTTTCTTTCTCTCTTTCTCTCTCTCTCTCTTTCTTTCTCTCTTTCTCTCTCTCTCTCTGTCTCTCTCTTTATGATATCTATATCTCTCCTCTTCTTGGCAATCTTTCGTCCTCTATTCTCACTCTCAATATTATCCTGCTTACATAAATCTATTACAATTTGCATCAAGATTAAAGAGCGGAAGTGATGGAATAATGTTCAATGCTTATTGCAGATATAATGAGATACATATACTGGGAGACTCAAGACCAAGGATATTGTTGCGATCATTCTTAAAGTCTAGAATAAAAATTCCAGCACTGATTCAATAGAACTACTGGTGTTGTTGTAATACTTTTTATTTATTTATATGATTATTATAATTATATCACTATTATCACCATTATTGTCATTATAACTATTAATATTAGTAGTATTATTATTATTGTTATTAAAATTATTATTAGTATTGTTATTATCAGGCCAACACATTGGCAACAACATCATCCGAGGCTGCTTCTCTTCCATCTTCCGCTACGGTGGCCAACGACTGCCGGCGCAGAGTCATCCTCTGGGTAAGTCGAGAATGTAATAAAATAATACTTTTTATTTAAAAGAAGAAAACCCTTTTCAATGCAGCATTTTTGTCGCAACTTATTTCTTCTTCTTCGCAATTTAGAAAAATAGTTATTATTCTATATTGTTCGCCCGCGCCGTTAAGTTTGACAGACACAAGAAAACTATGCGGTCGTTTTAGTTTTTATTTTTGCTGTAATATGAATTCGCCTTGATGGCTTATTTGTGTGAAGTGTCGGTGAAAGCGGCTGAAGAAGGGGTTGAAGAGAAGAGACATGGAGAAGAGAGAGAGGGTGAGAGAGAGATAGAAAGAGAGAGAGAGAGAAAAAGAGAAACAGAGAGAGAGAGAGCGAATGAGAGGGAAAGAGAAATAGAGTGAGAGTGTGAAAAATAGAGAGAGAGAGATCTGGAATGAGAGAGAAAAATAGAGAAGTAGATGGCGGCAAAACTTGAGCTTCTCTTGCCTCGAAATGAGATTTTGCGCCCGCGCACGACGAGTCGGCCGCTCCCCGGAGGGCAGAGAGAAGAGGATGACTCCTATTTCTCTTTCGGACTCTCTCTCTCTCACTTTCTCATTATCTCTCTTTCTCTCTCTCTCTCTCTCTCTCTCTCTCTCTCTTTCTATCTCTGACTCTTTCAACCTCTCCGGCCACTCCGCTCCGGAAGCCAGGATGGCCAGTTTGGGTGGCCGGCGCGTGAGGGAAATGATAGTGATGCTGCTGCTGGTAAGCCGATTAGGCCCCGGGCTACTAGATACTAAACTGGCACGTGCCACATGGCTCTGGCTTGACCACAGCCGCAAACTTTCCGCGATCCGGGGACCAGACAGGAGACAGGAGACAGAGGTGGAATGAATGATGACATCTCATACCATATGATCGCTAATTATATTTCTTTCGAGATTCATATATTTACACTAGTGTGAAGAAGAAGTAATATTCATATTGTGAGTGTTCGTCCTTCTTCTCACAATCAAACCTGAAGAAGATGCGCAACTTTCTCTGTCTCTAATTTGACACGGATAAAGGAGAAGCGGTTGGGAGTGGAGGGGTTGGAGGAGAGAAAAAAAGAAAAAGTCCAAATATCTGCTGCAGTTTGACGGAAGCTGGATTTCACTCTCTCTCGATTGGCAGTCATAAATTCTCAGCGTATGTGTGTGTGTGTGTTAGGGATGCGATGCGGACTCTAGCGAATTCTTGGAGGGAATGCATAGATGAAGAGGGAAAGAGAGAATGAGACAGAGAGAGAGAGAGATGGAGGGAGAGAGAGAGAAAAAGAGGGAGAAAGTGAGAAATGGAGGGAAAAAGAGAGATGGAGGGAGAGTGAGAGAGAAAAAGAGGGAGAGAGTGAGAAATGGAGATAAAGAGAGCAAAAAAACGAGGAAAGGATCATGTAAAGAAAGAAAAGCGGAGAGTGGAATGAAGAAGAGACATAAAGTGGTCGTGGAGATGAATGAATCTTGAAAAGAGGGATTCGAAGCAAAAGAGGAAGAAAAAAATGCAAACGGGCATTAAAATCTCTGCTGCAACGAAAGTTTTCATGTACATACATATGTAGACGGAGATAGAGACTTTCTCGAGTTATATGCTACATATAAAGGAATGCACGTGCATATGTAGCTGGCCAATATGGACAATGGATTTGAAAAAAAAGTTGTTTTTTTTTCGCCCTAGCACTTAAATGTTGCACTCTCTGATCGCAACTGTTCATTGTTGCATTGGTGAGGCGTGATCAGGTGATAGGTAGTTAGAGAGAGTAATGGCAGTAGAGATAGAGAGAAAAGATACAGCGAGAGAGAGAGTGAGATATGTTGAAAGTGTCTATGGGATGAGCCCATTAACGAGGAATGATGTGTGGGGGGTGCTCATTTGTGGGATGTTTTATGGCCGGGACAAAGTCACTAGGATGATGGGACCCTTGGAGCAGCTGCACATGGATGGAGAAGGTCCGCTAGGCACACGAAGATTGTGAGAAGCTAAGATCACGTTGCAAAGTGAGCGAGAGAGAGATAGAGAAAGAGAGAGAGAGAGAGAGAGAGAGATTGAATGAGACAGAGAGAGATAAAGAGAAAGAGAGAAAGATACAGAGAGGCAGAGTATGAGACAAGAGAGAGAGAGAGAGAGAGAGAGAGAGAGAGAGAGAAATGTAATTGGAGCGATCCAGAAATGGAGACTGGAACGATCAAGAGACTAACAAGCTAAATGAAAGTATGGAAAAAGAGAAGCGATCTTATGGAGCGCGCGGCCATCATGAGCAGTTCTTTTTTTGAAGAATTGCAGTGTGTTCAGAGCAAAGTTGGCCAAAAAAAGGCAACGACAAGGAAAGAATTCAAAAGAATAGAGTGAGAAAAAAGTGTATAATAATAAATTATTAAACAAATTATTTTGAATTGATAAAAATGATGCAATGATAAGAATGACGTCATTCTTTAAAAATGATGATGCAATAAGATGACGTCATTCATATTGCAGAGCATGTTGCAGACACGAGCTGCACGCGCGTTCCGGCACGGCTGCTGCTGCCGCCGCACCTCGCGGCGCGCTCCTCCAATCGCACTATCGAGGTTTTCTTTTTTTCTTTTTTTCTCTCTCTGACTCTCTTTCTCTCTCTCTCTTTCTCTCTCTCTCTTTCTTTCTTTCTCTCTCTCTCTCTCTCTCTTTCTCTCTCTCTCTCTCTCTCTCTCTCTCTCTCTCTCTTTTAAATCACATTTGCCTTGCCAGTTATTATTATCGTCTATTATCAAAAAAAACAAATCACGAATATAATAAAATATAATTAAAATTTATTTATTTATTTATTTTTAAATATATGAATATATTTATTATAATCTTACAACACAGATGTGCTGGTGCAGCGGCCAACTCTGCAACGACTATCCGAGTGTGCCGATTAACGAAGCCGCCTTGTCAGTTTTTGCATTGTGGTTTATTCATTGGTTTTTTTTTAAATATAATTAATGTTGCACAATTGATAAGTTCCAAGGCGATGAATGATTTAATGAAAATTTTTATACATTAACTTGCTATGTCGCACAACATGTTATACATATCTATTATTATCTGGGTTGAAAGAAATAAAAATGAAAAAAAAGTTCTTTTTCAGATCGCTTTTGCCACACTTTCTACAGGCCACGCTCATCGCACTAATCGCATCATGTTTTTGTTAATTTCACCAAGCGGACGATTCAATGACAATCAATGTTAATGAAGTCAGAACAGTTTTCTGCGCTCGGGGTCTCAATAGATTTTTTTTCATTTTTTCCAGCGTTCAAACTGCCTTATTTTTGTTGATTTGTCCGAAAGAACAAACTTTTTAAAGTGTTTTCTTTTAATATAAATTTTTAATATTCCTTCTTTGCTAATATTTGTAGCCGAAATATTCTTGCTAATGAATTTGAATCCTCATAACTTTGATGTATCATGAATGATTTTCATAGACATTGGCTAGCCATTATTATCTCGGTTAATCTCTCATTAGAGTCACCAAACTCCCGATGAAAACTCTAACAATAGAATGGCATTTTGAGTGAGATGCGCTAGAGTCAAGATCGCCGTAAGTCATTTGTTTTTCTTCTCTTTTATTTTCTTTTTTCTTTTGCTCCTGGTCTCAAACTTCAAAATAGTGTGATACATGTCTTACTTTCTCTCTGCAAATGATAAATCTTTTCTCCACTATTCTACGCATCTCTGCTCGACTACATAAGTCACATTGTTCTCCGTACACATAAATATGTACATAGGAGCATTTGATCGTTGACCTCAATTTATGAAGGAAGATGAATACCAACAAAAAAAAATGACTGTGCTGCAAATTTTGATATTCTAGAGTTATAATAATAATAAATACACAAATTAGATAGTGTGTATGCTACATGCCTAAAGTGTGTAATACATACTTGTAAGTAAGTACTTGTACTTGAGGAGGACGTTGGACACGACAAAGCATATGTATACACTATACAGCGGAAAGACGACATATTCAATTAATTAGTGTCGACTGTCGCAAAGCAATCGATGCCATAAAATCGATACTCGATATTGGAGAGAGAAAAAAGAATTAATATTGATGATCAGCCGGAGCGTACTTGAGAAGGCCGGTACCCTCGCCGAGCAGATAGCGCAGCTTATTGCACAACGTCGCGTACTGCCAAAGGAAGTCGTAGCTCTTCTGCAAAAAAAAAATTATAAATTTTTTAACATTAGTCTCCTTTAAATTGCAAAATTTAACGGTTTTCCTTCATTAGTTACTTTTAAATTGAAAATGTTTCCTTCTTAATGAGTCATTTTAATATGCACATTTAGTACGCGAAAGAAACAAGAGAACAGTCGATAATGGTCAGCTTGTTTGTATCGTGCGACGAGCTAATTATGAGTTTATTCATTGCGAAGAGTTCAAGGAGCGTTGCTATTGGGGGGGGATAGAGAAGAGAGATCTATCTATGCTCGCTCTCATTATCTCGAACACCTCCTCTCCGCGTACTTTGTCCTCTGTGCTACGCTTTTGTACACATTTGAAAAAAGCGACCCCTATAATCTCTTGCATTCTCTTCTTCCACCTTCCGTTATTATTTCTATCTCTCTTGTCTTACCTCTCTCTCTTTATCATATATTCTCTCGTCGAGTAACATACTCTCGCAGAGTAGCCTAGACTATCCTTTGGACTCCACCGCCTGTCATAATTCTATCGCAATTGCTCTACTAATCCTGACTATGACTATTTGAATATGTTTAGCAGGGATTAAAGTGAATTACTATGCGTCATCAGTAAATTTGTGTTTATCATTCCAGCCAGAAAAGCGAGGCCAGGCAAGGACGGTGTTTTGTTTTGTTTTTTTCTCTAGCAACCTAGAATGGGTTTTACCTTCTTCTTGTAGAGGCCGTACGGCCTGAGTACGCCCTCGATCGCCTTCGTTGCCTTCATGAGATTGTAGTGCGGCACGGACGTGAAGAAGAAGTGATGCGCGACGTGGCCGTCCGTGATGTGATGCAGGATGTAGTCGATGCCGAGACCGTAGGGTCTAAATAAAATTTTCTTATTTCTACCATACTCTCAAAGCACACATGGAAAAGTGGGGCAGAAAAATGAAAGAGAGAGAGAGAGAGAGAGAAAGTGATGGAGAAGAGAGAGCGAGAGATAGAGAGAGGAAGAAAGATAGAGAAAGAGAAAGGAAGAGAGAAAGAGAGAGAGAGAGAGTGAGAGACAGACAGACAGAGAAGAGAGATCTCCCCTCTAACCTGTCGATCGTCTGCAGTTGTCCCTTCATAAAGTTCCACGTGCCGTCCTCGTACACCTGGATGTCCTCGCTCTGATGCTGCAGGAAGGTGATGATGATGAGCCAGAGTCCCTGGCACAGGCATGGCAGCATGTAGAACTTGAACCACGCGTGCCACGTGGCGCCGAAGAAGTAGAAGGCGGCCTGACATAACTTTTCATTCATCGGCCTGACATAACTTTTCATTCATATGTTACTTTTAGCGTCACAATTTTAACGTTTCACATCCATGTACATTTGGGTACGTTGATAAGAAGTTGTCACATGGCAAGATTCATAGGACTTTTTTTACACAGTACACCTTGTAATGCGTGCTAATGGACATTTCTTTCTGGGTTTGCTTTGGAGATAGAGGGAGTTTTTCTTTTCTTTCTTGTTGTTGTGTAAGCTAGTTGAGAGAATTAATTGATTGTGACCGTAAATTAGAAATACTATAATTAATATTGATTGATTTACTTGCGGTCCCAACGAGAATGAATGAACATACCGTAGCCCACGCGACGCAGACGGCGGCAGAGACGACGCACTTGATGCGCTCAATATTGTTGTGGAAGAGCTCGCTGCCGGGCCAGAAGTGACTGCCGTCAGGGGCGCCAAAGATTGTGTAGATGTGCCATCTTAATATTGTATATTTTTCGCTTTTTTAAAATTAATTATTGATTTTTTTCATTACTTTACTTTAGTGACGATACTTTAATTTATTTACTGATTATATTATTAGACTGAGGGATTATTATTAGGCACGTACTGATATATAGATATCTGTTTACGATGAGAAGATTGTTGTGTTCTCATAGGAAAGTGTTTTCATTCTATAGTTTTCGAGTGTTCATTTGCCCCTCCCAAACAGTTGAGACAGACAAGATGAAAACAAAATAAAAAGTCGTGTTTGCGAATACCCTTATATACAGAGTGTAAACGGTCAGTCTGTCAGGTTTACTGAAAGAGAAAGTAAGTAATGGACCAACTTGACGAGTGCCGTGACGGGCGTGAGACTGTAGACCTTCTCGTAGGTCGGCGACTCCTTGAAGGCCTTCTCGGTGACCCACGGGACGCCCTTGTCCTAGAAGGCGGATTGCAATGGCGTGAGAGGCATGGTTTCAATTATGGTCTACACGTTCTGATAACGCAGGCGAGGAATGAATGAGCCTGGGTTGACTTTGGACGGAACTCTGATGTAGGTTATATATTTTTGATTCTTTTTTTCTTATAAATATATAGAATTGCTAGATCGCAAGTGTGTTACTAGTTGAATGAATAGTAAATTAATGGTGAAGTCAAAGCAAGAACCTTGGTGAGATGGCCCGTGTACATGTGATGTTGGCGATGCGAGTGCTGCCACGGCCAGTAGGGCGCGAAGAGCATGCCGTGCGCAAAGTGGCCGACAAGGTCGTTGAGCCACGTGTAGTTCGAGAACGTGCCGTGGCCGCAGTCGTGGCCGACGCAGAAGATGGACGCGCCAATCATGCCAATGATGAAATACCTGCGGGAAGACGATAACTTATATACAAATTTGGAACATTTATCACAAAATAAAAAGTACTTTATTTATCATTATCAATCAACATACCGGAGACGTCTCGAAATAATGTTCTTGCTTTTAAACTTTTAAAATAAATTACTCTTGCTCTTAATTAAATAATTTTTTTTTGTTAATACAGACGACGAGATTTAAAAAAAAAATTCATTAAAACCATTAGACCAACCAGAAGATGAGTCCTGGCCAGCCGCCATACGTCTCAAAGTACGGCTGTGCGTTGTAGAGCGCCGCCGTGACGATGAGGTCAAAGGCGAGGTAGGCGAGTGACTTGCCGGCATGCTTCTCAAAGCACTCCTTCGGAACGGCCTTACGAATCTCGTCGATCGTCGGCAACTTCTAAAGTCAATATTTTTCAATCAATATTTGGTTACGCTTAATGTTAGAATCATGTTGTTGACAAGCGAAAACTTTGAACTATTCAAGATATACATATGTTTCACAAATTAACAAAAAAAAACCAAAATAAACCTTTTGCTCAACGGTTTCCGTGCGCGCCGGTAGCGTTTGGGTGGCCGACATATTTACCCTGAAACAGACACAAGTACAAATGAAATGAACGTAAGGGAAAGCAAGAGGTGAAATTCAATACGATGTTGCTATGGAAATGCGCGTTGAGATGACTGACGATGAACAAAAAAAAAGAATTCATTGGGTATAGACTGGACAAAGAGCGACTCGATCTCTTGAAAGGGCAAGGAATATGAACAAGTGTAAGGATGGCGAGAGTGACAGACGGGGAGGGAGAGAGGAGAGGTGAGGTGAACAGGCCAGACAGACATACCGGCCGGACTCGAGGGGGACAGCAGACAGCCATAGTCTATGCGAGCAACACTGGACGACGCATTCTTCCCGCTCTTTCCATGGGGCATCAAGAGGGCGGAGCTGAACTTTTCTTACTTTTTCCTTTCAAAAATCAGCCCGCAAAAGCTTTTTTCCCTCGAACATTGCACTTTAACCCTTGCAGCTGGAGTGCAGCTGAAAATACTTTTCCTTCCACATTGAATCATTTCCTCTTTTCGGTCACTGTCTTTTTATTGACAAAAACTCATTGATCGCATTCATTGCATAACTGTTTGCGGCAACTTCAAAAAAAAAAATAGAAAAGTCTCATCGTTTGGTGGAGCTATGACGAGAAGCAAATATCGAACGTTCTCTACAGTCTGAAAATAAAATTGAAGAAATTTTTTTGTCACATTCGAGACAAGAAATCGTGCTTGCAATGGTCCCAAAACGTTTTTTCTAACGACTTAATAGCTGAAGAATTGGACTTGATTTTTTTCTCTCTCGATATGATAACATTTTCATGTACAATGTGTGCTAAACTTTAGCAATCTCACCGGCGTAGTCTTTTTTGGTGGGGATAAGAATTGGCATTTATTCATTTATGATTCTAAAAATGTTAACAAAAAGGTTAAGGTTGAGCGCACATTTATGCACGTTGAACTCCTGGCAATTGCAGAATAGATTCTTGTTTGTTCGCTCGCTCTCTCTCTCTCTCTCTCTCTATCGCTCGGAAAGTTGCTGATCAAAGAACAGCGTCATCCGTTACCCGTCTCTTCCTTTTTTATGCTTTTCAAACTCTGTTGCTCTCGCTATCTCCCTCTCTCCCTCTCTCTCTCTCCGTCTCTCTATCTCAATCTAGTATCTAGTATCTCTCTCCCCCCTCTACCTCTATCATTATCTCTGTCTCTATCTCTATTTCTGCATTTATCTCTCTCTCTCTCTCTCTCTCTCTCGCTCTCTCTCTCTCCTATCTCTCTTCCTGCATTTCACAAGGTTCATCCGATGCTGTAGGCGAGCAGAGCAGCAAAAGAGCACCTCCCCATCACGGTGCGATCCTTTGCTTTTCCGCTCTTCTATTCGAAAGGACCATTCTCAGAGGGAGCAGGAAAAGGAGGAAAAGTGGAAGTCGCACCATCCGTAGCTGAATCGCGCCATATGCATGAATGAGCATAGATTTATCAATTCTCATCCGAAAAGGCCACATCTCATAGTCCATTACAGAGAATATTAATACAACGGATCATTATAAGGGGCACTAAAAGACAAAAACCCCTATTATTAATGTAATGTCAAAAATTAAAACTAATAAGTCTTTTCATGGGGTCTTTGAAAAGCTTGAAGAATAAAAAAGAAATCAAAAGTATACACACATATGTGTATACATATGTATGTATGTAAATAGATGTCTATTGTGCCAGTTCATACATACATGCACTGCTCTCCTCTTGATGCACCTTTCCGTGTTCCCGTGGAATCCCCATGATGTTCGCATGCACTCCTTAGAGAGAGACAGAGAGAGAGAGAGAGAGAGAGAGAGAGAGAGTTAGAGAGAGAAAATCAGAGAGAGGAAGAGAGAGAGAGACAAAGTGAGAGGAAGAGAGAACCTTGAGCGAAGTAATATGGATTTGTCTTCCGACTCTCAAATGAAACGCCGTGCGAACGCTTCCAACACTCAACTCTGTTGTTTTCCACTCTCTTATTCGCTCTCTCCACTTCCTGCCCTCTCCACAGTTCAAATTCCACTCGGGTAACCACATGAATTTTGCAGGCGGCTGTGCAGGAAAGGAAAGTGTGTGTGGAGAAAAGTGAAGAGTGATACTGCGTAGTATAGTCTGAGAGAGATTGAGATAAGATAGAAAGGAACAGAGAGAGAGAGAGAGGGAGAGAGATGGGCAGAGAAAAACAGATAAAACGAGATTAGAGGTGGCAGAGCGGATACAAAAGGTGAATGGTATTCACACTCGGCGGGCACACAATGGTGACGCATCCTTTATGTGCTGTCTACAACACACGATTGCGGTGCAACTGACAATGAGATCACACCAGTCTCGATCGCGCCATGCTAGAATACGTTCTTGAATCACTCCAAGAATTTACATTACTTATCTCCAAATACCTCAACATGAACTCATTGTCAGCAATATTCAAGTGACTGTAAATCCTTCGTCTGTCGGTAGAGAACGTGAGATATGGATATACAAGGACTGAAAACGATTGCTAGAACAGAACACTTCAGAAGATGGTTGTATGTATGTACATATGCAAACCTGGTGGGCGTTGTCCAGTGGAAGCGAGACTGACAATGAGGCGGCCTCTCTTCCTCTTGAGAGGTAAGCAATGGACAATCAATCAGAGGAGAGGGGAAAATGAGCTCTAGCATGGGAGGAGGTCTCCGCCAACTCTCCGCCAAACCTGGCATCTGACGGATTCACCTCCCAATGTCACAAACACTATTACGCGGCTTGTTCACCACTTGCTCGAGTGGATCAATTTTATTGAACATTATCTTCACGCAAACAACTTCTGGAACGAAGCATGGTACATGCATAAATAGAGAGTGACACACGTTGATTTTCAATTCGAGAGTGGGACGAAGCACAACCACTTGTGGCAGTGTTCACGCGGGAAATGGGTCTTACCATTAGACCATTGGAAACGGGATGAAGACCGAGTACTGCACAGTAACTGTCTATGATAAAGTGACAGGCTATGATTTAAAAAAAACGATTTTGCACTTCTAGCACGTAACCGTAAAGGGTATCGAAAAGCGAGGGGGGAAATGGCAACTTTGATAATATGTTAAGGCTCTTTGAAAGGTTGGCTAAACGAACTATATACATATTGTAGTGACATGAAAAGTTCGGCTCAGAAGTACTATGTACTATGTACAACATACACATATCATATAGTGCCTTGCAAGGGCTTCTCTATGTCAATCGCTTACGAGCCTCTTCAATGGAATCTCGTACAAAGTTGAGGACGACGCCGTAAACGGGAGATGATCTCTCGGAAGGCTTGCACACGTTGTGATGCACCTGGAAAGTATATTAATTAATTAATTAAAGGGCATATCCATAAATCGAAACTCTTCTATTACAATTATTTCTCTTGTGTCGTTTTTTGTTGTTGTAAAGTACGCTTTTTTCTGTTTCTATTTAAAAATATAAATATATTTAAAGAAACTGTCCGGGGACTTTAAAAACCGTCTGTACTATTCCAGAACAGGAAATGCAAGGGGCGAGATATGCCCGGGTAATCTAGTACGGTAGATTATAAGCTCTATTTAAAAATAGAAAAAAGTACTAATTAATTAATTAACTAATTAAAGAGTATGCTAATTAATATTTTAGTGCTCGAGACCACCACTGACATCCTCAATGTGGTAGACGGTGCCGCGTCCAAAGACGGCGGAGGCCGACGGAACAATCAGGGCGCGGGTGGCGCCGAAGAAGGAGGACTCGCGCGTCTCCACGATCGACGCCAGCACGGGGATCCAGTTGGCGGCACGCTCGCGGAAGTCAGCGTCCAGCTGACAATGAGAAAATATCATTCAAAAATTATAACAGTGAAAAAGTAAACGAAAAAAAATTTTTTTATAGTTGTTATTCAAATTAGAGCCCTCTTCCTCAACCATCTTTTTGAGCACATGAATGTTCATAATTGCAATAAGCACTTCTGTCAAGGAAAGCGAATTGTGGCATCGCTCTCTCTCTCTCCTCAGTCGCAACGTAGCATTTATCAATACCCTTCCCAAACGATTACGGTATAGTCTTTTTAAATGTCTTCCTTTGATGCCTTCCAAGTTATAGCCTCGCAAAATTCGAATTGTTTTCAATTCTGGGGAAAATTCAAATGGCTAAGCAAAATCGTGTTCGTGTGCTACGGTGAGTAGTAGTAGTGTTTGTTTTTTTTATTGGATAAAAATAAATTTAAAAAAAAACAACAACAACATATTATTATAAACCTTGAGATTGAGTTCGTTGCTCTCTCTTAGAAATCGCACGTCTTCCGAGACGGAGAAGGCGTCGAAGCCCCATCGGGACGCGATCGGTGAGCCCTTGTGCGGTGTGGCGATGAAGAGAATGCCAACCGTTTCTGGAAGAGAAGAAAAAATAGAAATGAAAAAAAAACAAATGATTATTTAATTGTTTTTATAAACAAACACTGTAACAGTATAAGTACCTTTAAAAATTGTTTTTGAGAGCGTTACTAAAGAGAAACTGAGCATACTGACCCGGGGGAAAAAGAAGAGGTAAGAAATAATATTTTTTCCTAATCCTATTCAAATGGATTTACAATTATATTCAAATATTTTTATAATTCTTTTCAATTGGAATTATAATTTTATTCAAATAGGGATTGTCAATTATATTACAATTTCTTTGCAACAATATTTAAGAAGGATTTATAATTGTATTCAAATGGCTTTAAGAGAGCCTCTTTACAACGGCCAAGGTCCTTACAGAGAGTCTCTCTCAGGGAATAAAAACCACTGCCGAGGACAGAATTAGAATGGGGAAGGTATTGGGCCGGAAACCAGGGTGGGTTTCCTGTTTCTGCCTAAATGTTACTCAAAAACATGGTTGGGAGGGCGCAAAATCAGGGTGGGTCTGTCAAATTCGACAGTACCTTTTTTCCCTCTGGTCTCCTCTCTTTCCGAACTTACGGGCAGCAAGTTCAGGAAGGTCGACACATAGCTTCTTCGCGAGCAGTCCGCCCATGCTGTGGCAGATAAAGAGGACGGGCCGGCTCCCGACGCCCGCGTCCGCGAGCTGCCGCGCAAAACGATCGGCGCGAACCTGAATTTTTTTGCTCTCTATTTGATCTTTGATCTTTAAAAAGGTTCTGTGGTCTTGAAAAAAATAAACCATTTACTTACAACTTTAAAGGAATTTACCATTACAGTACACCTAGCGACTGCTGATGAAGACATTCTAAACCATTTCAAACTCAACAGATGAAATGACTCAAATTACTATTCCACCTACTGTAGCTGGGGAACCGTATAACAAGAGCAAAACACAATATAAAACGTTGTGATAATGACTCTCCGCTTACATTCGCCTTACAATGAAATTAGTGTGGAAACTTTAGGCTCGAATATGACCATAGAATTTTTGCACAGGAAACTTATTCAGCATTGCCTCCAACTAGTTGCTCATGCTCCATTAAACAATCATCCCTCATTTGATCTGATAGTGAAGTGCTGTTCAAAAAGCGAAAGGGTTTTTTTGAACCATGCAATGAGCAAAATTCAAACTCGTCAACAAGCACCTGCAGTGACTCCATGGTGCCGGAGAATTGGAGGAGATAGGACGGATAGTCAATGCCGATGATGCGGATCGGGTCGCTGATGTCGAGTGGCAACCAATCCTGATGGGGAATTCAAAGAGAGAGATTAACAAGTTTACTACTTACATTTATTAAGGTTTAGACAAGTTTTCTTTGTTGTAAACTGTTAAGTAGATAGTAATATCTACATATCTATATTTGTGTTTATTGACTCTGTGAGTCCAGCTATAATATTGTAATTATTATTATGGCTGTGTGACCTTTGTAGTAAATATGCTCACGCTATTTAATTAATTTTAAAAATAAAATAAATTTTACAATGGTTAGGTAAGTTTAGATACTTTTTTTGCGTAAACAATAAGAAAGTAAGCAATGTACATTTCTTTTTTAATGTTTAATAAGAATTACACCTTTGGCCAGCACTCGGTAATCAGCTGCGTTGCGTAGTCCCGCTGCCGCCATGTATAAGCGACACTGCCACGTAGGCCATGGATGAGGATGATGTCAACGAGAGGAGGCTTCTCCCTGAATTATTACAGTAATCCTCTCAAGACCATACAACTTGTCTACAGTAATCCTCTCAAAGTAAATATATTGTTGCTACCGTAACCTTTTAAATGAGACATAAGGGACACATGTTTTCGAGTATAAGAGAGTATAACAGCTTAATAGCTGCGAGAAATGAAAAATTGAGTGACTTTGGCACATGAAGTTCGTAGACATCCGAGCGGAGCACGTAGTCGATCATGCCGAGGGAGTACAGCGCGTTCCGGAAGATCTAAACGAGAGAAGAGAGGGAAAGAGAGAGAGAGAGAGAGAGAGAGAGAGAGAGAGAGGGATTGTTATTGGCAGCGATAATGTCAATTTTTGCATCTGTGACTGTTCTATGACAACTTCTTCTTTTCGGGTGTCCAGATCAGGAGGACTCCTATCGACACAGAAAGTGCAAGCTATAGAGAGCTTCCACGTCAATTGCTCTTGATTAATTACGGAATTCGGATCCCCAAGAAATAAGCGTTTGCTGATCCGTAAATTTAAGGCAGGATGCGATCAAGAATTTAACCTTCAGAACTCGGCTTTTTTGGAGGATAAAAAGCATAATTTAAAATAACCTTATGAGCAAGGAGCCTCTCAGCAAGTCGTTTGCCATTCACGGCAAGGTCTGCAAGGAGCGGAAGCCATTCTGTAAGAAAAAGTAGTCACTTATCAAATGTTACAAAAAGACATATTCCGTGACAAAAAAAAAGATAATTTTTTTTTGCTCCTGACCCGAGTTGAAAATAGCAGTTGCATGCTCCGGATTGGACGCGGCAATGTTGGCGAGGGTCTTGAGAGCGATGAGAGCAATAGACCGCGTCTCCGGATCCGGGTAGTACTGGGTGAACATTCCGTGCAGGAAGCGGAGCACGCTCGCGCACTCGGGTATCGTGCCCGACTGCAAAGTTAGAATATCACTTTGAAGCAGAAAGATTCCCTCTTGATTTCTGCGCTCCATAACAATCAGATATGCATAACAAGGGTAAGTTAGATTTACAGTAATACTAAAATATCCTGCAGTATGCTATGTGCTTGAGTTATGCAAAAGCGAACAAGCCTTAGATAGCTCCCCAGATTGGCACAGGGACAAGGGATGGTGGAGCACATATAAACTGGATGACTTAAAACCATTTCACCTAAACAAGGGAATATCAGGATCAATCAAGATTAGCATGTGAAGCTGACACAGCTTTTCATATGGCAGGAGGTTGAAAGTTCAAAGATCAATGTTCAAACCTCCGTCTTCAAGAAGAGCATCTGTAGAATCTGCTGGAGTCGCGCGGTCTGCGAGGGACGCGGCCCGCCAAGCCACGCGTCCATGTGGCTGCCGCTCCTCGGCCCGCCGTACTCTTCCGCCTCCTCGCACGGCACGCGGCCGAGCCATGCGACGAGCGCGCGGAACTCGTCGCCGAGATCCATCTTAATTTGATGACTTTTTTTGTTTTTAAATATTTTATTCTATTTTATAAATCATGGTAACATTTTTAAGTCGGTATTAATACTAAAGAATCCTCACAAATTTACCCTTGTTGTTTTTAAAGTCGGTATTAATATTAGAGAATCATCCACAAATTTACCCTAAGTCATGGTAACATTGTTTTTTTAAAGTACGATATGTATACTAAAGAATCCTCACAAATTTACCCTACTGAGAAGCCGCTCAAAGATGACGTCATCGTCGTCATCGGTCGCCGCCGCTGCGTCAAAGGGCGCGATCGGCACGGCGCGCACGCCGGCCCAGCCGTGGCTCGCGAGCGCGCCGATCGAACGTGTGCTCATCTGGCCGAGCAGCCGGACACTCTCCTCTGGACAACACAAGATGAGAGTGACTTCATTTTGTGGAAAGTCAATGGACTAGACAAAGTTAGGGAAAGCAACCTTGATAAACAAACCCATAAATACCTGTTATACAGCTCAAAACATCCACAGATCATAAATTTTCACTTCCACTGTCGAATAAGAGGTGGAATTATATTGCAGTTTACGCATTAAATGCAAGTGGACCGAGCACATAAGCCCCTAATCCTATTCGTAGTCAGCTATGATAATTCTGGTCAACTGAAGAAGATAAAACAGGAATTCTCTTTAAAAATGCCGTAACAAATAACTTATAATGAAAAATTAAAACGATTATTAAGTAGCCAAGCAACATAGGGAATAAAATTTATTTCAACGGTTGGGAGCAAGGCTATTAAACATGCGCTTACGAGGAGCAAGTAGAAATAAATGAAGAAAAAACAATATCTAAAGCAAAGTGTATGACCAGTGCGATCTTTTCATCACCGGTGTAACTAAATAAGCTTTTCTATAAATGGCACATACCAGTGTCAGCCTTCAGGATGTAGTTGATCGCATCGAGACTTCGACGATTCTCATTGAGAAAGCGGATAGCCTCCGGCAGTGACGCAATCTTTGGCGGTTCACGAGGAGGCCAAAGGCCGTTGTAGTAGGAGGAGAAGAAAGCGCTATAGAAATAGAGAGAGAACATTATTACGACTTATAAGAGAATAAAGTCATTACAGAACTCACACACATTAGAGAATAGTGATATATTTTGGCTAAAATCTCAACAACAAAAAAGTTGATGATAACTTCGACATATATTTGTAGACAATTAATTCCTGATGTCAGGTGGCAATGTATTAAAGGTTACGAAGAGTAAGCGCAAGTTAATAAGATATACCTGATTGAGACTGAAGGGATGATATATTTCGCCATGGCACAATAATTCTTCTGTGAAGCACAAGAAAGTGTCAACCGCGCCGCGCGCAGCTCAGAAAAGAGTCAATCGGCAACGAAGACACCATAAACCTTGAAATAAGCACACGTTTAGCAACGAATTTCGGAAAACATCCCGAGAACAAGCAAAAAAAGCAAGAACACTGCTCAAAATATCTTGTGCATTTACACCGGTGTAGAATAAATACATACAGTATTACCATGTCATCTTGTAGGATTTTCCAGGCAGGAATTTACTAGTTTCAAATAGCTTTTTTCACTACAGTATGACATTCAGAATCTGGCTTGAATTAACCGACCAATTTTATTCTTCTAAAGTTATTAAAAA
This sequence comes from Allodiplogaster sudhausi, assembly GCA_945643635.1. Classification (NCBI taxonomy): domain Eukaryota; kingdom Metazoa; phylum Nematoda; class Chromadorea; order Rhabditida; family Diplogasteridae; genus Allodiplogaster; species Allodiplogaster sudhausi. Next base: position 1,407,206 of record CALZFC010000035.1, on the reverse strand, counting down.
TAATTCCGATGTGCGAATATTCTCTTAAGGGATAGAATTCCGTAGAACAAGTTTGAAAATTTTGGAGTTTTTATAATTTATAAACTTCAAATAAAGTTAAGTTTTTTGAGAAAAGCCCTTCAGTTTGTTAGAAACTGGTGGACATTCCGGCAGTTAATTATTTGCACGATGCTTAATTAAAAGGTATGAATGTACAGTATGTATATAAAACCACAACTGAAAGCTTTAATCTTGTATTTATCATCAAAGCATATCGTCCATACGAAGCACAGCATAGAAAGTGAAGAATAAACTTATTGTTCTCAAAGTTGATGGTCTATGCATATTTCTGGAAATTTACGAGCTTGTAAAAAAAATTCCAAGCCATAATCAGAAAGTGCACGAAAGTGACAATTGAAGAAAGGCGGAGAAAATGAAGGAAAATGATAGGTCAATAAGAGAAAATAATTTCATTCTTTCGCCATTTCACTCACAGTTGGCGTCGGCGGCTGGTCGGATGGCCAACTTTCTCTCGTCGTCGCCAATGCTCGATGTGCTTATGAATATCCCGCTTTTAGTTAACCAAAACGTAGACAAGAACCTATACAAATAGATTAGTAAAAAAAACTAGATTAAATCCACGTTTAAATGTATCATATTTTAAGATAAAAGACAATATTATTTCTTCTTTTTTTTCAAAATTCAGCTAACCAGGGAATGGTCAGAAACCCTAAATTCCAAAAATTCTGATATTTTGCGTATGGATTGAATATCACATTGGATGGTCCGAAATGAAAAAATTAGGACCCGAATCCCTCTAGAAATCTTTTTATTCCCATTTAAAGATGCGTGAAAATCACATTCATCAATAAGGTGCCCGCGTTAACAACTGTTCAAAACAAAAAAAACAAGACCGGATGGCGCAGTAGGTAGCGCTTCCGGCCAAATTTTTTCGGTCACAGGTCCAACACCCCGTTGGCACGATTTCTTTTGCTCGTTTAAGAATGCAATTTTTAAGGTCGTAGAGTGCTTTTTACGTACTTTCTTGCTTATCGATTTGCAGGCGTACTTTGCGAAGTGCAAGTATCAAAAAGAATTTATTGCTTTGGGCTGTTTGTAGGTATGAATGTGGGTATAAATGCATTATTCCGTGGCGAAAGGAAAATAGAGAGAGTAGTGGAGTCTGTCGCCGTAACTGCCAATTCCTTCAGCATGCTCCCCACAGTGTACGCCGATCAGAGATGGTAAAAAACCCAAAAATTTTGGCCCGGCCCGGCCCGACGGGCCCAAGGTCTCGGCCCAATCCATTTACGGGCCCTAGAATTTGGCGGTGACATATGTCGACAACGAGAGTGAAGGCACCAAGGGAGACATCGAAGGAGATGGCGGAGAAATTCCGTCTTCGAGTACCGCAGATTGGAGACGAGTGTGTGCCGGTCACTCTCTGCTGTCATCTCTACTACCTTCTTCTTCTCGAAGCCGCCAAAGCCTCGTATTCAAGGGTGCGGTCCGCGGCCGAATCGACGGCGGCGTAGGAGAGGACGAACTTTCAAAATACTTTAAGGGACAGGTAGAAAAATAAATAAAAGAGAGAGAGAGAGAGAGCGAGAGAGTAAGAGAGAGAACTGTTGAGATGAGTTGACGGAGCCTCAAAACCGGTTCGCCGACGAAGAAGGCATCGTTTGTTGAGTTGTTGGCTTGCCACAAAAAAACTCTCTACGACCTTAAAAATTGAATTAAAAATTGACCCATTGGCACGATTTCTTTCTACACTCTCCTACGCCGCCGTCGATTCGAATGCACCCTTGAATACGAGCCATTCGACGGCTTCGAGAAGAAGAAGGTAGTAGAGATGACAGCAGAGAGCGACCGGCACACACTCGTCTCCTATCTGCGGTACTCGAAGACGGAATTTCTCAGCCATCTCCTTCGATGTCTCCTCGGTGCCTTCACTCTCGTTGTCGAAATATGTCACCGCCAAATTCTAGGGCCCGTAAATGGATCGGGCCGGGCCGGCACAAAATTATTGGTTTATTTTTTTAAAATCTCTGATCGGCGTACACTGCGGGGAGCATGGTGCAGGAATTAGCAGTTGCGGCGACAGACTCCACAACTCTCTCTATTTTCCTTTCGCCACGGAATCATGCATTTATACCCACTTTCATACCTACAAACAGCCCAAAGCAAAAAATTTCTTTTTGCACTTCGCAAAGTACGCCTGCAAATCGATAAGCAAGTAAGTACGTAAAAAGGACTCTACGACCTTAAAAATTGCATTCTTAAACGAGCAAAAGAAATCGTGCCAACGGGAAGTTGAACCTGTGACCAAAAAAATTTGGCCGGAAGCGCTACCTACTGCGCCATCCAGTCTTGTTTTTCTTGGTTTGAACAGTTGTTAACGCGGGCACCTTATTGATGAATGTGATTTTCACGCATCTTTAAATGGGAATAAAAAGATTTCTAGAGGGATTCGGGTCCTAATTTTTTCATTTCGGACCATCCAATGTGATATTCAATCCATACGCAAAATATCAGAATTTTTGGAATTTAGGGTTTCTGACCATTCCCTGGTAAGGCTTTGGCCCTCTTAGATCGCCCTCTCTCCTTCTAGATCACCCTCTCTTCTTTCTAGCTCGCTCTCTTCATGCTCCGCTTCGCCGGAGTCCTGCTGCTCGCTGTTGGCTGCAAGGTAAACGTAGACTAAAAAGAGAATGGCACTTTTTAAAAGAAGAGGAAAAAAACATTATTTACAGCGAAATCATCTCCATTTTTTTTCAGAAAAAGAAGCCGAAGGAGGAGTCAGTTCTGCATGTCAGCTCTTCATTCTCACAACAACAATTACTTTTCGCTATTATATATATATATATATATATATATATATAAATATATATAATGTCATCAAGTCGTTTTAATAGCAATAATGATAGCACACATTTTTAAACCTACATGTTTTCAGTATACCGGTGTGAAGACATACAATGCAAAGTGCGCCAAGGTACATATTTCCAGATCGTCTTCTTACTTGACTATTTTATATCTTCCTTTCTTTTGTTGAGTTAAATTGTGACATTATTGTATGTCGATTTGCTTTAAGGTGAGATTAGCTGACGCGTGTAAATATCATTGATGGTCAGATTTCCGAACTGGCATCGCATCTAATTATAAAAATGTGTTTAGCAATTGGCGCGGAATATAGGAAGCAATTCATTGCGGAGCACCCAGAGTGGCAGGAACGATCGTGATATCTCGGATCAACCTGGATAACATGGATAAAGTGATGTTGAGGAAATTAAATCAATAAATTCAGAATTTCTGAAATAAGTGCCAATTCAATTATTTAGCTGTACTGTGTTTATATTATTCCTTCCTCAATTTATCCGCGTATAGTACATATGTACATGTAACGTCATGAAATTACTTGTATTTCTAGACTACAACTCCGTCAATGAAATTCGAGAAATTAATACAAGCGAATATAGGGATATGGGGAAAAGTCCGGTGTACAAGAACAGGGCATAATTGTTAGTAGTCGTAGAAAAGAATTCTGGAGACAAGAATCGATAATCGTTCGATAAAGAAAAAAAGATGTTTAGTAGATCGCTACGGAAAGTGCAGAGCATGAAAACGTATTGATTTATTCATGATTTCTACTCGTAGCAACAACAAGGCAGGATTTGCAGAAAAGGAAAACAGAAGAGAGCAGAAAAAAACAACATTTTGAAGATACATTATAAATACGGATTGACCACAACTCACTGGATTGTTGTTACTGTTCTTCTGGTAGGGTAGGGCAGTGGGCGGAGCATGATAAGGGGGCGGAGCATGATAAGGGGGCGGAGCTTGCTGAGGGGGCGGAGCTTGCTGACAGGGAGGAGCTTGCTGCTGCCCGAACATGGGCTGTCCAGTGAACTGGCCGAACTGCTGTGGCTGCTGGTAGCTCGCGAATGCACACGGGAATGTGTGGGGTGGAGAGTGTCGAAGCATGCCTGGTACTGCGTGGCTAGTAGAAGAAGGCTGGCCTGGAATTTGTGAGCTATTTTGAGTTTTCTAAAATTTATATTTACAACACATTAAACATCGGTTAATGTCATACTGTGCAAGTGATGAAGAAGCTCTTGGAGTGACAAAGTATGATGATAACATGAAGAGGCAAATCGCTTTACTCTTTTGTTCTCTCACCTTATTTTACGACCTCGTGTTGCTTGCCCGTCGTTACGGTATCCCACTTACCGTAAGGCACTTGCTGTTCATGGTGGTACGATGACGGATGGTGGTACAATAATAAAGCGACATATATATTTTAAGATGAGCAGTTGACATTTACAGCCGAGACGATTTTTTGTGGTAACTTTTGAATATTTAAAGGGATAGAATTGAAAATTGCCGATGAGGAAGAGGTTCTCTTTTGTATATATTGAAAGCTTTATAGTTTATGATCCAAAAAGCTATTGTAAAAGCTATTCAATTTACATTTCTTTCTTCATCCTCATCTGCATATGGCTGACTCTTCCAGGACACAGTGGTGGCCAATTCTTTTTATTTTACAAGTCCTCTGAGACAACTAGAAGTAAGGATAAGCTGCCTACGTATTCTCTCTCTCCCTCTCTCTCTCTCTCTCTCTCTCTCTCTCTTTCTCTCTCTATCTTTCCTCTCCTTTCTCTCTCCAGTGCTCGATTTCCTCTCTCTCTCTCTTTACCTCTCCATCACTAACATGCTCATTTTTGTGCTCATTTAGTGTTCCTCTCATGCTTTAATCCTCTACCCCTCCACCTCGTGTATACCACAAACGTGGGCGTAGTGGAGATGCATATGAATGAAATGGTGACAGCATCAGAAGGCAGAAAGCAATGCTGCAATGCAATTGAAAGGGTAATATTAGGTGAGAGAGAGAGAGAGACAAAGAGAGCTAGAGAGCGAGAGTGTGAGATAAAGAAAGAGAAAGAGAGAGAGAGCGCGAACGAGAGAGGGAGGAAGAGAGAGAGAAAGAGAGAGAGAGAGAAAGAGAGAAAGAGAGAGAGAGAGAGAGAGAGAGAGAGAGAGAAAGGACCCATTTTCTGGCTGGCGTCATCGACACCCCAATGAGAGTGGACATGGGTCATGGGGGAAGCACACTCGAGTACCATGAAAATGTGCCGAGTTCAAGAGACGGAGGGCTCTGCAAAGAGAGGATGACGTTTGGAAGTGGGCCAGGTTTTAGAAGGGGGGGGGGGGTGCTTGTGAAAATGAGCTGAAGGAGAGAGAGAGAGAGAAAGAAAGAGAGAGAGAGAGAGAGAGAGAGAGAGAGAGAGAGAGAGAAAGGCACATGGATAGAAGTAGAATTGGTGAAAGTGAGAGATTGGGAGAGACAATGGTGGCTTTTGCTTCCTGGAGGTAAGAGAGAGAGAGAGAGAAGGAGAGAGAGAGAGTCAGAGAGAGAGGGAGAGAGAGAAAGGGAGAGAGAGAGAAAGAATGAGAGAGAGAGGGTAGAGGCCTGAGGCAGAGACATGAATCCCGTGAAGCCGTCTCTGTGTGTGTGTGCCGGCGGTCGCCATCTTCAGGACTCAGATATTGCCAATCTGGCGGTGCGCTTCCCGATTGGCAAAGAGCAAATGTTTCCCTTTCTCTCTCTCCATCCCAACCTCTCTCTCTCTCACTCTCTCTCACACTCTTTCACTCACTCTCTCTCTCTCTTCCTCTCTCTCTCTCTCTCTCTCTCTCTCTTCCCTTACTCTCTCCACGTCTCTTTTTCTCTCTTCGTTCTCTCCCAGCTTTTAAATTTTCTTGCCCTTTTACCCGAATTCCTCTCTATCTCTCCGTTCCTCTCACTGCCCATCTTCATTCTTCTCAATTTTGTTGCGATCATCTCACTCACTCAGAGTTCCCGAAAGAAAAAAAGGAAAAAAGGAAATTATTTGATCATCATTTCCTGGATTTCTTGATCATTTTCATCCGTTCCAGCAGAGATTGGAACGAGTGAGAGATATAGGAAGAGAGAAAGAGACAGAGAGAGGCAGAGACAGAAAGAGAGAGAGAGAAAGAGATAATGAGGGAACGAGAACGAGTCTATGAGTCTGCGCGGTTATGAGCAATGCTTCATAGAACTCAAAGATCGCAAACGTGGAGAATGAGGGGAAAGAGGGAACAAGGACAGATTGAGGAAGAGAGAGAGAGAGAGAGAAAGAAAAAGAGAAAGAAAGAGAGGGTGTGTGCTTGAGAGAGAAGATGAGGGATAGAAATAGAGAGAATGTCTAGTGCGCTAGAGCTGAACTTTGATGAACGACTCTAGTCGATCGAGTACTATGTACATCGTCATCAACTCTCTTCTTGTCTCCACCAAATAATTGTGACCTTTTTCCCGCCCTCGCTTTGTCAATAAGTCGGAGAGAGAGCAGAGAGAGAGAGCAGAGAGTAAGAGAGAGTAGAGAGAGAGCAGAGAGAGAGAGAGCGAGAGAAAAGCGAGATTGAGTGAGAATGAGAGAGAGAGAGAGAGAGAGGCAGAGTCACAGGCAAAGAAGAGAAAGAGAAAAAAAACGAGAAATGCGCCATTTCTTTTCTTATCCATACACCTCTATTTACGAAAGCGATTTGAAACGCGCCATGAAGTGTATTTATGAAACTTGTGAAGAATGATGAGTCACGTAATCAGATTTTTTTTAAGTTCTGAAAAGTTGAGATTACTACCACTTAATTGTCACTTTTTTGTTCGATTTTCTTCTTCGATTTTTTTTCGTCAATAAAAAAAAGACATTCTCTTGCACCCGGTGCAGTCGTTACAAATTATTGCCCTAATTGTATAAGTATAAATAAATGCTCATTATACGAAGGCGAGTCGAGTTGGTCGGTCGGTGACAGGATAGGCACAAAAAGAGGCAAAACGAGAGAACATAGTGAGAGAGAAAGAGTAAGAGAGCGAGAAAACGAGAGATGGAGAACGAGAGAGGGAGAGAGAGAGAGAGAGAGAGAGAGAGAGAGAGAGAGTAAATGAAGGAGAGAGAACAAGAGAGAGTGAAAGAAAGAGAGACAGAACGAGAGAAAGAGAGAGAGAGAAAACGAGAGAGATAGAGAGAACGGGAAAGAACGAGAGAGAGAGAGAGCGTGTAATAGAGAATGAGAAAAAAACGTGAATTGTCTTTGCAAGAGAGGAGAAGCTTCCTTGCACAAAAATTGATGCATAAATTATCTTGATGTGTCCATTTTATGATGATCTATACCTTAAACTTATTCAGCGAAGCCAGACGCCCTGCCATAGCCTTCCAGACGCTGACATCTCTTGCCTCCACTTAACTTAATCGTGAGATGAAAATAACTCATATAAAAAATCTCGTTCTTCTAATAAATTTCTTGGGGTCAGATTGGTATGGCTTGTCTTCGTTCCATCTTCCTCCTTTCATCTCTTCCTCTCTCTGGATATATGTATATTCATCTTTCTCTTTCTACCTCTCTCTCTCTCTCTCTCCTTCTCGCTCTCTCTCTCTCTCTCTGTCCATCCTTGATTTATCTGCAGTTTCTGGCTGGACTCTCTGACGGATTGCAAATGCTTCTTGGTCCTTGAAATGCGAGAAGAGTGGAAGAGAGCAAGAGCGCAGGAAAGTGGGCGGTGCCGAAGGGAGGAAATCCCCTCGCCCTCCTCTTCACGCTTTCTTCCATGGAGTGCTTCATTTTTCATTGCTCCGTGTTTTATCAAATATGGAATTCTTTGTCATATTATTTTACAAAATAAAATTTCTCTCTCTAATAAGCCACAAAATATGTTTGTTTTTTTCCTGATTCTCTTCATTGAATTTGCGTATGACACCTTGCACTTTCGTAATCTATGAGGTTGTTCCCATTTATATTTTATTTCTATCCACCTTGCTCTTTTTGCCCATTTCCGTGGCCACCCATTTCGAGTGTTCCTGAGATGACTTTTCCCTTTTTTCCTCTTCCTCTGCCGTTTTGCAGAGAATCCTTCCGGGGAAGGGGAGTTCGAAGGGTATCAGCGGCGTGCTTGAGCGGTTACTTTTGAGTTTTACCCGCTGACTACTTAGGCTTGTGTGCCCATCCATTCTGGTCCCGGAACGAGAGTAAAGCAGAGTGGAAGCATCAAAAAAGAAGAAGAATAAGACATGAAGAAATCGGAAGGAATCATAGATCGTGATGGAGGGAGAACGGTGAAGAGAATGAGAGAGAGAGAGAGAGAGAGAAAGAGAGAGAGAGAGAGCAAGATAGGATATGAAGAGAGAAGTATAGAGAATAATAAAGAGAAAGTAGATTAAAAGATTGTGAGAGAGAAAGAGAAAGAAAAGGATATGTGGAGAGTGAGAAAGAAAGGGACATGGAGAGAATGAGAAAGATAGAGAGAGAGAGAGAGAGTAAGAGAAAGAAAGACACAGAGAGAGCCAGAGCATGAGATCAAAAGGCCCCCGTAAAAAGAAGCTGCCGCAATGGCTTAGGATGGAGGGCGTTCCGGGTGTGTGTGCGCCGAGATGAAAGGGACCTCAAATCATTTCCACATGCCTTCCAAGATATGGCGTCTGTGGTGTACTTTGGCATCCCTGCTTGCTTCCGCTCGCAACCTAGACTAGCCGTCTTTACAGATAACGGCTTCGAAATATGACAAGCTTAAAGTAGAATCTATATTCTATGTATCAACCATTATCTGAAAGGACTATTTTAATTCAAATGTCGGCGAACTGATGAGAGATTTTCTTGGCGTGATACTTTTATTTTTGTTTGATATATTAATCAATGACACGCCAACGCATACTCTCAAGCGGATCAAGGGGTCCAATGAGAAAAAGGCAATTTTCCTCGCAGCATAGCGCTCTAGTTTGAGTAGTTTCTCACGCTCAAACTGCCTTCTATCTCCATATTCGTTCGCTCCGTTGCAATTCCTTTTGCCTCTTGTAGTTTCTCTCGCGTTTTCTGAGAGAGTTCGTGGAGTAGGCTTCATTGTCGCCTACGTTGTTAATTCTTTGTATATATTAATAGTATTAATTATGTACATATTCCTGTCAAGCGTCAAAATGTTTTTTTTCATACAAACTTACCTACTTTTAAAAGTATTTTTTTAGTTACATATATAAATACTTTTATTAAAAGTAAAGTGTATGTTACCGTATGATGTCAGTCTTGCCAGATTGGCCCTACGTTTTTCATTCGCTGTTCACGTGCTAGCAAGATGCTTGTGACCTTGGCATCTTCTGCCTTCCAGGATCCTTCGAGAGGGCGACCATTTGGAGCTGCCCCTCACTTTCTCTGTCTCTCTCCCTCTCTCTCTCCTTCTATCACTTATCTCTTTCCCTGACTCTCTCTCTCTCTCCTTCTCTCTCTCTCTCTTCCCCACTCTGTCTCTCTCCCTCTCTCTGTACTTGCAATCTCAATAGGCGTTCGTTCCATTACGCCTCCTCTCACAAATGCTCCGTTCACTCTTCTTCTTCATTGCTAAACTCCCTTGCAGATGCAGTGAGAGAGAGAGAAAAGAGAGAGAGAGAAAAAAAAGAGAAAGATGGAGAGAGAGAAAGAGAAAAGAGAAAGAGAGAGAGAGAAAGAGAGAGAGAGAGAAATAGAGAGAGAAAAAAAGATGATAAAAAGAACCTTCCTTGTGCTCGCCCAAGAGTTGTCCGCAACACACACAAACAGACACTCGGTTCAATCAACGCAATGACCCAATCAAGGGCATTTCGCTTTCTCTCTCTCTCTCTCTCACTTATTCCCTCTTTCTCTCGCTCTCTCTATCTGTTTTCAACTTTCCTCTCCCTCTCTTTATTCCGCCAACCTACACGCCACTTTATCTCCTTTCTTCTGATACGTTCTCCTCGTTCTGAATATGGCGAAGACCCCTTTTTCTGTTCTTCAACCTTGGGATGCTGTCCTTTTCGGCTGTAATTTCGAATAAGGACAGCTAACTCTGTCTTCAGGAGCGATCGTGAGAGAAAATATCCGGAGAAAAACATGAGTAATTGATGTTGAGTGAGAGAGAGAGAGGAAAAGAGCGAGAGAGAGGCAGAGAGTCAGAGAACGAGCGAGAGAGAGAGTGTGTGACAGAGAGGCAGAGAGGGATGCAGCGAGAGAGAGAGAGAGAGTGAGAGAGAGAAGCTGAGAAAGAGAGAGGCCGATCTCCAAAAGAATGATGAGTACGCCCGTGAGGTAGTGCCCATGTGACTGAAAACACAATCTATCACTCGGCGGAGACCCCGCCGACACTCGCCTCGTTCATGGCTGCTTGAAGTCATCCTCCAGACTCCAGCAGCAGCAGCAGCTCCGGCAACCTGGAGTCATTAGTTAGAATGATTCCGGTCGGAGAGGAGGTGGCAATTGAGAGAGAGAGAAATAGAAAGATCGAGAAAAAGAGAGTGAGGAAGCTAGAGATAGAGAGATAGAAAGAGAGAGAGAGACCGAGAGAGAGAGGGCGAGAGAACGAGAGAGAGAGAGAGAGAGAAGCAACAAACTGAACGTAGACACGACACCGCCGCTGAGATCGCTCAGCCAGTGGTCTTCCACTGAGCGTAAGGCATGCCGGGATTAATGAGATTTACTCCGGCGCTCCCGCTTGGTCTCTTGTTTGAATCGAATCCATGGAATCACATTGCCAGAGAGTGCACCGGCACTTTCCAATCTTGGGCTTTATACCTCTCTCTCTCTCACTTTTTTTCCTTTTCCTCTCGCTCTTTATTTCTCTCTCTCTCCCTTATTTTCTTACTCCCTCTATCTCTCTCTCTCTCTCTCTCTCTCTCTCTCTCTCTCTCTCTCTCTCTTCTCTCTCTCTCTTTCTCTGTCTCTCTCTTACTCTCTCTGTCTCTCTCTCTCTCTCTCTTTCTCTCTCTCTCTCTTTTCTCTCTTTCCTTCGCTCTCTCTCCCTTTCTCTCCTTGTGCCTACGCCACTTTCAGCACCTTTTTTCTTCGCGGAAGCGTCGTTAATGATCTGTCTGGTGAGCGTTGCATCTGAACCCTCCTTCCTCATTTTCATCATCTCACGAGAGAGCGAGAGAGAAAGAGAGAAAGAGAGAAAGAGAGAGAGAGAGAAAGAGAGAGAGAAAGAGAGAAAGAGAGAAAGAGAGAGAGAGAGAGAGAGAGAGCGAAAGCGAAAGAGAGAAATTGAGAATGAATGCGAGAAAGTGAAGAAAGTGACGCGCCACACTTTTTTGCTTTGCTCCCAATACCTCCAGGTCACACCTCTCCTGGACCCACATTTAGACCTCGACTGTGTGCAAGCGAAGATGCTGCTGCCGTGAAAGAATTTCCGGGCCGGCTTTTGGTCGAAGTACCCCCCGTTTGGGTCCGTCTGTCCTCCCCCCCTCCCTGTCGCACTCGCGGCCCTAGTGGTCCATCAAGGCCTAGAGGGCCGAGACACGCGTCTGATATGCCTTCTTGGACGTGACGTGCGTATGTAGATGCGTGTGTGCTGTGTTTGCCGAGTGCACTCTTGACTTTCTCGATCTCTCTCTCTCTCTCTCCCTTTCTCGCTCTCCATTTCTCTCTCTTTCTCTACCTCTCTCTGTCTCCTCTTGCTGTATCTCTCCATCTATCTCTCTTTGTCTCCCTTTCTTTCTTTCTCTTTTTCTCTCTCTTTGTTCCTCTCTCTTTCTCTTTCTCTTTCTCTTTCTCTTTCTCTCTCTCTCTCTCTCTCTCTCTCTCTTTCTCTCTTTCTCTTTCTCTCTCTCTCTATCTCTCTCTTTCTCTCTCTAAGGTCCAGGGGGCATCTGGTGATGATTATGATGCCTGCCCCCCCCCTTCATCTTGCGCACCTCTCGCGAGCCTCTCTTCCCATGCGTCAAGAGGCCCTTCTTCCATCGTTTGATGACTCGACGCTGTGCCAAGAGAGGCCACATGCCTCCTCTCGAGAATAGAGGATGCAGAATGGCATTGGAGGAGAGAGAGAGAGAGAGAGAGAGAGAAAGAGAGAGAGCGAGAGAGAGAGAGAGAGAGAGAGAGAGAGAAAGAAGCAGAGAGAGAGAAAATGAGAGAGAGAAAGGGAGTGAGAGAGAGAGAGGCAGAGAAAGAGATGAGTGTTAGAGTAAGGGGAAAAAAGGAGAGAAAGAGAGGACCCTCAACACATGCCCATAGCCTATTTTAGGAGACCCTCTCTCTCTCTCTATCTTTCTTTCTCTCTCTCCCTCCTCACTTTCTCTCTGTCTCTCTCTCTCTATCTTTCCCTCTCTCGTTTCGCCCCTTCACATATTGCTTGCTCTTCGTCGCTGTTGACAATAGTCGAAGACGACTCCTCTTACCTGGGATGCTGAAAAGTGTGTGTGGAGATGTGAAAGGCCAATGAATTGGGAGTGCAAAAAATTATTATAATAACGATAATATAGACTCTGATCATAGAAAAACAAAACACACTTGCGTTTGTTTTTATGATGAGTATTCGATGAGTATTCTTAGAATATTATTAGATTTCCTCTATTCTCTCTCTCAACATTCTTTCACACATTCTTTGTTATTCGAGCTCTCAGAGATGAAGGGCGGCGGCAGCAGCTTGCAATTCATATTCTAAAGAGTATGTTGTTGTGCGTGTTTCGTGCTCTCCTCTGCCTTGAGTCTATTTCTATTTCTAATTCTCTCTCTCTTTCTCTCTCTTCCTTTTTTCTTATATTTTTATTCCTTCGGGACAACTTCCATTGTTGTGGCAGCTCTTCTGGCATTAATCAAAAATTTATTTGCCAGCCCTCTATACTATCTATCTTTGAGTTTTGACTTTGATTAAGGCTGTGCATACCTCAAAAACATCCGAATATGACCTCTCCTTCCCTCTCCGTGCTGTCTTTCTTATTCTCAAATGTCAACAATGTCACCCTTGTTGCGACTGAATAAAAAACAAGTAATGTGGCGACTTGCAGAGAGATTGTTATGAATATGATTATGATGATTTGCAGAGAGAGATTGTTATGATGCTTCGGAGAGATTCAAGGAAGCCTGTCGACTCTACCGTACTTCAAGTAGTATCAAAGGATTCGTTGCCACAGTCGAGTACAGCCTAGCCGCTACTCACTAGGCATAAGGAGGCGTAAGGTTTCCCAGAGGGCGCTGGCTAAGTTTCGTCTTAGCATTTGGCCCCAAGCATTAATCATTAACGACATGGGCCTCCTGACGGCCTTCTGCAATAACTCGTCAACATCGGCCAGCATGACTCCGGACGAATACGAGACGCTTCACAGTGTCAAGATCACTGTCGGCGTTATTACGGTAATTTACAGATTTCCCCACCAAAATACATGATTTCCCCCCGCCTAAATTGATACTTTTCCCGCCCAAATTGCAGCGAATCCTGTGCGTATTCGGCATCGCGGGCAACGTGCTGAATCTGCGGACGCTGCAGAGCGCCTCTCTGCAGACGGTGCCCTTCATGTACATTCGCGCGCTCGCCGTCTTCGATCTCGTCAGTGGCTCGTTTTCTTTGGAATTTTTTATTTTATTTTATGATTTAATAACATTTAATAATTCGTCTATGTCTTCGTTTTCTTTATGAATATGCCCCAAAATAATGATGCTTAGCATTTGCTGCTATAAAGATTTACTATTTTATAAGATATAGTATTATATGTAATGATAACTATTTCCAGAGGTATTGAAGTACATGACATAAAAAGACTTGGAATAGATTCTTTGCAATTAGATGACTCATGACATTTCTTTCTTGTCCAAAAAGGATTTTGTGAAGAAGTGTCTGGATATATTTGGCGCCTTTTTATGTGTCAAGGAAATCCCTCTGACGTAGGCTGTTTCCTCAGAGAGACGTCAAGGACGGCGGAGAAGGAGCTCGGAATTGCGCGCGTTTTTTCTTTCGTCTTCTTATGATTCACTCCTCGAGTGCATCATATTTCAGCATCGCATACTCGCCATTGGAAAAAGAAAAGAAAGACTGAATAAGAAGGAGAGAGGGCGTGAAGACCACTTCGATCTCACTTTCCTTTTTACAGAAGAATGTATGAATGTACATATGTTGGGTCCCAAAAAAGACGTGGGTGGGCTAAGAGAGCATCTCATCCTTCTCGTCTTTCTGCACATATTAACACGTGCGCAAGGCTCGCTCAAGTCAACCCTACTCTTTGCGAATACACAGCATGTTTTTTTTGTTAACCAAAATCGTAAAACTCACTATTTCTCTGCATCTCTTACTCTCTCTAGTTCTCTCTTTCTCAAGTTCTTGTTCACTGTCTCTGTCTTTTACTTCCGCTATCTCTCACTCTGTTTATAGCGGAAACGACGACTCCTCCAAAAGGGAGGACAAAAACCGAACAAGAGTACCTTGCAGGCAGGCAAAAAAAAAATTGCCCCTTTCACGTTTCTTCCAATTTCGCTGTAACGATGCGCGCTCCGTCTACGATTTGCAATTGAGCCCTTTTGCTTTCTCTTCCCACTTTCTCTCTCTCTCTCTCGCTCTCTCTCTCTCTCTCTCTTTCTCTGTCTCTCTGTCTCTCTGTCTCTCTCTGTCTCTCTCTTTCGTTCTCACGCTTTCTCTCCCCAGCCAATCTCTTTGTAGAGAGCTGAGAAAGGTCAATCGAGTAAATGACGAGAAGAAAATGAAAAAAAGGAATTAAGCAACAAAGTTGCATGGAAGTAATGGTTTTTTTTAAAGAAATGTTGTTAATAGCAAGGTACAGCTTTTAAAAAGATTTTTTAAAAAGCTCCTTTTTTAAATATTACTTCTGAGAATCCCGCAAGATCTTTCTCCTACACTGAACCTTCGCACGGTCATTTCATTACTTTGTTATATAGTATTCTCAGGCGCAAGCCGCTAGCATAAAAAGGGCCATATTCTTTCCTCTGCAATCTTTCTGATCTTTGACAGGATAAAGATCTGAGCCGTCCTCTAAAACATTAATTATTGAGCTTCCGCGAAAAGAAGCCAGGAGAGAGGTTTCATAGAACAGGGATTGATATTATGATCTCACCCTTCAGTTAAAGACCGCTGTGGATAATTAAAGGATGGCGATCACCTAAAAATTATGTGATGATTCAAATTGCCGCGACCCTTCGCACTCTCATTCGCGCGTGCAATTTTCACGCATGTGCGGTTTTGTGCGACTTGCGAAATAGCACGCAAGAATGAGAGTAAGGAATCACATGGCAGACGCGGCAATTCGAACCTGCATTAAACATTTTTCGGTGATAGACCTCCTTTAAGGAGTTTTAGCGTATTTTAATGAAACAGTAAAAAATAATACTTTAAAATAATTTAAAAAATATTAAAAAAAGATTTTCCTCTTAGATCGGCCTGCTTGGCGTGCTCGTGTACACGCTGAGCGAGTACGTGCCCGAGGCCTATCTCAAGTACGTCTACAAGGCGCACGTCGAGTTCGTCCTCATCAACACCTTCTTCATCGGCGGCCTCAACTGCGCCTTTCTTCTGACGGTAGAGCGGTAAGCAAAATTAATTACTCCTAATGCAATTAATGGTTATAAAAAGCACCTAAAATAGTAGTTGCAAATTAGAACTTTAAGTTAGTAATAACTCTAAATTACTTCACATAAATCATGTATACATCATGCACTTCGATTGTATATTTACGCTACACCACCACTTCGATTCATATGAGTAATACTGGCGTCCACCAAGGGCAGAGACTTACTGTGGGGTGTTCGGAAGGATAAAAAACTAAAAGAAAAATCTGCTTGTACAAAAGGATAGGTAGATGAAAGTACTCAGAAGCCTAAAGAGTCGCTTCATTTACTGATCACAGTTATCTGCTCATCTCGCGGCCGCACTACCGGCAGTCGAATCCGAAGCGAGTCGCGCGACGCCGCATCGCGCTCGCGTGGTCGCTCGCGTTCGCGACGCACGTCCCGCTCGCCGTGCAGATGCAGCCGCGGCTGCATGGCGCCGGCCGCTACACGGTCGCCAACAATGTCGCGCTCATTTGCAGGCAAGATGATGAATCGTTTAATTTTTTAAATATATTTTACTTTCTAAAAATAGCTCTTAATTGTTTGCAATGTTTTTTCTTGTTACATACATATATTTACTTTCTAGAGAAAAATCTTTATTTTTAAAACTTTTTTTCTTATTATTTTACTTTCTAGAGACTGTTCAGTATCAATCGCAGAGTGGTACTTAAAAAAGGCGGGAAAACAATTTTAGAGCTCCCTGGTTCACCATCTTCACTTATTACAAGTTCTTGCGCGAGTGCATTCGCTTCTCGTGCGTCATCGCGATGACGACGCTTAATTTGGTCATTGCGCGACGCCTACAGATTACAAAGGTAGATCAATTTTTTTGGTAGATCAATTTTTTGATCTACCACAATTTATTGATTTTTTTTCGCTAATTAGGTTTTTAATTTAACAAGTTAATTAAGTAATTAATTATCGATTGATTTTGCTCTTGTCTTCTCTAGCGAAAACGGCGCGAGATGTGCCTCCGGTCGGCGGCATCGTCCGCGGCGAGCATCGCGACTGTCGCTCAGCCGAGCGCGCGCTCCTCCCTCGCGCTCTCCATGGAGACGCTCCAGAGGTGCTCGCGCAGCCTTTTGCTACATTTCATTTCGTTCGTGTGCTTCTCCTTTCATGTCAAACACATTTAACATGTACTAACAATGCTCGTCGACTTGTAGCAAACCATCATGTGACATTATTCTTGTCGGAATGTGCATCAAAAGCTAACCTTATGTTCCTTTCATGTTACCAATCCCGTTGTTGAAATGCATCAAGAGCTAACCTGTGCTGACTGTAACTCCCTCTTGTTTACCCTCTCGTAACGTTTAGGCTTCTTTGATTGACTCGTCTTGTCGTAATTCAGTCAGTCCAAATCAATAACCCGTGTCTTTGGCCGTAGTGTTGATGAAGTAGAGAAAAAAAGTCAAAAAGTCCAATCAAATGCCTGAATAGCTCGTTTTGCTTGTGTGCAGCAGACGCGAGTGGCTGCATCTCCTACGCAGCTTCACCGAGAAGAAGTTGACCGTGCTCATGTTTGGCATCTGTCTGATCTACATGCTCGGCAATCTGCCGCAAATGCTCGTGATGATCTTGCAAGACGAGTCGGCCGAGCACAACTTTGGCTTCCAGGTTGACTGACTTTATATTTATTAAGTCGTTTTTATCCAAATAAATGTGATATGTATGTCTGAAACGTCATATACGATTCATTTCTATACTTTGTCATATCAATATTATGAAGATTATGAAAAAAATGGAAACTCGTACTAATGTTCACAAGCATGCCATAACTTTTGTTTCAGTGTTTCATTTAAAAAATATATATATAAATAAATAAAACTCATGTTCAAGGTCTTAAAGGAGCTATAACACAATCAATCTTGAAGTGCTCACAGTATACCTATATGTGATAAGCAAGAGTCATCGTCGTTGCGCAGGTGTACCGGCAGGTCGGCAATACGCTCGAGGTGCTAAATCACTGCTTGAACTTCTACGTCTTCTGCATGGCGTCGTCCGAGTATTCGCGCGCCTTCCTCACGCACTGCCGCTGCTTGCGGCGTCTGCTTGGTGGCCGAATCCCGAACATTCAGACGCCCGCAAACACGCAAATCAACGGAAGGCATGCGCTGTTCTCTTTTTTATTTTTAGTTTCAAAATATTTTTACTAGCCAATTTGCTACTTTTCAAATAATCACATTGAACAAGCATAATTTCTGCTTAACATTAGCTAATAATTCCAGAGCATTCTTAAATCCTTCATAAATTTTTTTATGTCTTTAATTATTTTATCAATTAGGTAAAACCTCAAAAAAAGAATCAATCGATAATTTCTAGTTTTTCTAGTCCCGAGAATGCGTCGGCATTCGTGCGCGGCGGCATGATCTGCGAGAATCTGGGCGGAATGGAGCTGCGTGACGTCACGAGTAGCAGCTCTTCGGGCACGTATGGGTTGACGTCGTCGTCTGGCTGCCGCAAGAGCAGCACCGCATGCACGGGACTCAGCAGGTGCGGGCTTTTGGCTGGCAATTTCTTTTTTATTATACTTCCGTATTGAAACCTACTCAATTTATCAACATTTTAGTCAACCATAAGAATTTACTTATGTGCATATATTATGTTTATCTACGGCTGAAAAAGGAGCCCGAGAGCTCAAAAGCTCTGCATTCCAGGATAGACGAGCGGCCACCACCACTGGCGCCGGTTGCGGCGGCAGCGGGCGGTGGCATCGGCAGCGGCGAGTGCCTGCTGTCGCCGGTGGACGACGACAACGACGCGTGGTATCTGTGTCCGTGCGACGAGGACGATGACGTCGAGGGGCGTGACCTCGATGAGAGCACTGTGCAGGTCAACACAGCCGCCATCGATGACGTCATCATCAACAATTCTCATGCGACGGCGACCACTGCCAAGTCCGCCCAAGCCAACGATGACGTCATGACGCTACGGAAGCTGACAGCGTCGAGTGTCGCTTCGTCAACATCTCTCGAACAGCATCTACTCCTGCCGACGGACTCGCCGGACGAGGGAAATAACGGTGGCAAAGTGAGCTAATTAATTATGGCAGTTGATCGACTAATTAATCGAACTCGAAATAGGGTATCTCTTTGAAAGCCTATATTATTTTTTATAGATCGAAATTTGATAAAAAATATTAATAATAAAATAAAACAGGATGATCGCAAGCCTCTCCGTGGCATTCTCGTCAATCCTTCGGGCCGGCTGACGCACCACTCGCTGCGACTCGGACGCGGGAAGCGCTCGCTAACCATCGTCAACTCAATGGAGTGCGGCAATGGTGAGCCACAAGGCGAGCCACCGGACGAGCAGCCGCTCCAGGCCTCCTCCGCTGCAGACATCTCCAATGACAATAGATTTGATAATTAATTAATTAATGATTATTTAAAGTCACTTTAACAATGCTATATCGAGCATACATAGTATGTATTTCCATAGTACAACATTGAAATATGGCATGTTTATAAACAGTAGTTATGAGAAAACATTTTCAATATCTTCATTGGTTCTGTCGCATGCATCTCTCTCTTTCTTCTTGCCGGTGTTAACTCACTTTATTTATTCGTGTTCAGTTTTTTTTGTTTTTGCTAATATTAACGGCTGAATTACATATACATTAATTGCAACAAAATTTCCTCATTTACATACTCAAATCAACGGTCCAAATGCACAATTGCTCTCGGATTTTTTCAGATCTGCATTTTTTCTCATTTTATTACTCGCATTATGATTATGTAACTAGGCATAATTCGCCACACTGCTCTACTTATTCATTTATTACTGCCCTTTACGATGTTGTCACGATTCCAAATATTTCTGATTACACACACAGTTTATCTATACAAATATTCCTGACCAGATTATCGTCGATAATATCAAGCTTTAATTAAATGATATGTGTTTTTTCTCGGGTTCTGCTGTTGTTATTTCGGACGATATCAACTTCATCATCTCTGATCTTTGTGCATGTAAACAGTATTTGTTTTCTCTCTTGTTCGAAATGAAGCTAGAAAGCTGCGCCATATTGGCCACGATAATATGCTTTAAACAACTTTTTTTTTATCATCCTTTAATGTATGTAAGTGCAAAATGCTTACTGATAAATGGGCTTCGAGAGACTCTCAAGTATTATCGATTTCTTCCCTTTCTAATTTCATGTCATCAGTAGTTGTTGCCACGGCATTGAGAACAGCCGCAGGCTTGTCGCTTCGGAGCTTAAACAAAAACATTGACATTCTTTTTACAGAAAAAAACATACGAAGAAAGACATGACGTCACCATTCCAAACCTCGAACAAAGTTGACCTTCGCCTGACGTGGCCCATTGTACCAGAGTGAGCGATGTTTGCCGACCCAGACCTTCTTGGTTGTCTTCACCTAAAGTTGCCAATCTCATTTTCAGTAAGCAGTGCTGGCTCCAAATGCTACCTAATTAATTTAAAGCATGGTTAACTTCGCCGCTTTTCATCTGACTTCCCATTTGAGAACATTATATTGAACCTTGTTCAAAGCTGAGAAAACAAGCAACTGACGTGGCAGCCGCACTTCTTGAGACGGATGTACTTGATGATGTTGTGCGCGGTGCGCTTGATAAAGACCTTCTTGTTGAAGCCGTGCGGGATGTCCTGCTCGCTGACGTACACCTGATTTGTGATAGTTGATTATTTCTTCATCTAAATCAAGCATATTATAGATATTTATGCGTAATAGTTGCATCTTGCTCCTCAAGAACTAATTTCTTTTGTTTAATACTAACTTTTGAACAGAAGGTGCAAAGAAGAAAAAAATTCTAACGCGGAATTTGCGGCCATCGGGCGCTTCCTCCCACGTGAAGCCCTTATCGAGCGCCTCGTCGCCTTCCTCGGGAATGTTGTAGGGGCCCTGTGCGGTGGCGAGCGTGAGGGCCGCGAGGCCGCTCAGCACGACGAGCAGCCAAGCTTCCATTTCTAGGCGCATTTTTTTCTTTCTTTTGTTATACTAATAAATTTGGATCATGTTACCTTTTAAGGTCTTAATTATTTTAATTTTTTAAAAATAAAATAAAGAATACAGACTACATACATATTGCTCACTATCAACAAGTAATGTTCGATTAATTAAAAGGAAACATTTGAGAGAGGGACACTTCTTTCAAATAAATACGCAAAAAGCAAACTAACATGCAATTCGTTGTTTGCCTTCTTAAATAGCACTGGGCTCCGTCATTGCAGAAGAAATGCTGCCGCTGGCTCGAATGTTTTGTCTTCCGCTCTCCAGCGCCCGTGCTTCAGCGGCTCGTGCTCGGGCGAAATGGATTTAAAGACTGAGCTTGCGTGTCAAACAATTTCGACGCCTGTGGCCTTTTTGAGAGTTTTTCTCGCAAGACGGCCATAGTTTTCCACCGTATATTGTAATAAATTTTCGGTAGACATTTTCGTATGACCTCACATTGTTCAGTGTTGTAAATAGCTCTAAAACTGCTCAAAATATGCCAAGTTGCCGGCTGATAGAAGACTCCTCTGCCTTTTCGCCGACATTCACTCCTTTTACAGAGTTGTTGCCATTCCAGCTTCATTAAGCATGGACGGACTGGAGAAAGTTCAACGAAGTGACACACTATAAATTGCTGCCCTATAAATGAAAGCTGTTTGAGAGAGAAGAAACCTTTTCAACCTATGCTCTTTATTATCTTGTTCAACTGCATGTTAAAAAAAGCAGTCCACAATCGAGTTGGGCGTGTATTACCGCACTTCTTGCTTCAATTCATAAGACTCACCTGGCATTGATGTATACAAGTAACCACTAGTTTCTTTGCAGAATGCGGGATCCGCTTCTCATACTGACGTTCACCCTAGTCATCGGCTGTGCCCATGCGTTCCCAGTGAACGACAACAATTCAGACAGCCAACAACAGGTGTGAACTTGTGCTTATCCGAGATTCTGTCTAGCTCCATTTCAAGATTGAAACCCTTGAAAAAAACAAATTCAGTTGTTTTCCTCTCTCCTAACTATAAAATCATATCACATAATGAACAGCCAAATCAGCTAGCTCGCGGCAACGCTCTACACGCGGTGGGAAGCGCGCCGAACGCAGAAAATGGCGCTTTGAGCGGTGCGTACATGATATACATATGTAGTTTCAGCACTAGACTTTCTTTACAAATGCTCATTTTTGCGCACAATCAGGCGCACAGCAAGCAGCAGAAAAGGCTGCGCTCGACGAAGCACTCAAGGAGGCGGAGAGAGCGGACGAGCCGGTCGAGGCAGACAGCGCTGTGGACGAGCAGACTGGACTGTCGACGAATCAGCAAAGAATCAACGACGTTAGAGAAGTGATTAAGTTACTGATTGTGAGTAACATTCTACTGCCACCAATCAGCAAAGAATCAGCGAAGTTAGAGAAGTGATTAAGTGTTACTGACCTGAGCAAGATTCTACTGCCAAGTAAGTTTCTCATAGTTTCCTTTTTAAATCAAATTTTCATCACAGGCCGCTTCATCGCCTTCTCGACAGCAAGACAATGGCGCAGCCTTTGACGACGAGCAACCCGAGTCTGACGGCGTGCCGTTCCATAGCGAGCAAGGCGAGCCCTTCCTGCCGATGGACGGCGAAGTCGACGATGAGGTTGCAGCGGCTGACGACGACGTGGACGCCATTCCACAGGAGGAGATCGGGCAGTTCAGCGATGAGCAGCCCGGTCAGACACTACCGCTCACTGACTTCCCCGAGGCAGCTGAGGTCGAAGAGGAAGAACAGCAGCAGCAGCAGCAGCAGGAGCAGCCACAACTGGTTGTCGTGCCGCAGTTCGTTCAAGCCTCCGCACCTTATCACCCTCCACAAGTGATGGTGTATGAGCAGGCTCCAGTGGAACCTCGACTGGTCATTGAAAACAACGTACCGTACCCACACCAGCAAGTGCATCAACAGGAAGTTGAGCTTCCTTACCAGCCTGCCTACGTACAGCCAGCAGTGGAAGCAGACCTGGAGAATGACATGGAACAGCCACAGCAGCCATACTACCAAGCTTCAGAAGCCCCAGAGGAGCAACAGATTGTCTATGTTACCCCAGCGGAAGGCCAAGTTGTCTATGAAAACCAGCAAGTAGCTCCAGCGCAAGCCGTGCTCGTGGAAGAGATGCCGGACCCAGAAGCCGTTGAGGAGGCCGAGCCAGTGTCGTTTGCGCAACCAGCATTCCGATATGGCCCAAATTACCCAAGACAACCTCAGCCAACCGCCTACATAGAGGTGGCTGAGAACACTGAGCAAGAAACTGCACAAGATGGCGAGGAAGATCACGAACAGCAGGCCGAGGAGGAGGGGCAAGCCGAACAAGAGGAAGAAGAACCGGAGCGAGAGGGTGTCCCACAAGAAGCTGAAGCGGTGGTCGTCGATAGCGATGGGCGACCGGTTGAAACCGTGTTGGTGGCTGTGCCGTCCGAGCAGGCTGAAGAGGAGCAAGAAGAAGGAGGACGAGGAGGAGAAGAGCCGGAAGAACGGCAAGAAGTAGAGGCTGAAGGGCAAGAAGACGCCGAAACCCTGCAGGAGCAGGAGCTGGAGGAGCAGCGAGGAGAGAACGAACAGGAATCGAGGCAGCAGGAGCAGGAGAGCGAGCATGAGGCAGAGGAGGCTGTCGAGCCTGCCACTCCGGATCAGCTGCGACGCAGGGAACGCCAGGCGATACGCGAAGCTGAGGAGCACGCGCACAATGCTGCATCCGTTAAGGTTGGCCGAGTGATCAGTAGCAACATGAACAGTGTCTTCATTCAATGATCACAGTGTTCCTCCTTTTATATTTGCCAATTACATATGATTACTATTATCATTAACGGTTTGTCCACTAAAATTTCCTTGTGATACCGTAGCAAATTCATTAAAGTAGTATTATTATATTTCAGGAAGTACTCCAGTACGCGACACATGTACTTGAGAAGAAGAAGCAGCGTCACGAGCTCGACCCCGTTGGCAAGGAGCTGCTCGAGCTGCTGCATCACTCTTCGTCGTCGTCTTCGAATCGCCACCAAGAGGAAGGCGAGGCGCACCATCACGAACACCACCGCAACAGGCGCAGCCACCACAAGGAGGAAGCAGCAGCGCACCACCACAAACACGGCCACCATCAAAGCCGCCATGAGGAACGCTAGACGGAGGAAACCCCTATCCCATATGTCGAGATAAATACTAATGTAAGAAGATAAACTCTATGTAGTTCCATGTCTCGTACGTTGGAGCAGTGTGGGATTATTTGTATGGTTTAATGATGTTGTGGGTATCATAAAGATATTTGGAAGAAAGAGAAACGCCGTATATTAAATGTCACAAAACGAAATTTTTTCTTGAATAAGCATATGGTGAAGAATGCTTCGAGAAAAATGTCAGACATTGAAATGACTTCAGGAAACCATATCTCTATTATAGAGCGCTGTCGATAACAATGCCTGTAACAGATTAAATAAATTAAGCGTTACATATGATGAAACAACGGTCGCACATTGAAAGGTATCTGTGTATAAATTGTTTGCCTATTAAACGAAGAGAAGCAAAAAATAGCTAAATATTTACCGAAGAAACGGTCTTATTCGCCAACATTGCGCATAATCTGCAAATATATCATGCCATAATGAATGAAAGGAAGAAATGAATAGGATTCTATATCCGCTAGAACCTCCGTTAGTTTCCAGACTGCAACAGCTGTAAGCCTCGATTGCTGGTGTTCCTTTCGAATGCTGCTCTGAAACTCCATCTATCTCGAATTCCACAGCGTTTTAGGAAACAGCGCGTTTCCTATTTCAAACGTTTCACAGAACATTTTAGGGAATGTGAGTCAGGCTGCCGATTCTCAAGAAACTGAACAATACTTGTAAAATTTAAACAATAGCTTCAAGCAACCTGCCCCGCGTTCTCACAACTATGATATTTGATCAAATGCCAAATGTTTGTGTTGTTTCTGTGACTCACAACACCTGCTCTCTGAAAACCCCTTCATATTCATAGTGGAAATTTGCTTACGATGCTTTAACTGCCATATTTCATAATGCAAGCGAACATCTTCTTGTGTTTCTTTGTAGATTGCACATTTTTTTGCTCCTACTTCTGACGTAATTACAAATGCTCTGATAATGTTGAACGTTGAAAAAGAGGAGGTGCATAACAATTAGTTTTGGCAATTAGCTAGATTTGCCCAACTAAAAGAATACAGCTCCTGCAAAGAACGGCAGCAGAAAGCGTCAACCAAAACAAGGAAGGTGGATAGGCAATTATCAGTCAGCTTCGAAACGTCGGCATTCACCCCCCCCCCCCTTTTTCCACGTCGCATGTTTTCGTTGCATTTTCAACAAAGAGCGCTCTGCAATAGTTCATTCCCTTGCTGCTATATATTGCGATGCACTGACAAGAACGCCTGCGAAAAAGGAACCATTTCTCATTAAAACTTCCCCTTTCAGCGTGTTCTGGCCGAGCAACTAAACCGTTTGCCATTTTAGAGACCTTTAAAAACCTTTATATATAATGTAGGTGCGCACAGTATTGACAACTTAGAACTTTAAAAACCTTTATAAATAATGTATGTAGGTGCTCACAGTATTGAAAATTTAGAATTACATCAATTTGGAAATTATGATCTTGAGATAATCTTGAGTCTGAAAACTTTTGTAAACTAAATAGCACATTTTAATTCAGTAGCATGCGGCATTTGCTGCTTCTTCTGCTCGCTCTCTCGTCGGCCAGCCTCTGCACAGCGCGGTATTTGCAAGTTAATCAAGCCGAAGTGGTTCCAGATGCCGCAACCACACTAGCTGACGAACCTGTTAGTTTCTTCGACATTAATTCATTGACCCTTCTTATCTCGTTACAACGTTTACAAGTTACTATAATCAGAACAATGTCGATTTCCAATCAACGCCAGAAGTCAACATCGAAGAAGCAGCTACCGCAGATGAGGAGCCAAGCGAGGGTTAGTGATACGTCCAACCGAGAGGAAATAGGCCACAACCTGTCATGAAAACTATTTATGTAAGGCTAGCGCTTGACGATTTCCGTAATATTAGTTCTGAACGAGGAGGAAGAGCAAGCCGCGAATGAGGCCTTGAAGGAGGCGCAAGCCGAGGAGCCAATCGAGGCAGCCGGCGCATTTGAGGAGGAGGAAGGCGCAGGAGCTGAGACAGAACAACGCGATCAAGTTAGCCGAATAACAATCATTGCATAAATACAACCAGAAAATCGATCAATTAGTTCGACATAATTAAGGTAGCGTCCGAGCAGCCGGAGGAACACTTCGAACGAATTGCTCAGCGTCCAGCTCACACCGAAGCCGAGGTGGGAGCGACTGAAGGACAGGAGATTCCGTTTGAAGTTCAGAACGAAGAAGAGGAAGTTCCGGCCGAAGTTGCCGAGGTTGGAGTAAAATAGATCTAATTAATGAAAAAGAACGAGTATCTGTTCGAATTTCATCAGCGGTTTGAATTCTTTCGCAGGGAACATCAGAGCTGCCAAACGAAGAGGTCGAGGAGTCAGCTCAACAAGCTGCCCAAGCTCAAGCCGAGGAGGGAACGACAGAGGGACAAGAGGCTCCGTTTGAAGCTGAGCAGCTGGAAGAGGAGTACAACGCTGAAGTTCAGCAGGTTTAATGAGTAATTAGAGGTAACTAAGAATAGGCTGAAATGAGATGATGATTTCTTAGGGAACGCCAGAGCAGCAGAACGAAGAGTTGGAAGAGCTTGGACAGCAACAGTCGCTTAGTGAACCCGAGGAGGGAATGACAGAAGTACAGGAGCTTCCGATGGAACAGGAAGAACCAGCGGAGGCGGAAGAAGCCCAGCAAACTTCAGAGACACCGCAGGGAGAGGAGCAAACACTGGACTTTTTGGAGACCGAGACTCCGGCCGATGACCAACAAGAGGACGCTGGGAACCAGGAGGAGAACCAGCTCGTAGAGGCTGTTCCGAAAGAGCTAGCCGAGGAGAACGCAGAGGATCAGCAAGTTCAGAGGGTCGCGCGTGGAATTCCAGAGGAGATTCCCGAGGAGAATCTGGCTCAGGAACAAGAGGAGGGCGAGGAAGTGGGTCCGGTACAAGAAGTTGAAGAAGACCAAGACCAAACAGAAGCCTCCGCTCCGGTTGAACAACAATCTGAAACTGGCATTCCTGTTCGATCCGAAGAGCCGGTGGCTGAAGTACTGTTTGAGCCCGCTCAGCCAGAGACGAGCGCTGCGGAGCAGACCGGAGAGCCTCAAGAAGTTGTCGTCAGCGAAGATGAGGCAGAGGAGACTGTCAACCCAGAAGAGGAGCAGGAGGA
The DNA here is from genome assembly GCA_945643635.1 of Allodiplogaster sudhausi. Lineage (NCBI taxonomy): Eukaryota > Metazoa > Nematoda > Chromadorea > Rhabditida > Diplogasteridae > Allodiplogaster > Allodiplogaster sudhausi. The sequence goes on along the minus strand of CALZFC010000035.1, from coordinate 1,380,612 downwards.
GGAAAGCAACGGTGTAGCCCAGCCTCAGGCGTCCGAGCCGTCACCGCAAGAAGAGGGAGAACCGGAGGTTGAAGTCTCTGAGCGTGATACTGGCCTGGAGTCTGAGCTACCAGAAGCGGATGAGAACGGTCTTGTTGTCGAGGAGGAGGCATCCGAGCAGCCGCTGGAAGATGTCGTTGAGGAGCCCGTGGACGTCGCAGCTGAGCAACCATCCTTGGCTGATGATGCAACTCAGGTTGAACAAGTTGTGCAGTTGCCGGAGGGGACCGCGGAGGCTGCTGAGGAAGAAGCTAGGGAACAGCAAGCCGAAGCGGCGGATCAGCAGGAGCTGCAAAAACAGGCTGAGGAGCAGGCAAATCAGCAGGCGGCCGCTGCAGAAGCAGACCAGCTGACTGAACAGGCCGAACAGTTTGAGGAACAACAGCAGGCTGAAGAACAGGCACAGGCCGAAGAAGCTCAAGCGGAAGCTCAAGCTGAAGAACAGCAAGCGGAGGAGCAGGCTGAAGCTCAGGCAGCAAAACAGCCTGCGAGCGAGCAACAGGAGCAGCCCGTCGATGTTGTTGAAGAAGTCGTCGAGCAACCATCAGACGTCGCCGGCAACCAGGAGGTTGTCGAAGTCGCTGAGGAGCAGCCCCAGCAACCGCTGCTGGCAGAGTCAGCGCCAGTCGTCGAGGCTGCCGAGGAAAAACCGACGGCATTCGAGGAAGTGCTAGAAGAAGCTCCTCGCGAAACACAACAACTCCCTGCCCAGCCAGCGGCCAGTGAGTCAGCGCAGGAAGTCATCAAGGGTGAAGTACAGCCGGCAGAGAATGCAGATGAAGTAGCTAGATCGGAGGTTCGAAACTTGTCTTCAATTATTGCTCTTCCCTGTTCAGAATGACAATCGACAGCTATTATCTTAGTTTTGAATGATAAGAGTAGCATATTTTATCGATTGGTGAAATTGATTGATTTGCTTAAGTTAAGCTAATCTTCAGGCCATTCTCGCAGCAGCAACGCGGCTCTTGCAGCAACGCGCTGCTGACGGCCTCCTCGACGACACAGGACGTGGCCTCCTCAAGCTCTTCCTTGGAGCTCAGGCAAACTAAGTGATTGGAACAGAAATGCTCGCATATGAACATGTCTCTATTAATTTTGTTCAATTTCAATTCCAATAAAGAGCTATGGAAAATATACCCTGATCTGTCCACATTCACTGAAACGACACAGAAAAATTTCTCGTATAGAAGTTAATTTTTTGGCGTTGGAAGTGTAAGGTATTGTTGCGTAACAATAGGAGTAAAAATTTGTTCGAACGGCAAGCTAGCTGTTCAAGGTATTTATGAATTGTGAGAGCATACATCCAAACACTTACATACATGCAGTACCGACCAACAATGAGGGGTGCTGGAACTTTCAAATCTATCGGAAAGCTCCAAAATGTCCGTTCAAATTAATCTTTCATCGATGATAGATTTGTATGCATAATTAAATTCCGGCACCTTGGGGTTTACCATAATCAACCATTATAATACCCCGAAGGCTAGGCTTCATGCCTCAAAATGTTTCCATGTTGCTTACACTAAACTGGCGCAGTGTCATTCCAAGGTAACAAGCTAAGAAAACTGGCGCAATATTAAGTTCGAAACTGGGACCATCAAATTGTTGGAACGTTAATTTAATTTTAAGATTAATTTTTAATTATTTTCATGTCACGGTCATTTTCATAAAAATATAAACATTATTATTCTCTTTAGCATATATAGAAGGCTTTGTAAATTCTTGATTTATTAATAAATGATAACTCATTTGCAGGGTTGCGGTCTGATTGCGCTAATCTGTAGCACTAATATCGATGCACTTCTCCAGATGGGCTCACTTATCGCGATCTATCGATTCTTACACTTTATTGGCAAGGCAATAAAATGGCACGTGCGAGTGAAATTAGCAAAAAGTGTTTAAAAAATTAATAAGACACGAATGAATGCAATATGGACAGAAAACAAAACAAAACAACGTTGAGATCGAATAAAACGGTAAGAAGGTGAAATTGAGTCATCAAAGAAATGACGTTACTTAGCGGTGGAGAAAAACTGGACGGCTGAAGTGAAATCTATATGGTAGGGGAAAATCATCTGCCTGCGCTGTTCGAGTAGCCGAAAGCATGTTGCTTTAGCCGCTTCTTCTAGGGACGGAAGTCCACTTCCGAGAAAGCCCTTACAATTAGAAAACAAAAAAAATTGCTCTGAATACAATACTTACTTTTCAGTTCAGTGAGGAAGTAAAGCTAAAAATGATGCATAAACTGAATAAGTGCAACTTTAGGACGCCGCGGAAAGCATTGATATGCACAGAAGAAAAAAATTCATGTCTCACCAGGAAAAGTCTGTCGCCGTATAACAGGAGGACGCGCGGTCCAGAACGGGAGGAGATCACATCTCAATTGCATTGGAAAATTTGCTTGACTAATGGACATCGTACCCCAATGCTGCCATTTGGCAGCACAAGTAGCAATGTAAACAAGTAGTACTCAATGCCTTGCATACATCTTTCCGAATCCGCAATCCGAATCATCGTATAGACTGAAGAGGTGCCTCAGTGCCTTGTGCACCATATATGTACATACCTTGAATACTTGGACGCCCCTGATAGCTTCGATAACGTGGACTTTTCGATGATCTTCATCAAAGATCGAGTCGCTGCGACGATTTCGGCCTCATCGTCCGGAGAGCACACGCTGATCGGCTGAAGCGCGCGAATGGTAGACATCGATCTGACAATGAGGCGATAAAAAAAGGAATTGTAAAAAAAACACTCAATTTCACCGATTATAAAGAAGTTAAATTTGTGGTAAAAAGACGTTCAATATTTTGAACGGGATCTTCTCCTAATTCGCAGTTCAATACGCGCCGTTATTCAGACGGTTGGATGAAGGAAGAAGAAGTAGTAGGAGAAGAAGAAGAAGTATTTTAAGAAAACGAAGCAGAAAAAATAGTAGTACGACTTCTTTATATATCGCAAGGGACGCAAGAGGTGCTAATTAGCTAGTGGATTCGGTGCATTATAATTGTAGATAACAAACTGGCTAATTAGCATTCTACGCACATGCAGTTGAGAATGGGAGTTAGAGTGCAAGTTATGTACCAAATTAAGGTATTACAGATCGGGCCTGAACCAAGACTCAAGTTGGGGCTCGCAACCTATCATTTTAAAGTGAACGCTATAATGATGCAGTTGCATCGATTTTGAAGAAGACGGGGACAGAAGGGTAAGGTTCGGGGGAGAGAGGGGGATGAGGCGTGGTCGATCGCCGACGGATCGCGCACCGAGGAATGGAAGGGCCAATGTGATTAAGGAGACAAGGCGGTCGGCAACCGTCTCCTGGCTCGAACATCTAGATGACAAATATCTATCAAACGAAGCGCCCATGGGGCCAGCCAAAACAATACGAGAGAATGATATTTACACTACCGCCCAACAACCAGGGGAGCAATAACTTTCGTAACTTTCGGAAAGTTCCAAAATATCCGATCAAATTGCGCGTTTCTCAATGAATGCCTGTCGTTTTCGTTTGCATATATGATTCAGACACTCGGATTTTACTATTAGAAGGCCCCGATTGCCAGGCTTCATGCCTAAAAAATGTCCACTGTATTAAATGCAAAGTAACACCGCGCCAACCTGTTTTTACTTCAATAATTGGGCTTCCCAGTTCAGAATGGCAATCGACATTTACTTTCTCAGTGTTGAATGACTTATAGAAGTGTTTTATCTATTGATGGAATTGATGGATTAGCACAAGTGAAGCAATTCTTCAGGCCGTTCTCTCGCAGAAACGCGGCTCTTGCAGCAACGTGCTGCTGACGGCCTCCTCGACGACCAGAGCCGGTAAATGGCCCAAAAATTTTGGGCCAGCCCGGCCCGAACCATTTCCGGGCCCTAGAATTTTGGGCCGGGCCGGGCCCGGCCCGGCCCGGCCCGTAGGCCCGTTTGGGTCCGATTTTCAAACAATTCGGGTAAAAATTTCCGATAAACTACTAAGTACCTTAAAACTCAGAATTTATATTGTTCAACATGTTTACATGTTTTCTACATGCTACTAAGTTACACACGCGCAAAAATGTCGTGGCTAAATTTTAATGTGGGTGTTAGCCACTCTATTTTTCACGCGCTTTCTAATGAGCCGACGTAGTAAAGCGTCGCTTTTTTGGGGGGAGAACTGGAGGGACCTCCCCGACCCGGCAACTTGCTCCGGTACCTTTCTTTCCCCACCCATCACCATCTGCCGAGAGGACGGGAGCATCTCTGATGTTGCATTATGGTGTTTGTGTCAACAAATAGTTCGGGCCTCCAACGCTGAGTGAACGGCGGCTTTTCTGATGATGTCTGCTGACTGACATTGTTTAAACTCTTATCACTCTTTTCAGCTAGTTTGAAAAGGAAAGAAAATCAGACAGAAACAATGAAGAGAGAGAGAAGAGAGAGAGAAGGAAAAAAGAGAGAGAGAGAGAGAGTGAGAGAAGTGAGCGAGACCGCTTCTCAAGAATATGTTTTCGCAGATTAGAAAATGAAGCACAACCCGAGAGAGAACCGAGAAGTCACTGCCTTTCAAAACAACCAAGGGGTATCATGGAGAATATATGCATAGACGTTTAGCCATTGTAGTGCTGCAGGAGGAGTGTCCTGCTCGGCGCGGTATGAATATTCTTCACAGGAAGAATTTCATGCAACGAAGATTCATTTTAAAGTACAGTAGTCAATATCTTAGAAAAGAAAAAAAATTAATATGTGAGGGAAGTTTTGCATTTCATATGCCACCAATCGTCCTGACTGGACGACATCGTGTGCTTATCGGGCCCAAACAGGCCTGCGGGCCGGCCCACCTTTTTTGGGCCCGGCCCGGGGCCCTGGGAAATTGGGCCGGCCCGGCCCGCGCCGGGCCGAGCCGGGCCGTTACCGGCTCTGTCGACGACACAGGACGTGGTCTCCTCAATCTCTTCCTTGGAGCTCAGGCAAACTAAGCGAGGGGAACAGAAATGCGCTCATATGAACATGTCTCTATTAATTTTGTTCAATTTTGACTCCAGTAAAGATCTATGAAAAATATTACAGATCTGTCCACATTCACGATGGTCTCTATTAAGTTGCTGGCGCGCTCGAGCCATGAAACGGCGTAGAAAAAGTTCTCGTATATCAGTTAACGTTTTGGCGCTGGAACTGTAAGCGATTGAGTGAAATACTACTTCTTCAAAAACATATGCCTTAAATATTTTTATTTTCATGGCAAGCCAGCTGCTCAAGATATACATTCAAACACATACGTTTGTATATGACAGTGTTAACCTTAACTATGAATGTATTTCTGCATGAAAAAACTACAAATTTTTACAGCATTTCAAAGCAGTACGGAATAGATTTCCATATAATACAGAAAATATTCAAGAGTAAAATCAGATTTTATTCAAATGTAGATAGATAAATAAGATGTTTGAAGCGGTAAAAAGTGTTGCAATGTCGCAAAGCAATGAAGTAGGACGAATAAAGTCATGCTAAATGGCAAGTTGTACAAAGTATAATGGTTCTTTTGAGGTGTTTTTTTCTAATACAAGTAGCCAAATGGAGCGCATCGCTCAAAAGTAGCTCATTAATGCTCGTAAAGTGTAAAGTAGATCATGATATTATGAAACTTAACCACAAAAGATAAAAAGGTTTCACTAGCAGGGCATTGTGGAAGATATCATGGTGGAATACTGCCGGTCCACACGCTGCCGCCATGCAGTGCCTGCAAGAATGCAGATTTTTTACAAGATACATAGATCCTAGTTAGCGGTAATCTAGGAACCGGTATATGCCAAGCTCTGTTTTTTTTTAAATGTTCTTTGGCTTAGTCTGAAAAAAACCATTTTCGGCTCAGGTTTCTTTCAAATAAAAGAAAATTTTATAATTTATTTACAACATAAAATTTAAGGTGAAAATAGAGCGGCACCTTGATGTGCTTGCTGAGCGAGAGCGCCGAGTGGAAGCGCAAGCTGCACTCGCGGACCGGGCACGAGAAGGAGTTGGTGCGGTCGTACGACTCGGGATGCACTTGGCGCGCGTGGATGCGGAGCGAAAAGGCAGAGACGAACGTCTTCGAGCAATACTCGCACGCTGTAAAAAGGAATGAGCTCACAAGATTGGTTAAAGAAGCCAATAACTCAACTTTTGAACACCCGATCATTTTAAGATAAATGATCAAAAAATCGCGCAAATTATTCGAGATTCAAGTAGATCATAATATCACACTAACTTCGTCTCGAATCGCAGTTGTAGCCGTCGCTCGAGTCCGGAATGTTGTGGTCAACCTTAAGACAAATGAAATTGCTGGCTGTTGTGCAAAGAAAACTTATACAAAAATTATCTTTGTTAGCAAGCCAATTTTTTTCGGAATTGAAAAACTACAATGAACGTAATTTAATTGAAAAAAAGTTAATTGGTAATTTGGGAGAAAGGGAGAAAGCTAATCTTACGGCGACATGGTGATGCTGCTGCTGGACTGTCGCGAATCGACGGTCGCATCCGTCGACTGAGCAAGCGAGTATCTGCGCGCCAGGCTCGATCCTCACGTCCTTGTGCACCTTTTTCAAGTATTCAGATGAGTCATTTGCATTATGCAATCTAATGCGCATAGTCGAAGGAATTCATCCGCATGCCTACAGTAGTCATATGCCTACAATAAGAATATGCAAGATTGCAGTAATACTCTCATCGACACACACCTTCTTCTAAAGATAAAATAATGAATGCCTGACTTTGGCAAGATAAGTGTCTTAACAGTTATGAGTATACATATGTTTTGTTGAAAGCGGAAATAAGTTTGAAGTACCAAGGATCATTCGGAACTTTCGGGAAGTTCCAACATGTCCGATCAAATTGTGGTTTTTTTTCCATAACCCAATATGGTGTCGCCAATAAAAAGGGAAAAAAATTGAGGCATGAAGCCAGGCCAATCAAGACATTTTAATGCTCGCTTGTATAATACGAGTGATTGAATGTAGATATGCAAATCAAATCGAAGTGGGGTTAACGGAGAAAGGCTCAATTTGATCGGACACGTTGGAACTTTCCACAAAGTTCCGAAAGATTAGTACTGTAGACATGTCTTGACTTGGGTTTCGACTGACATTTCGAATGTGCTCCATGACTTTCTGGAAGCGTGCACCGCAGATCGCACATGTACCAGCACAGCGGTCGATTCCTTTTTTTATTTCAAATTTAAATGAGAATAAATATTAAGGAAAATATACGAGCTCAAATATATAAAAAAAACACAATAACAAAATGCGTTTTTTTTTAATGCCTGACTTCGTGGCCGCCTTTTTCTCGTACTTTTCTGCGCGGCGAGATGCTTCTCCACAAGGCGCCGCTGCTAAAATATGAAGCTCATTCTCCTTATTAAAACAAATATAGCTTAATGAAACAAACATTGTTTACACATGTCAGAAAGATTCAGACAATTGAAAAAAGCAAGCAAAGACCAAACCCTCGCTTGCTCCTCCTGAAGACGACTTCCACTTGGCGTGAGTGGAGCAATGTTTTTACCTGTAGTGATACTTAATAGAACACGCCATAAACAAAAATTAAATAAAAACACGCCATAAATAAATAAATGAATAAAAAAAATATATACATACATATATATATAACTTTTAGGAAGGAACATGCCTAGCGAGGCTAAAAGTTGCTTATTCATACCAAAATCAAATTCTGCCAAGATTCCGGAGGTAGTTGAGACATTGTCCATAGTTCCTTCCTCGGATTTCGGCACGCGGTTCACGCTACTGCCTAAACAAAAGCGTACTGTAATGACGGCTTTGGGAAAGGATTGCGGCGAAAAATAGCATTACGGCAGATTCCCTCAATTATAACAGATCTAAAAGTTATGATGATACCTTGTATGGTCGAGAAAAGTTCGTGTGATGACGAGGGGATTGGTGGAGATGTCGTCGGCTTGGCTTGGGCACAACTTGCTGCATGCGAAGATGCGCATGCTCTGTCTTCGGAGCAGCGAGAATGGCCACTCATTTCCGTGCACGACTGAAAAGGAAAAACAGTGAAAGACAAATGATGCAAAGTGACGCTGAAGTTATGTATACATGCATACAAAGGCATGTATGTATGTATGCGGATATATGTATATATTACGTTACTTATCGTTAGAACATACAAAAAAAAGTGGGATAAGCGTAGATAGAGGCTTTACCTGTGATGTCAACGGCACGGTCACCTTATCTTCCTCCTCTTTCGGCGTGCGGAGCGGCGGTGAGCGCGAGGAGGCCGGTGAGAGCGCGCGAGGAGAGGGAGCGCGAGGGGCGGAAGAATGCGCAGCGTGCAAGAGGAGATGCTCTTCGTCCGAGCCCCAAGGCGCCGGCGCCTTCGTTCGTGCCATCAATGCGACTATGCCGCCAGTCAGAGCCTGGAAGTAATTATCAATTTTATGCAAGCATACTCGTTTCTAATGAAAGAAGGAAGTTTTATGCATATATATGTACAAGCGTGTACTGTAGATACTTGCTTGATGTGTTTATGCATAAAAGAGTACAGTAGAGATTACATTCTTCTCTTTATAGAACAAAACAAACCTTGCCAATGTTGATGGAGAACATGTCGCGTGGCGAGTGGCCGACACTCGCGAAGAGCGCGTCACGCACCGCGACAAGACGCGCCGCCGTTAGCGCCGCCTTCTCTGACGACTCCTAGAGTGTGGGTGATCTTCATTGACTCGCTTTTGAAGAAGGACACTCAATATCTTACAAGTGCATCTGTAGTCATTATAAAGTAAAAATGCATAAAGGTGAAATTTTTTTTTCTAACAATAAGGATTACATCATTCAATATCTAATTGTCACTATTTCGTTTATAGGTGCTCGCCATGTCGGCAGTACATATAAAAGCATGACAAATGTAATTCAAGAATGTAAAACTAGCCTCATCGCTTCTACTCGCGCATTCGGCGACGATGTCGCACAGCGATAGCAGAAAGCGATCGAATGGCTCGTTGCAGAACTGGCTGAGCGCTTTTGCCTGTTGAAGAAAAAAACATGCAATTCATCAAAACGTTACGGAATTTCGCTGTATATTCACAATTTAAAAGGGAAAAAACATCAATTCTAAAATGAATATAAACTCATACCACTTGCGTGCCCTCTGTGGCGGTGCGCAGCGCCTCCTGAGCATCCATCTTCGCGAAGCGGATGAACAACAGTCGTTTACTCTTCTTCAGAGCTGTAACGTATTAATATGCAAAATAAAACAACTACATCGGTATATCATTCAGTACATCGGATCGGAGTAAACAGCGAATTGTAGCCGGGCGCTCGAAATAAAATGTTCCGAACATTGCTCACATAATTACGATCGGTCTTGTAAATTACTCAAATTGCAAAATTAGGCTGAAGAAGTGTAGAAAGAGCGTTGAGGACGGTGCTAACAATGTGAAACATATGCAGAGTGCGGCAGTGACATTTATATATTATCACGTAAAAATTGTAGTAGCAGAATTAATCCCATCCTTTATCGTCTTAGGTCCCGGGGCGGACAGAGATGAAGAGATGGAGAAAGCCTTAAAGGAACTATCCATGGAGTTTAGAAGCCGCTTGTGAAAAACTAACGTTTGAATTCGCGCATGATATTGCAAAAAGTTTTGGCGGTATGCTAGCACAGTATCCATCACAACAAACTAGACTTTGTGAGCCTTTTTCTCTCTGCCTCTCTTCTCTTCCCTCGAATCTCAAGCGTGACTTGCCGCTTCGCACCTAATTTTCACCTTCTCTCTTGTAGAATGAGGGTGTGCATGCGGAGAAAGTAGACAAGGGGTGATGACGTCACTCCCTAAATTCTACAGTACTGCGTGGGGAAAATGTGCTTTTTCTCCTCCGGGCCCCTTCAGGACGCATTCTCACTTTTCCTAATGATGTTTCTAGTTGAACCGGATAGTATTAACAAAAAATGCAGCAACATTGTTATCTCGATGGACAGCTCCTTTAACTTCAGTATGGCAAGTGGGCCGATATTATATGCATTTCAAGAATTGAATTAAATGGACATAACAACAACACTACTAACCATAAGGTCCGCATTAGTCTAGTGGGTGAGAGAACTCCTTACTTTCCACGGGCTATCAACCCCGCAACCACGCATAAGGATCGGTTCAGAATGACACCCGAATGTGGAGCATTTCCACTCTTATTGCTTCGTGCTCACGACAGCAATAGGAGGTTCTTTTCCAAGCACAAGCTTCAACAAAAAATGCACACAAGCACCTCAGCTACAAAAATAAGGGAGGGTCTCCGATGCGATTAGATCTATTGATACGTGCAGAGACGTCGAGGTGGGGAAACAATTAACAGGTTTATCAGAAGTGGGCCTTCTCGCGAGGAGGCCACAATAAATAGGAGAGAGAGATAGAGAGAGGGAGAGAGAGAGAGAATGAAGAATGATGTAGGGAATCGACTGCAACTTGAAGTGACTAATGTGACCGAATGCAGGAGGAGGTACCAAGTGCGTGTGCCTTTCCGCGATACTCAGAAGATAGACCGTGTGAAACGGAGAGTGTGACGGTTAGAGAGAGAGAGAGAGAGAACGTGAGAGAGAGAGCGTGAGATGAAAAATGTGTATGGTCCCATTATGACGCGTCATAATGAGATAATGTGGAAAAATGAAAAATGGAATGTGGAAAAGATGGAAAGTATTGAATGGCAGGTTGAGAAGGATGTGAATCAGAGTTGCAGTTTTTTTGTTTTTTTTGGTGAAGAAGTTTTTTATTCTACATTCCAGATTTGAATTTAGAGTTTGAAAATAAGAAGAAGATAACTGGGTGACAAAGGACACAGTGAATGGACGTGGGAAACTGACATTGTACAGCTGTTAGAAAGGCTAGTAATGCTTAATGATTAGATAGCAAAAGAAAGATATGTAATGTCGGACTGCACAATAGCACTCTCGGGCCCCGAATTACATTCTCTAGCTAGGAAGAGAAGGCAGAATGAAAGGCATGCTCGCGCATGCCCTGCATGCCGAGTTCAAATAAAAAGAAAGGAAAACGAGAGGAAGAGAGAGAGAGAGAGAGAGAGAGAAGGGAGATACAGCGAACAAAGAGAGAGAGAGAGAAACAACAAGAGACCCGTGTATGTCAGAGTACGAGAGAGAAAAGCGTGCGAGAAGGTATGTCAAAGCTTTTGGATAAGAAGGCGCCAAAAAGAGAGTTTAGAAAAGAGAGCAACAAAGCGTTCACGATTTTGGCAAAAATGAGAATAATGTATATGACATGATTTCACTGTTATGTTTCAATGGGGACGGTCAAATAAAAGTATGTAAAATATCTTCAATGAGGACGATCGCATGTACTTTTTCCACTTTTCCTGTCATGATGAACACATTGTTGGGCTGACTTCCAGGGTACCTTCGCGTCAAAGTTCAATTTTCAGTTTTGACATGTTTTCATGACTAGAGAATGCCGTTTATAAGTAATCCGATTTATGATACGCTTTGTTATTTTTTCACTCATTGCTTAACAACGACAGTAGCTGAATGGTAATACCAGATTGTCTGCGTCCGTTATTTGTTTTCATTTCTCTCTCTCTCTCTCTCCTCTCTTTCTCTCTCCCTCTCAATATATCTCGTTCTACTTCTTACAACTCTTCCGTTCACATAATGTCCGCTTATGAAAACCACATACCGATTGAAATACGAGCCAAAATGTTTTGAACTATACTGAACACATCATAAAATGAGTAGACCAGAGAATGTTTTTCTCTCTCTCTCTCTCTATCTCTCTTTCTCTCTCTGTTCGCTTAAAAGGAGCGAGAATGAGTATTTAGACGAGATGTCCTCGGCTTTGCTACTCCTTCTGCTTTCGCCTCTGCTCGCTCTCAGTCTTCCAAACCCTGCCAATTATCAAGAAGATGAAAAAACGGTTCATTAATTTCATTTACTTCTTAAGCAATATACAAAATTAGCAGCCAAAGTTTTGAATTTTATCGTATTCCTTTAAAATTTTAAAAATTTTACTCCTAAATTATATGCCGTTTTCTCTCAAAATGAACTCACCCTCTTTTTCACTTTAAAGCGCAGGAATGCAGACATCGCATACATGCGAGAGAAGATGGTCGTGATTGGCAAGAAGGCCGGAGAGGAGATCAAGAAACAAGAAGGAAAGTGGACACAAGAAGATCGCAAAGTAATCGACGATGTTGTGAAGGTACATCGAGTAAAATTTTTATGAAACACATTTTTTTTCTTTTTTTTTAAATTTTATTCCGATATTCTTCTACCTTATATTAATAAGTAATTATATGCAAAAGCCTACGACAAAGAAAGATTAAGTGTTGAAGGAAGAGAAGAAGAGAAAGCGTAGGGTGTTTCTGGCGACGGGAGATGACATTGTGAGCATTAACGAGAAGGCAGGAGTCGCAGGCGGTCTTTACGGAGGAGATATCATCCTGACCAGGCACGGCTCTTCCTCTCTCTCGATCTCTTGGAGGATGATCGTAAGTATTTTACCGACGAGGGAAATGGCACTGCGAATGAGGCAGCTGAAGGCGGACGAGCGCGAAGGCAAGCATTCCGAGACACTCGCTACCCGACCACCATCTGGAGCAGTGGCTTCTACTACTACTTTGATAGCACAACTAGTCAGAGCTTCTTTGTTTTTATCTGTTCTCCCTCTCCGACTTTCTTTCTGCCTCTCTCAAAATCTGTTCTACTTTTCTCTCTCTCTCACTCATTCGCAGAGGGAACTCACGTCGAAACTGTCGTTCGGCTTGCAATAAAGCACTGGAGTGACAACACTTGCATCAACTTCTACGAGTGCTCTACTGCGTCGCAAAAGGTTGCCCACTTCCATTTCATTTTTCTTTCTTTAATCTCTGTTGATTCAGGTGATGATCACCAAGAGCACGGGGTGCTGGTCGTACGTCGGTCGCACGACCTCCGCTACACAGACACTGTCACTCGGCACCGGATGTGACCATGTGGGTGTGCATGATATGACAAAGAGATCTGAAACACCGGGAGAGACGTCTGCCCCCCCCAGATCTGGTAGACCTCTTTCTGCTCAGGTTGGCCTCGCCCTGCACGAGATTGGACACGCACTAGGCTACTATCACGAACAGGCCAGGCACGATAGGGACTACTATGTATACATCCAATCAGCGAATATCAAGGTTGGTCATCCTTATTTCGGTCTTTCAGCCCCTTTCACGTTCTATCGCCGCCTGTTCTATCTCCTTCTGCCTTAGTTGCATTATTTTTTGCTGCTGCAATCCTTGACGTGGGCATAGGAGAGGAAAGCTGAATGAGAGAAGAGAAACTAGAGAGGGTTTAGCGCGCTGCAACGGTTACTCCACGACTTGCTACAACGGCGGCTTCCCGCACCCTCGCAACTGCAACATTTGTCTATGCCCACTTGGATTCGCAGGCACCAACTGCGCTCAGCGGGTATGAAAATGAGAAAGCCTGCCTGGTCATTCTTAGAATTTATCCTCCACGGTAGATACTTCGAGGTCATTCTCACAGTCCTATTGATGTAATAAATAAAAGTTCAAATAATCTTTAGCCGACCGGGTGTGGCCCGACATTCTCCACCACAACCAGCGGTGGCTCTTTCAGTGGCACCGTCGGCGACACTTCCACGACCGTCTACGATGACTTTACCAGCTACTGCGTCTACTTGATTCAAGTAAGTGCTTTCTCTGTTAAAAGAGATATTTGTAAAAGTGTAAGAAAAAGTAAGTAAAATGATGCTTGAAGATGCATAGATATTTGCCAGTACATGTTGATGCTGATTATCGTGCAAGATATACATGCATGGCTCTAAATAATAAGAACCAAGCAGGCGCCGGTCGGGATGCGTGTAAAGGCAACGTTGTCCATCTTCAATACGAGTCATTGCGTCGCTGGGTGCACGTTTGGCGGAATCGAATTCAAACAGCAGCCAACGCTTACTGGACCGCGGTTCGATTTCTTCCGTTCACATCTCCCTTTAAAAGAACTTAAGAAATTTCATTATCGCCCTAAACTTGCCGCTCTTACTTTTCTTTTACTGATTGTACTGTAATTAGACAGTTGCATGGAAATGAAAAGGGGAGAGTCGAATCGTAGCTAATTACGACGAGTAACTTACGTCTTGAAGATTCTGCTGTAACACCGACGTCAACAAAGTCGTGTACTCGAACTCGAATCTTATGCCCATCATTGTCTTCCGACGCTACAACTACATACAGTTCGGAATAACTTACGTCGCAATCTAGTTGCGAGTGGCCACGGATGAATTGGTGTGAACATTCACCGAATTCTGAAGATGAATAGAATTCTCTCAAATTCACTTACGCATATATACTTACAATTAGTGAGCATTTAAATTTTATATCACATGACCCCTTAGCTTGAAACCAAGACAATTTTTCAATGCAAGGAACTTGAAATAATGACTGCATTTGCATTTATAAGCGTAGTCACATTCATTCATTAGATGTCGAGAAATATGCAGTATACTGTATTCATCCTGGCAAACACAAGCGAGGGAACGGGTAACGATTGATGTTGGGTTTTTCCTGGAGGCCTTGTAGGCGCAGATGTCGGAGGTCTAATTTAGCATGGCATTCGACATGGCAGCCGCTCGGATCATATCTTCGTGCCATGGATTGAATTAAATAGACACACTACATACGTTTCGGAGATGAGATTATAAATACCACTGAGTTCCGAAGGACAATGTGTATGGACGTGGATAATGAGATTGTGTAGCTATTACAAGAGTAGTGAGGTACGGGCTCGAGTTCAACGTGAATGAGCCTGCAAGGCAGATGTTACCCCCCACCCTCTATTCAACGTCCATAACCAGGGCGCGAGTTCAAGGAGGAAGAGCCAACGGGTTTCTCTCTACATCCCTTCCAATCACGATTTCTCTTCTCTACGTCACCCTCTTCTCTGCTCGCCCTCGACTTTCCTCCATATCTGTACATCACATGGCTACCCACCGTTGAAAATTCGCGTGTGAAACGGTTGTTCGTCATATGTTTCTAATTCCATTCGAAATGTTATTTTTTTAGTCCATCTATTTCTAGCTTACTCCTTCAACCAAATTCCTTCTTTAATGTTTTGCTTTCTGTATTTACAATCCATGGCGGACTCTTTTCTTTTCAAACTTTTCTTTTTAATTTTCATCTCGCTCTCAGGATTCTCCACGCCTTTAACAGCAATCCTGACAGATGGGGAGAGAAGAGAAGGCAAGGTCCTCAGGTGTCGGGGAGAGAATGGCAGCAGTCGTGGTGATCGTTGTTGAGAGGGATGAGGATGAAACTGGATCGGGAGAATGAAAGCAGCGATCCGGCCCAAGAACAGTTGGGGGCAAAGCTAACTTATGAGTTATTGCGGTATGTTCTGGACAGAGAGCTAGGTTCTTGGGTGGAAAGTCAAGGATAGAGAGGAAAAATTTAAAAAAAAGAAGGGTATATAGTACCATGAGATGGAGGAATACAGAAATCAAACCCGCCATCCCACATCTGCGATTAGAAGGCCACCAGGCACGACCCCCTTCAATCACCTCTTTATGGCAAGTTGTTCTTCTTGATTCCGTTAAGATGTGTATTTAGCGACATCAAATTAATCAACGAGGGCACAAGGAAGGGCAATTTCAGTCATTATTAGGTTTCTTGTCTAGATAAGGCTGTTTGTTTCAGATTTTGCTACGTTGTTCTTGTTTGCTTTACGCTAATAAAATTAAATGGTCGAAAGGCATTCGCTCCTGTTTTTTTGTTTTTTTTTTGTTTTTTTAAGGCATGTTTTTTTCCGATCCGAGTCAGAGCAGAACCTTCAAGAAGTACTTTACTCAAAAGTTGTTACATACAAATATCTCATTAATAGAGTAAGCACTCAATTGAATCCGTAAGTGCAGAAGGTGAAGTCATCGATGACGGCGGTGGAAGTATCTCCACAGTGCCAGTCAACGAGCCGCCACTGGTCGTGGCGGAGAAGGTTTGGCCACACCCGGGCGGCTGCCTTCAAATTATTTGCTTCTTTCTTCATTTCATCAATAAAACAGTGACAATGTTCTGGACAAACCAGAAAAATATCAACCGTGGAGGATAAAAAGTTGTTTGTTTTCATGTTAGGCTTTCTCTGTCGTTCTCATTTCCTTACCCACTGTGTGCAGTTGGTGCATTCGAATCCGAGTGGGCACAGACAAGTACTGCAGTTTTGAGGGTGCATGTAACCGCCGTCGTAGTAAGTCATGGTGAAGCCCGTGCAGCCTGCTAA
Source organism: Allodiplogaster sudhausi (assembly GCA_945643635.1). Taxonomy (NCBI): domain Eukaryota; kingdom Metazoa; phylum Nematoda; class Chromadorea; order Rhabditida; family Diplogasteridae; genus Allodiplogaster; species Allodiplogaster sudhausi. Next base: position 1,364,337 of record CALZFC010000035.1, on the reverse strand, counting down.
CCTCTCTATCTTTCTCTGTCTACATATATCTCACTCTTTCTTACCAGTTTCGCTTCACCCCTTCTACTTTCCTCATCTTCTAAGCCCACCGCTACGATCGCGAACAGCAAAGAAGAATAAAACTAACCACTGCATCCGTAGTGGTCGTTCCTCTCGAGGATGTCTCGGAATAGAGAATGTCCAAGTCCCTCGTCGACTGCTGCTGGAATTCGTTGGCCTCAATTGTTGGTTCGCCGTTCGAAGAGAATATGCATGCAGGTAGTCTCTCTCATTTTATATCTTATCATATCATCTTTTGACAAATAAATAAATTCTAATATATAAATAAGTAAGGAAGACAACGTACGCTGTTCCTGGGTACTGCATGATTCCCCCGTAGTCGTACTTCCAACCGTAGTTATTGAATTCTTTTAATCATTTTAGAATTTTACTAATGAATTCTGTGCTGCTTTCTCTCAAAATGAACCAGAGGTGGAATGGCAAATTGTTCATCTTGATGTGGGAATAATATATATTTATCGACGTCAAAGAAATTAATGCTACGACAATTGGAAAGGCAAATTCCGTTACTATTAGGTTCCTTGCATTCGTGTTTTTATCTGCGCTAATGAAATGAAATGGTTAACAAGCACATGCGAATCGGAGAGATTTCTATTCTCTAAAAAGCAAGCTCCACTCTCAGCTAGAATGCCTGATAAGTTATTCCGAACTGGATGTTGTAGTAGCGACGGTAGACAATGATAGGCATAAAATTCGAGTTCGAGTAGACGATTCTGCCCACATCAGCGTTACAGCAGTATCTTCAAGAGGTAAGTTATGCATAGGTTGCTACGGTTTGAACATCCTCACTTTCAATTCATTCCTTCTCGAGAAGTACAATCACAGAAAGAAAAGAGAAAGTTTTTTGTTTATAATCATTTTTCGGAACAGCTTGAAGTGTAAAGATTGGGAAACGAACCTTGGTCCAGTCAAAGTTGGCTGTCGCTTCAATTCGATTCCTCCGTAGACGCAGCCCTCGTAGCAGTGACTTCCTTTGAAGACGGACAACGTTGCCTTCACGCGCATTCCGGCAGGCGCCTGTTCTTATTCGTTTACGGGAAAAAAACTACACTCACAAAAAAACTCATTGAATAGGGAAAGCACTGACTGTAATCCAGTAGGTGCAGAAGGTAAAGTCGTCGTTGACGGTGGTGGAAGTGTCTCCCAGGGTGGAATTGAAGGAGGCAGCGGTGGTCGTGGCGGAGAGGATCTGGCCACACCCGGGCGGCTGTCATCAAATTCTTTTTTCATTATATCAATAAGCCAAAGGTTCTCGACAAACGAGGCAGGTAACGGAGGATGAACGAAAGGTGTTTTAATGTGGACCAGACAGGTTCTCGCAATTATTCTCATTTCCTTACCCGTTGTGCGCAGTTGGTGCCTCCGAATCCGAGTGGGCAGATACAAGTGCTGCAGTTGCGTGGATGCATGAAGCCGCCGTGGTAGCAAGTCGTTGTGACGCCGTTGCAGCGGGCTAAACTCTCTCTATCTTTCCAACTCACTCTGTATCTCACTAACTCTTTCCCGCTCCAGTGTCTCTTCTCCCCTTCATTTTTACTCTCCTTCTATGTCCACGGTAAGGATTGCGAGGAGTAAGAATAAAACTAACAATGGCATCCGTAGTGGTCGTTCATCTCCTGGATGTCTCGGAAGGAGAGCATGTCCGAGCCCATCGTCGATTGCTGCTGGAAATCTTTGGCCACAATTGTTGGTTCGCCGTTCGAAGAGAATCTGCAAGTTTTTAGTCTATCATTTATAATGATTTGCGAAAAAATAAATTCTTTTCCGAACTAAGTTTTTGGAATTCTTCTCATGTTCGATTTCTAACTGTTCAGATATGTATGTATGTAGATAAGTGAGGAAAGCCACTAACGCGGATCCCTGGTACTGCATGATTCCTCCGTAGTCGTACGGTCTACCGTAGTTGTAATTTGTCTCTGGTGTCTCCTTGTCGAATTGGCTGACTGCACCACTCTACAAAGTAACTCTCGTCACATCTCGAAGATAAAATAGAAATGATAGTGAAATGGAGGAGAGGGAGATAGAGGTAGCGAGAGCGAGTGAAAGGCCCTGAATGACCATAAGAATGGTGACCAACCTTGATGTTCGCTAGCTGAATGTACACATGGTTGTCTCGGTCGTGTCTCGCTTGTTCGTGATGGTAGCCGAGGGCGTGTCCGATCTCGTGCAGGGCAGTTCCCACCTAGGCAGAAAGAGGTCAACATGGTCTATCGAGGTAGACCCGGTCCCAGTGGTTACAATTCTCTAGGTCATCCTTCTATCGGGCACCTACAGAGTCACATCCGGTATCGAGCGACAGGTCCTGCGTAGCCCAGCCCGTACGGCCGACGTAGGACCAGCACCCGCCGCCCTTTGTGATCATCACCTGAATCAACATATATCAGAGAACGAAGGAAAGAGAAATAGAAGCGAGCGACCTTGTTCGCCGCAGTAGAGCTCTCGTAGAAGTTGATGCAAGTGTTGTCACTCCACTGCTTGATTGCCTTCCGAGCGACAGTCTCGGCATGAGTTCCCTCTGTGAATGAGAGGGTGGAGAGTAGAATACATTAAGTGATAGAGGGACTGAATGAATGTGTGCGAGAGAAAAGATGAAAAGATAGATGTTCTGACTAGTTAGGCTATCAAAGTAGTAGTAGAAGCCACTGCTCCAGATGGTTGTGGGGTAAAGATCGTCTCGGTATGCTTGACGGCGAGCTCTTCCGCCTTCGCTCCCTTCAGTGCCGTTTCTCTTCTCGCCCGACGATATGATAAAGTCCGTCTGATCTCTGTGAAGCAGAGGAACTTAAGATCACCTGGCAACCGATTGGGAGAGAGGAATTGCCATACTTGGTCAGGATGATATCTCCTCCGTAAAGGCCGGCTGCGACTCCAGCCTTCTCGTTAATGCTTACGATGTTATCTCCCGTCTCCAGAAGAACCTTACGCTCTCGATTCTTCTCGTCCTTCAACACTTTTTTTTTGGCTTCCGCATATATTTATTTCTTCGCATACATTACTAGAACATGTTAATGAAACTATTTATAAAGAGAAAAAACACATCTGTGTCTTCAAAAGTAACTTGACGCACCTTGACAACTTCGTCGATGACAGCGCGATCTTCTTGCGTCCACTTTCCTTCTTGCTCCTTGATCTCCTCTTCTGCCCTCTTCCCAATCACGACCATCTTCTCTCGCATGTAAGCGATTTCTTCGTTCCGGCGCTTCAAAGTGAAAAAGAGGGTGAGCTGATTTTGAGAGAAATCAACACAGTATAAAGGTAGGGGTCCAATTCTACATTTTAAAAAATACAATAAGAATTCAATGAATTTGGAAATAAACCGTTTTTTCATCGTCTTGAGATTTGGCTGGGTTTGGAAAACCGAGAGCCAGCAAAGGCAGGAGCAGCAGGAGCAGCCAGACCGACGACATCTCTTGTGCAATCCACTCGTTCTCCCGCCTTTTAAGTTAACACTCAGGCGAGGGAGAGGAGGAATAATCTGTGGTCTACTCATGGAATGATGTCTTCCGCATAGTTCAAAACAACTTTTTCATATTTCAAGCGGTCTGTGGCCTTTATTAGCGGACACTATGAATACGGAAGAATTGTAAAAGAGTAGGATGAGAGAGAGAGAAGAAGAGAGATTGATAGAGAGAGACAGTGAGATTGAGTGAGAGAGAGAGAGAAGAAAGAAAGAAAGATGGCAAACACATTGGATAGGACAAAATGACATAACAGGGCGTGTCATAAATCGGATTACTAAAAATGATATGTTCTCGTCATGATTATGTTGAAAACAGGAAGCTGAATTTTGAAAGCTCATGGGCTTATTTCTTTGACATATGCTCATATGTGTAAATCCTGGATATTAGTGAGCTGAACAATATCTAGACGGTCTCTTCTCCGTTTCAATTCAATGAATTTCAAAGCAATTCTTATAATTGAAACCCACTTCCTCATATTCATATGCATCTATGGCGACAAAACATGTTTTCCAATAAAAAAAAACACAATATGCGTGGTCAAATCTTTCCAAGAAAAAACGCAATTTGCGTACCAACACGTATGTGAATTTGTTGGGCGATACAAACGAGAATATTATGCTTCCATACATTCAAAAGACATATTTTGACGCCTTGATGATATGAGTGAGATCTTATTGAACGGGATTTCACAGCTTCACGACGAAATTTCAATTTTAGATGCATATCAATAGCAACGAATACAACTAAAATATTCCCAAAATATTTGGCTTTTGACAATAGTCTTCAAAGTTGAACCATGATAACAAAAATAATTGATGCCGATGGATGCGGGGTGAAGCGAAGACGTCGGAGGAGCAAGTTCGTCAGGCATCGGGGAGAGCGTGGCTCCAGGTCTGTTGATCATTGTTGAGGGCGATGACAACTGGATCGTGAGAATGAAAGCAGCGGTCCGACTCAAGGGCGCAAATGCTAACTTAGGCCTAATTGCGGTGCATGTATCGTGGACGGAGAAGTGGAGTCTTGGGCGGATCTTCAGAGGAAGAGTGGAAAGATGATGGAAGAAAAACAATGGAAAGATATATGTATGAAGTTAAAAGAGGTGCAGGCATACACTAGTTAAGAGAGCATGTCAGTACCCTTCGATCAAGGCCTGCCCTAGGAATTTTTTGTCGAATTTTTCAACAAAATTGGTTCCCGTATACATCTCGAGACGGCGAACACATTTAGCTGTATTTCAAACCTGAAAAAAAAATTTCCGCGCGAGACCAGGTACAGTAACCTTATAATTTACATGTGTCATAACTCGCTTCAAACTTATTATTAGACAACCATCGAGCTATCATTGGATAGCTGATTGGACGGGCTTTAATGTTCATGTTGATGATGTTTTCATAAAATTTGATTTTGACCCTAAAATACGGCCCTAAAATTTTCGGAGGTGGTTTTTGGCAACCTTTTGCATTTTCTGTTCATTTCCACAAAACCGCTCCTACATATTCTTAAACTACGTGAAATTTGCTATAACATATGTCTCTTTCAAAAAAATTAAGCGTCCCGGACTATGGTTCCCAGAGGCTTGAACACGATCCAGTATAAACTAAAGGCACAAGTGAATCCTCCAAATTATCTGTTTTTAGGTTCTCGCTTTCGACCGCTTCGGAAATAATCCTTTTTCAGTTGAATGTTAATCGAATGGGGATTAATTTTCATATGGATTACCATTTTCAAAAAGTACTTTTCAGCCCTAAAAGACGGCCCCCGTCATTGTCGAAGGGACTTTTCGAAGGATTTTTGAGGACTTTTCGAAGGTTTTTTGACAAATTATGCATTTTCCGTTCATTTCCACAAAACCGCTCCTACATATTCTTAAAGTGCTTGAAATTTGCTATAATATACGTCTCTTTCGAAAAAATTAAGCGCCCCGGACTATGTTTCCCAAAGGCTTGAATTCCCGGTGATCGCCAAGTGGCTTAGGCTTGGTACGGCGGAGAGGCTTTTATTCGAAGTTTTGATGTGATTTTATTTTATTTTTCAAACTGTTGTGTCAAATCTTCTTTTTTTTAAATAATGAGTCACATTTTTATAATGTTTTATCTTGTAACAACATTCGAACACTGGAATAAAATAGTGGGGAGAATCATCCTGAGCTGTTCAAGATATGTTATTACCAGTACATACTATGTATGTGATCTATTTTAAGTTCGCTCAGCGGAAACATGGTGATGTGATCGTCGGTATTTGTCTATTTGTCACAGAAGGTTTTAGTGATTTCTGTTTGCACTGTTCGTAATTGTGTGCTGATTACAAACCTTGTGGACTTCAATCATTTCGCTCGTTCCTCACTTGTCATGCTGCTATTTTCGGCTGCTTTAGCTTCATTCTTTCAAACAGGAACACACTAAGGCCAGCCAGCACGAAATACAAAGCAGGAAAAGAACAGTTACATAGAGGAGACGGCAGAATAAGCAAGAAATGCAAAAAAAAAGAACACGCCCACGTCAGCTGCATATAACAGCGCCACGCTGCATGCTGAGAGTGTGCTAATTCTTTGTCGTGTATTATTTGCTCTGTTCGCAACTCATGCCTAATTGTAAATTTACAGCTATGGATCTTCCCGTTCTATCTCTCGGGCTGATCACACTCCTAATGACAACCGCGATTGCCGCTCCAAGGGGAAGATACAAGCGTTCAAATGACCCGATCGAAGCGAGCGTTGACAGTGGCCAGAAGACTACTGACGATGAGCGTTGCTACTTCGCCGTGCTACGCAAGACAGAGAAGAGAACCATGCACTGATTACTCAAAGAGAACCATGCACTGATTACCATTGATTGGGCTATGAAACTGCTTCCGATGTACGCCAGAGAAAAGACTACTGATTTCTTCGGAAAGAGAGGATTCTCTTGGCATATCAACCACATCTTAGCAAAACGGGATGGTGACTACAATCAGCACACCATGATCCACATTCTCAATAGCGAAACGCAGGTTATTATAATGCTCGAACCAAATAATGTATATAAATTACTAAATTAACAGGACACGACTGCGGTCACTGCCATCCTCAACCACACGCTGCAAGTCCTTTCCCGAAGCGGCATCACGACAGTAACTTTGCGTTGTGACTGTGCAGGCATGTTGAATTATTTTGACACTCATTTTTTTGACACACTATCGTACATATATCTTCACAACTGCTAATTGCATTGTAATATTTCGAGTATGTTATAATTTTCTTTTTTTTATGATCAATGGCGTAATTTAAATTTCTCATATTTGTTCAGGTTGCTATAAGAGTGCAGCCACTATCGGATCAATCAGAGAAATTGCACGGCACGCAGGAGTGAACGTCGTTGCTTATTTCTACTCCGAAGCCCAGTCTGGGAAGGGACCTTGCGACAGAATGTCTGCAGTGGCGAAGAGAAAGATGCGAGATTATACCGACAGTGGACATGATATAACGAACCCGGAAGAAGCATTGAAAGGGATTACAACAGGAAAACCACTGGAAGGCGTGTCCGTTTATACTGGAACAATTGAACGAGGAGCTACTTCCAAGTCAAAGCTGGTTGGCATTACAAACTTCAACACATTTCTCTTCGAGCGCGACTTCATTCGTGTACACCGCCATTCGACCTTCGGAATCGGGAAAGAAGTTCCTTACACTACTCTGAAGCCTAATGAAGCTCAATTTCTTGTTGCATCCTCAGCGGGAAGATTGCCATCCGAACCTAATACGTTCTGGGCGAGAACTCTCTATTCCCAGTCAATAAGGGAAACACTTGAAGACGAGACGACAGAAAACGACAATTTGTATGCCCACGACTGCGCAGCCCCTGATGACGCTCTCGATTCATCACTGAGCTTTGCAGGCTCATGTCAACATCATGGTGACGTGTACAGGTGTCCTGACGAATCCTGTACAGCGGAATTCGTTCGCTCCTTTAACCTGGAAAGGCACATCTTGCTAGGAATTCATAGGCGAGTCTCTGAACGGGTCACTCTTCGTGACTACGCCCTGAAGCAATACGGCCAGTGTTTGGAAGGAGCAAACGCAAATCCTCTCAAGGAAGTCAACGAGGCCGTCGAGTCATTGGTGGAAGTGAACGAATTAGGGATTCGCCAGAAGAAAGGATGGGCATTGCGCGAGCGTAAGAAATCAGCTCGTCTACCGCCAAGCTCGAAGGAATACGTCATTGCAGCTTTCAACGAAGGAATAAACACCAAGAAGAAGCTGGACCCTCGTCAATTGCAGAAAAGAATGCGCGAGGAAATTGGTCAAGATGGAAAACTACTCTTTTCCCCGAGTGAGCTGTTGAACTATCAACAAATCGGGAGTATATTCGCCAGCCTTGCATCAAAAAGAAGGAATGCGGACGTCTCGACAAGTACTCAAGCCAGCACGACGACAGATCCCACGGTTAAAGACAACGCGAGCGAGATAGATCAGCTAAATTTGGAAGACTATGAAGCTGAAATGGACATCTACTCTGAGCCCATATTCGGAAGTGAGCAGGACGAACTTAGGAGTGCAGTGGAAGACAATATCGATATTTCTTCTGAGGATGTAGAACCAAAGAGATACAAAGATAAGCATGAAGTCTACAGCTCAGGATGATTCTCACTACTATTTTATTCCTGTGTTCGAATGCTGTTGCAAGATAAAACATTATAAAATGTGACTCATTATTACAAAAATAGAAGATGTGACACAACATTTTGAAAAGCAAAATCACGTCAAAACTCCGAGTAAAAGCGTCCCCGCCGTTCCATGCCTAAGCCATTTGGCGACCACCGGGAATTCAAGCCTTTGGGAACCATAGTCCGGGACGCTTAATATTTTTGTAAGAGACATATATTGTAGCAAATTTCAAGTACATTAAGAATATGCAGGATCGGTTTTGTGGAAATGAACGGAAAATGCATAATTTGTCTAAAACCATTCGAAAAGTCCCTTCGACAATGACGGGGGCCGTCTTTTAGGGCTGAAAAGTACTTTTTGAAAATGGTAATCCATATGAAAATTAATCCCCATTCGATTAACATTCAACTGAAAAAGGATTATTTCCGAAGCGGTCGAAAGCGAGAACCTAAAAACAGATAATTTGGAGGATTCACTTGTGCCTTCAGTTTATACTGGATCGTGTTCAAGCCTCTGGGAACCATAGTCCGGGATGCTTAAGTTTTTTGAAAGAGACATATGTTATAGCAAATTTCACGTAGTTTAAGAATATGCAGGAGCGGTTTTGTGGAAATGAACAGAAAATGCAAAATTTTTCCAAAAACCACCTCCGAAAATCTTTAGGGCCGTATTTTAGGGTCAAAATCAAATTTTATGAAAACATCATCAACATGAAAATTAAAGCCCGTCCAATCAGCTATCCAATGATATCTAGATGGTTGTCTAATAATAAGTTTGAAGCGACTTATGATCAATGCAATTTTAAAGATTACTGTACTGGGTCTCGCGCGGAAAATTTTTTTCAACTTTGAAATATAGCCTATTTTGTTCACCATGTCGAGTTGTATACTGTAATCAATTTTGGTGAAGAAATTCGAAAAAAAATTCCTAGGGCAGGCCATAATAGGGCCCTGCTCGAGTCTTACTGACATCCTCTCTTAATGTCCTAACACTTATGCGCCTAGAAGGCCACAAGGCAAGACCCCTTTAAACCACCTCCCTTCTTTCGTTTCTGGCAAGTTTCGATTAAATATATAAATTTATCGATATCAAATTAATGCATAACGACGCAGAGAATGGTCGCAAGGCATTCGCAGCTGCTCTCTTCTAGACTGCGACGTAAGTTATTCCGAATTTGATGTTGTAGTAGCGACGGTAGACAACGACAGCCATAAGATTAGAGTTCGAGTAGACGATTCGGCCCGCATCCGAGTCACAGCAGAATCTTCAAGAAGTAAGTTACTCATAAGTTGCTACCTCGTGTGCCAGCCCTTTCCTTTTAAAGTAGCTTTTGCATTACTTCTCTAGAAGTGCAACAATAGAAAGAAAAGAATGGTTTTTGTGATCATCTTTTTTCTAGTGTTTTTTTAAAGATAAAGGCGAACTGCATAGGAAGTGAAAGGAAAAAAAAGCGAGCCTTGGTACAGTCAGAGTTGGCTGTCGCTTCAATTCGATTCCTCCGTACGTGCAGCCATCGATGCAGTGGTAGGTATCGAAAGTAGACAACGTAGCCTTCACGCGCATCGAAGCAGGCGCCTATTCTTATTCTTTTAGGCAAAAACCTTGACTTTCATTAGTTTGTATGATAATATATACAGTCCCGCCCAACATTTCAGGTACATAGATTAATTAGATTAATCTAAATAATCTCAATTGATTTGTCAGCGCTCAGGACAATAGAGTTTTCAGGTCAATCTAGACTACTTCGACGCTTCTAAATACAATAGTAATGTTATTTTCTTAAAACAAGTTGACACTAACGAAAAAATTGATATTTTATCCCGAAACCCCGTTTAAAAATGCAGCGCATTGCGCATGTAATGCAGCACATTGCGCACTATTTTCAAACGGGTTTCTGCACAAAATATGAATTTTCTCGTTAGTGTCATCTTCTTTTAAGAAAAGAACGTGACCAACGCATTTAGCAGCGTCGAATTAGTCTAGTTTGACCTGAGAACACTATTGAAATGCGCCCTGAGCGCTGAAAAATCAATTGAGATTATTTAGATTAATCTAATTAATCTGATTAATCTATGTACCTGAAATGTTGAGCGGGACTGTATATATATATATATATATATATATATATATATATATATATATCCTTTCTTGAGAAAGTACTGACTTGAATCCAGTAGGTGCAGAAAGTGAAGTCATCGTTGACGGTGGTAGTTGTGTCACATACGGTGCCAGTGAAGGAACCGGCAGTGGTCGTGGCGGATAAGGTCTGGCCACACCCGGCCGGCTGTCATCAGATTATTTACTTATTTTTCCATTCCATCAACAAAATCGTCAAAAAGGTTGACCAGGCAAACTTTTGCCATCATTCTCAATTCCTTACCCGCTGAGCGCAGTTGATGCCTCCGAATCCCTGTGGGCACAGACAGGTGCTGCAGTTGCGAGGGTGCGGGAAGCCGCCGTTGTACCAAGTCGTAGTGAAGCCGTTGCAGCGTGCTAAACTCTCTATCTTTCTTCCTACTCTCTCTCTCTTTATATCTATCTCACTATTTCTATTTATCCATCCACTCTCTCTCTCTCTCTTTTGCCATTTTCTCATCTCCCCTTCTATATTCCTCTCCTTCTATGCCCACGGCATGGATTGCGAGGAGTAAGAATAAAACGAACAATGGCATCCGTAGTGGTCGTTCATCTCGATTATGTCTCGGAAGGAGAGAATATCCGAGCCCATCGTCGACTGCTGCTGGAAATCATTGGCCACAATTATTGGTGAGGAGAGGTCCCAGGAGAATCTGCATGTTGGTATTCTCTCTTATTTATCATGTAAAAAGGGTGTACGAATAAATAGATAATAATTTTTTGAATTGTTCCGTTTTCTTCCCGTCTTCCAATTCAAAATACAATATGTCAAGAAATAAGTGAAGAAAACTACGGACGCTGTAGCGGAGTTGCATGACACCGCCATAGTCGTACGCTCTTCCGTAGTTGTAGTTCGTCGCTGTCGTCTAATTGTCGAATTGGCTTTCTGAGCCACTCTACAATGGAACTCTTCACACATATTGGAGAGAGAAGGTAATGATTGGGAAATAGAGGAGAGGGAGATTGGGAAGGCGAGAGGGAGGGAACCGACCAGCAAGACTTAAAGAAGGATGGCCAACCATGTTATCCAACTGGATGTACACAAAGCTGTCTCTGTCGTCTCTGCTTTGTTCGTGATGGTAGCCGAGAGCGTGTCCGAGCTCGTGCAGGGCGGTTCCCACCTAACATATGCAGAATGAATTCAAATATATCAGGCTGGGGTGACCCCTTTCCCGGTGGATACAACTCTCTAGGTCACCCTTCTATCTGGCACCCACAGATTCACATCCGCAATCGAGTGAGAGGCTCTGCGTAGCCCATCCCGTACGACCGACGTACGACCAGCATCAGCCGTCCTTTGTGATCATCACCTGAAGAAGCTGAGATAGCCGATCAAGAAAAAGAGAAATAGAAGCGAGCGACCTTGTTCGCCGCAGTAGAGCTCTCGTTGAAGTTGATGCAAATGTTGTCACTCCACTGCTTGATTGCCTTCCGAACGACAGTCTCGACGCGAGTTCCTTCTGTGAATGAGAGAATATAGAGTATATTATTTAGGGACGAAGTAAAAGAAATAAAGATATGAGATTAAAAGATTCTCTGACTAGTTAGACTATCAAAGTAGTAGTAGAAGCCACTGCTCCAGATGGTGTTGGGGTAGCGACTGTCTCGGTATGCTTGTCGGCGAGCTCTTCCGCCTTCGCTCACTTCAGCTCCTTTTCCCTCTTGTTGAGAAACGACCAACTCCGTCTGTTCTCTGTGAAGGAGAGGAACTTCAGATCCTCTGGCAACTGCTTGGGTGAGAAGGAGAACCGTGACTGGTCAGGACGATATCTCCTTCATAAAGGCCGGCTGCGACTCCTGCCTTCTTGTTGACGCTCACCAAATTATCTATGGTCTCCAGAATCACCTTTCGCTCTTTCTTCTTCTCTTCCTTCAACACATCATGTTTTATTTTCATTAACTTCTTTCTTCTTAATATACCTTAGAAGAATATCTGAATAAAATCATATAGAAAGAGGAAAACATTTACATATGTCTTTAAAAATTAAGCTTGATGTACCTTGATAAAGTCGGCGATAGCAGCGCGATCAGCTTCAGACAACTTTTCTTCTTGCTTCTTGATGTCATCACGCGCGTTCTTGCCAATCAACGCCATCTTCTCTCGCATGTAAGCCATGTTTTCGTTCCTGCGCTTCAAAATGAAAGAGAGAATGAGTCCATTTTGAGAGAAATCATCACATAATTCGAAGAGTGATATTCTAATATTTTAAAGGCATACAGTAAGAATTCAATATATTTAGAAATAAACCGTTTTTTCATCGTCTTCGGATTTGGCTGGGCTTGGAAGACCGAGTGCCAGCAAAGGCAGAAGCAATAGGAGCACCCAGACCGACGACATCTCTTCTCCATTCCGCGCATTCGCTCGCCTTTTAATTTAACACTCAGGCGAGGGAGATGGTAAATAATCTGTAGTCTACTCATGAAATGATGTGTTCCGCCTAGTTATGGAATGATGTTTTCCGCATAGTTCAAAACATTTTGATTCATATTTCAAGTGGTCTATGGCCTTTATTAGCGGACGCTATGAAAATGGAAGAGTTGTAAAAGGGTAGAATGAGAGGGAATGGGGGGAAAGCTATATAAAATAAGAGAGACACGGTGACAGCGAAGAAAGACAGAGCGAGGATTGAGAGAAAGAGACAGTGCGTGAGAGAGAGAAGGAGGAAACGCAGTGATGGATAATCTGATAACAGGGCGTGTCATAAATCGGATTACTGAAAATGACATGTTCTCGTCATGATTATGTTGAAAACAGGAAGCTGGACTTTGACAGCTCATGAGTGGGCTTATTTCTTTCCGTAGGCTCATATGCGTACATCCTGGATACTAGTGAGCTAAAAAACATGAAAAGGTTTACTTTGATGAATTTCAAAGCAATTCATACAATTGAAACCCACTTCATCATATATCGACGACGACAAACATGTTTTACAATATAAAAAAAAACACACAATATGCGTGGTCAACATGTGTCCAATAAAAAACACAATAGGATTACCTATGTGAATTTGTTAGGCGATTCAAATGAGAATGTTATGCATTCATACATTCAGAAGTCATATTTTAGCGCCATGATTATATGAGATGTTTTTGAACGGGACTTCACATCTTCACGAGAAAATCTCAATTTAACATACATTCAACCAATGCAGCTTAAATGTTCGCACCAATAAGTAGTATTTGTATTTACTTTCACATTGTGTTTATTCACAAACACAAGCAATATGCACAATTGTAATATTTTTGCATCGCAGTCCACCCCTATTCATTTCCAGGCGATTCTTTTTTTTTGTATGCGTGAACACTGTTGTCTGCGAAGAATTTTTTTCTCGAACTACGGATTGTACTGCGCATGTGGTTCACGGATAGTGACTATTACTGAAATGGGCGCTCTCAGTTACGGTAATCTCGCCTTAGAGGTGAGAGTGCGGACAATCTGCACTTTATACCCGTTACCAGTCTGTGTATTTATTACTGTGGTAAAAACTCGATGGGAAGGTTCCGGCTTCCGTTCCACTGCCCTGAAATCACTCGCTCCTGATGGCAAATTAAAATATTACAATTATGCATTGATTTTTGTTTGTGAATAAACAATAAGTAAAAGTCATTAAAGCTGGCAATATTTGTCTTAAATTTAAGTTGCAATTGTCATTGGTGTGCAGAACTAACATTTAATCGGGAATGCAGTGAAATTCCTCTGAAAACATCTCATATCATCAAGTCGACAATACATGACAATTGAATGTATGAAGTTTTCTAGTTTGAATAGCCAGACAAATTAATATCCGTGTTGTTATGGATATTGTTCGCATATTGGATTTTTTTTATTGGAAAACAAGCTTATGGTTAACATATTGTGTTTTTTTGTATAAAGATGTCTACCTCGTTTATTGTATTAATATATTATTGAAAAAACATGTTATGTGATGAAGTGGGATGCAATTATTGAATATATTTGAATTTCAGTGAAATTAAACGGATAAGGGACCCTCTACATATTGTTCAGCTCACTATTATGCAGGATGCATATGTACATTGAAAAAATGACCCTATTCATGTTATTGGCATCCTGTTTTCAACTTCCTGTTTTCAACATAATCATGACGAGCGTTTGTTTCAACATCACTTTCTCTCAATCTCCATTTCCGTCTCACTCTATCAGTCTTTCCCCATCTCTGTCCCACTCTCTTTCTCTATCTCTCTCTCTCTCTTGCACAACTCTTTCGCTTTCATAGTGTCCTCTAATAAAGACCACAGACCGCTTGTAATATGAGCCAAAATGTTTTGAACTATACGGAAGACATCATTCCATGAATAGACCACAGATTATTCCCCTCTCTCTCGCCTGAGTGTTAACTTAAAAGGCGCGAGAATGAGCGGAATGGAGAAGAGATGTCGTCGGTGTTTCTGCTCCTACTGCTCTTGCCTTTGCTGGCACTCGGTCTTCCAAGCCCTGCCAAATCCCAAGACGATGAAAAGACGGTTTAATTCTAAATTCATTAAATTCTTTTTGTATTCCTTTAACATTTCAGAATATTACTCCTATATTCTGTAATGATTTCTCTCAAAATGGACTCACTCTCTTTTTCGTTTTTAAGCGCAGGAACGATGACATGGCTTACATGCGAGAGAAGATGGCGTTGATTGGCAAGAAGGCGCGTGAGGACATCAAGAAACAAGAAGAAAAGTTGTCAGATGCTGATCGCGCTGCAATCGCCAACTTTGTCAAGGTATGTACATCAAGCTTAATTTTTAAGACATATGTAAGTGCATGTTTTCCTCTATCTATATGATTTCATTCAGAAATTCGTCTAAGGTATATTAAGAAGTAAGAAGTTAAAGAAAAAAAAATAACGTGTTGAAGGAAGAGAAGAAGCGAGAGCGAAAGGTGATTCTGGAGACCGGAGATAACTTGGTGAGCGTCAACAAGAAGGCAGGAGTCGCAGCCGGCCTTTACGAAGGAGATATCGTCCTGACCAGGCACGGTTCTCCTTCTCTCCCAATCAGTTGCCAGATGACCTGAAGTTCCTCTGCTCCACAGGCAACAGACGGACATGATCGTTTCTCAACAAGAGGGAAATGGAGCTGAAGGGAGCGAAGGCGGAAGATCTCGCCGGCAAGCATACCGAGACAGTCGCTACCCAGCCACCATCTGGAGCAGTGGCTTCTACTACTACTTTGACAGCCTAACTAGTCAGAGCATCTTTTTATCTCATCTCTTTCTTTCTTTCCTCTCTCCCTAAATAATATACTCTCCATTCTCTCATTCACAGAGGGAACTCGCGTCGAGACTGTCGTTCGGAAGGCAATCAAGCAGTGGAGTGACAACACTTGCATCAACTTCTACGAGAGCTCTACTGCAGCAAACAAGGTCGCTTGCTTCTATTTCTCTTTTCTTTGTTCTGCTATCTCAGCTTCTTCAGGTGATGATCACAAAGGACGGCGGGTGCTGGTCGTACGTCGGTCGTACGGGCTGGGCTACGCAGAGCCTGTCACTCGATAACGGATGTGATTCTGTGGGTACTAGATAGGAAGATAACCAAGCGATCTGTAAACCCACGACCGGGGTCGGGACGGCCAAACCCCCTGATTTAGTTGACTTCCCTCAGCTTAGGTGGGAACCGCCCTGCACGAGCTCGGACATGCACTCGGCTACCATCACGAACAAAGCAGACACGACCGAGACAGCTATGTGTACATCCAGTTGGAGAACATCGAGGTTGGTTATCCTTCTTTTCTCCTCCTTTTCTCATTCACTACCCTTCTCTCGCCAAGATGTGAGATGAGCTCCATTGTAGAGTGGGCAAGAAAGCCAATTCGACAAGGAGACGACAGAGACGAACTACAACTACGGTAGAACGTACGACTATGGCGGAATAATGCAGTACTCCGCAACAGCGTCCGTGGTTTTCTTCACTTATTTCTAGACATATTGTAGTTTGAATTGAAAGACGAGAAGAAAACTGATCGTGAGCAATCCAAAAAATTATTTTCTACACCCATGAGAGGGACTACCAACATGCAGATTCTCCTATGACGGCGAATCACCAACAATTGTGGCCAACGATTTCCAGCAGCAGTCGACGATGGGCTCGGACATGCTCTCCTTCCGAGACATCCAGGAGATGAACGACCACTACGGATGCCATTGTTAGTTTTATTCTTACTCCTCGCAATCCTTACCGTGGACATAGAGGGAGAAGAGAAAATAGACGGGGAGATCAGAAAATGGAAAGAGAGAGAGAGAGTGGATGGATAAAAAGAAATAGTGAGATAGATATAAAGAGAAAGAGGGAGAAATATCGAGAAGTTTAGCACGCTGCGACGGCTTCACCACGACTTGTTACAACGGCGGCTTCCCGCACCCTCGCAACTGCAGCACTTGTCTGTGTCCACAGGGATTCGGAGGCACCAACTGCGCTCAGCGGGTAAGGAATTGAGAATGATGTGAGAGTTTGCCTGTTCAACATTCGAACAATCTTATGAATAAGTAAATAATCCGATGACAGCCGGCCGGGTGTGGCCAGACCTTCTCCGCGACGACCACGGCCAGCTTCTTCAATGGCACTGTGGGTGACACTACCACCACCGTCAACGACGACTTCACCTTCTGCACCTACTGGATTCAAGTCAGTGCTTTCTCAAGTAAAGGAGATATGTATTTGTAGAAGTGTTGCATAAAAAGTTATGAAATACAAGGTTTTTGCCTAAAAGAATAAGAATAGGCGCCTGCCGGGATGCGAGTGAAGGCAACGTTGTCTACATTCCAAACCTATCACTGCATGGATGGCTGCACATACGGAGGAATCGAATTGAAGCGGCAGCCATCTCTGACTGGACCACGGTTCGTTTTCTTCACTTCTCATCCCATGCTCTTAGCTTCTCTCTTTAAATGTTCAGTACCTCACCAAAAACCTTTCTTTTCCTTCTGTTGTTGTACTTCTCGAGAAGGAGGCAAAGGCTGCTTTAAAATGAAAGGGCTGGCACACACGGTAGCAACATACATTTGAGTAACTTACTTCTTGAAGATTCTGCTGTAACTCGGATGCGGGCAGAATCGTCTACTCGAACTCTAATCTTATGGCTGTCGTTGTCTACCGTCGCTACTACAACATCAAATTCGGAATAACTTACGTCGCGGTGTAGTAGAGAGCAGCTGCGAATGCCTTACGACCATTTCTTAAAGAAAAAGGAACACGCTAGCAAAATCTGAAACCAAGTGCACTTATCTAGACAGGAAAGCTAATAATGACGTAGGATACCCGTCCATATGTCGTAATTCGTTAATATGTTGCTGATAAATATATATTTTAAGGGTATCAAGAAGAACAACTTGCCATAAACGAAGATGCTTGTGATTGAAGGGTGTCGTTCTGGGCGCAGATGTGTGAGGACCCAGTTAGTTTCAAGGAGCATCTTGTTGAGATCCCTGATCGGCTTCTCGACCTCGCTGTGGGTGGCATCGGAAAAATTATTGCTACAGTAATCACGGCTTCAAGCTAAAATAACGGGGACCTACATACGGACAGTATGCAGTCTGATATTACTGTATGCCTGCACCTGTCGTTCCCCTTTGTTATTCGCTTCACATCTTCCCTCTCTTTTTTTGTACATCCGCCCAAGAACATCAGGTTCATTGCCCTGAATTAAAGCACCAGGAGAATGACCCATGTTAGCTTTGCCCCGAGGGTTGTGCCGGATGGCTGCATTCCTCGTCCCCCCGCCCCGTTCTTTCGTCCTCACCGCCCTCAAGTGCGACCACCACGTCTTGAGTCATCTCCCGCTGCGCCATGTCTTCTCTAGCCATCTAACGGGATCACTCATTTTGGTATCATGATTCAACTTTTTTGAGGACAATTATATTCAAAGTCAAATATGTTTGGCGCATTTCTTTAGAAGTCCATGAAAACACAACGGAAATATTATAGGAACGTACAACAGTTGAAACAAGGGAACTTTCATCTAGGAGTTAAGTCCAGAGAGAGATGTTAAGAGTAGAAAGAGAGAGAGCGAAATTGGATGAGATAGAAAGTGAGATAGGCGGGAGCCGAGGAGTGAAAGAATTTCTTTGAGGGAGAGAGGGAGAAAGAGATTATGTGTTTGATGATTTCTATAACAATACGGTCATGAGTCAGCTATGCGGTTCGAAACAATGGTTTAATGCACACGGGTTCGAACTGCACATATTTCCCTAGCATAAGAATAAATAAGCACTCCCAAAGTGCGGAACCCGGAAGAAGATCATTGTCTAGCTCCCATCTCTTCTGCCCCTCTTGCTTTCTTCTTCGCTCATCCAAGCAGCGTGATATCTGCGCAAGTGAGAATGGTGACTGTCGTTGTCATGAACGTCCACGCCGTGCCGTCTGAGTTGCACATCAGCGTGATCGACAGGGTCATTGGCGCGTTCAGCGTGCCGGCAGCGCCAGCGTTAAACTAAACAAAAAACAACAAATAAATTGTAACCAATATGTCCTATATGTATGCACATTAGGTAGTAAGTAAGTTTTTTCTGCACTTTTTTGTCACCTAATCGAGAGGAAAAAAAGCTTGCAAACTTAATGAAAAAGTGTAGAAATTTTTCTTATGAACGTTAATCAATAGCTGTATGTACGTGCATATATATCTTTTCATTTACCTCGATGGTGGCGTCGTTACCGGTGCAGACGAGGGTGCGAGTCGCGCATGTGCTGGACGTGTCGATGATGTCACTGGCGAAGGCGATCTCGCCAGCGCCGCCGCGCGGCGTCACGGACACCAGCCGCACGATTAATCTCCCTCGAGGACATGGACAAGTGTCTCGGATATGTCCAGGACATTTTCTGGGGTGACAGACAAATGTCCCAGACACTAAGCAAAAGGCCTATGTTAATACACGGGTCTCGCATCTGTCTCTCATATGTCTTTGAAATGTCGCAGACACTTTTGGAAAATATTATGTCCAAGACATCGAGAATGTCTGGGAGAATGTCTGGGACAATGTCCAAGACATCCTGAGAAGGCGAGGGAGTGTACAATTTGAAGAGAGGCGAAACAAACACGCCGAATGTCATTTCCTGTCTTCGAGACAAATCACTCCCCTCGCATATCATTCTTAACCATCGCGTTCTATTTTGCGGTGCGCTCTAGTGCCGAGAGTGCATGTTAATTATTGTCCGGCATAATTATTATTTGTCTACGTCAGTTTTTTTAGACTTCATAAGTCATCTTGCCTAGTTTCGCTCATAGTGAGCGGTCCCTCTTCCAGTCGCTCACCCAATTATGAAAAACATTGTATGACAAGTATGCATAAATGTGTAAAAGTCAAATTTGGCACAAAATATTCCCTTTTTCGTATGAAATATGTCCCTGACATGTCTCCAACGTGTCTCTAAAGTGTCTTGGACAATAAAATGTCTTGGACATGTCGAAGACGCTTGTCCATGTCCTCGAGGGAGAATAATCGTGCGGCAGATCCCTTGCGCACGTCTTGCACGACCCCGCAGCTTTTTTTTAAATTAATTAATAACATCTTGATCATATTGACATTCTATCTATGTATTACTTAAGAATAATCTTACCGATATGATAACCTCGAATTTCAATTAATTAGCGACAAATACATACTCGTAGTGGTCATTTCCACTGTAGTGGTGGTGGTCAGTGTGGGCGCAGTGGTTGTTCGAACTGCAGCGCATCCATTCGCTCCCTCAATGAGGAACCACAGGGAGACGAGCGACACTACCAGTAGTGACGCTACTGGTCTTCTTCTGTGCAGTTCAGAAAAAAAGTTTCTTTTAATAAATAATTTATCAAACTAGCTTTGACAAAAATAATCCAAACAAAACAAACAAACGTGCCGATTTAGGTGCATGCTTGACTGTGAGTAAGGAAGATTACCACTTGCTATGATGGAAGCTGCCAATACGCTTTCCGTAGTCGGCGGCCTTATATGGCCTAGCGCACATCCTTGAAATCGCTCGGTGACGTTGACAGTCCAACCGTGGTGCAGCTTCGTCATCTCCTATCTTTTGCCTTTTCCTCATCCCTCATTCCTCTAGTGTCATTTGCACTTGCTTTTGGCTCTGCAACATCTCTTCCATATTTCAGCGCGCGCCGAACAGAACTAGTTTTGTGGCAGACGATACACAAAAATAGAACGAGTGAGTGCAAATCAGTTTGGATAAAGGATATAATCGGTGTCATGTCGTCTTATCACTTGAATACTAACAAATTGATACTCACTTTTTCGAGCTCCCAATTTAAATTCTCTTGGAAGATAATCGATCTGTTTTGCCTATATCTCTATCGTGAATTGTAACTTTCACTAAGAGAAATCGGTGTCATGTTGTCTTATCACTTGAATGCTAACGAATAGCCATTGACTTCTTCGAGCTCTCAATTTAAATGTTACTTGGAAAGTAATCGATCTGCTTTGCCTAAAACTCTATTCTGTATAGTGGCTTTCTCTAACATAAGAGTAAGTCTAAAAACTATCATATGTAATTATGATTGTTTGCATTTTAATATAACGGAATACTCAAGTTAAATTTCGACATCTAGGACATTCAGCGAGGAGCGGACATTTTCTCCCGTCCAACGAGTCTTACACCGAAAGCCCATTACAGCATCACAATGGACCGTTCTAGGAGATGGCGATACTCGGATGGATGCGCGTAGATACGCGATATAGAGGTTCGGTCTAGGGAGAGAAAGATAGAGAGACAGAAGAGACGGAGAGAAAGAGAGATAGAGACATGGAAGCCGAGGTTGGGAGGAGCATCGCAGACATCTGTTCAAGAGTAGAATCATTCACTTGTTGACCAGGTCGAGGTTCGCCATCCTGTTCTTCTTGGGTTTGCTGACTTCCTTGGACGGTGCAGAGTTAACAGAGTTGGTGACATGGATGGGGGGGGGAGCATTTGAAGAGAACGTCGTAGGAGAGAGACGGCAGAGAAGAATGGCATCTCACTGTGAATGGCCGAGAACAGACAGTTAATGTGTAGTAGTGATCTGCGAAAGCGACAATGCCTGATTGTGAGAAACATGTGCGGACTCGGCATGTTCTTCTATCCGCTTGTGATAGTTGCTTTCAGTCTAATTCCATCGGACTTCTTCCTTATGTAATTTTTTTTTTCAAAACAGTTTTTTTTCTCCTTCGAGTGCGTCGCTTAGCCACGAAGGCGGATTCTTCTGCTGTGGAGAGCGGCGTGGGAATGACTCACTTCGCTCCTCCACAGACTTAGGCTTAGCGCAACTCCCACATCTTCATACTTCACGATTCACCGCGCGCCTTCTCAATTGATGATCTTTTCAAATGCTCGCGACTCCAAGCAGTAGATCAGTAGGCTCGCATTCCTTACTTCTGTACCTGTCACTATTTCATGGTTTTCACCTATGTATATCTTCGACGTCATTGCACACTGTATATTGTTGACTTTACTGTTGAGCTCTCTAAAAACACTTATACTCGTAACCGACACGCATGAAATCTGTTTCTATTGCTTCCTTGCTCAATACCGACCACGTAACTCATGTCTCTCAACTGCTGGAAGCTCGACTTAGTAGCTATTTCCCATTGATCCATCTACTGTGCTTGCCGATTTTTCTTCAAATAACAAGTTCTTGAATGATTTCTTTCAAATACATTTTCCTCAAATTATTTTTTTTCACATTTTATGGTGACTTTAAAAAAATTTTGATTACCGTCATTATACAGAGTACCACCTCTCTATAGTAAGGAGAGACTTTGTGAACACATTGCACTCAAGAGATTTCTGAATAGACTGCTTGATTTATGAAGACACTACTCGGCCAATAGAAATGCGCGACAAGAGGTCATGGCGGCTTTGCAAAATTCGTAGACCTTTGACAGAGTGCAGAGAAGCCATCAAGCCGATTCTGGCAAGAGGACATGGGTGAAGCCGGTCGATATGCAAAATGAACTGTGAAACTGTTGCGCAGTGTTATTCAGTAAGAATTTACAATTAGAGACATAAAGAAATGGAGAACTAGAACACGCAACGTCGAGAGGGTTGCAAGAAATATACTGTGAATTATTGCTTTTCTTGCTCTCTCTCTCTCGTCCATCGTCTCCGCCCTCTTTTTGTTTTAGTCATTGCAGTAACTCCTCCACGATTCCAGTACAGTCTGTCTTTTTTGTTTGCTCCTTGACGATCGCGCGAGGATTTTTGCCCCGCCTTGCGCATCGGTGAATCATTTTCATGCCTGAAATATTAAGTTGTAGTCGACGCAGATTCCTAATTTGGTGGCTAGTTGATAATCATATGATGCTGAGAGATGCTACTTGAAGGGAGGCCACGATGGTGCGCCTTCTAATGGAGATAGCCGCGACTCGCGTGGCTCTTCTGCTGGCCGCGGATCGCCTTCCGCTGGACGCCGCCGCCCGCGTCCCCTCCGCGCCCTCCGATCAAATTCTCGCCGCCCTCCACCGCCACGATCTGGTCAACAACGAGACACTCGCCCGCCTCTGCAGTGGCCACTTCAAGCTTACCGGCAGGGTAGATTTTTAAGTATCTTTTCTACTAATTCTGGAAAGTCGTTATGATCATCTACGAACATGTTGGATTGTCTTTTATATTTTTATTTTTCATTGAAATTTTTTTTTTCATTCTTGGAAGTCCTATGTTAAGGTCGATTTGACTGAAGGAAAGTGCGATGAGGAGACGCTCTGGAAAATCGTTGAGCACGGAATATGCTCGCTCTCCCTCAACAGAACGACCTCCTCTTCTGGCTCTGAGACTCGGATGCTGCTGCCCAGGTTCTTATTCGTTGTTTCTCTTCATTGTCCAAAAGACCAAGAGCCACGTTGGCATGTTCGATTGATATACCCGTTTGCGTATGCGCGCTCTATGCAATGTGCGTGTTCACCATTCAATGTGGTCTTGGTGATTAAATTTTTATTATTTATTTATTTATTTTATTTATTAAAAATAACTGCTTGAAATATGGCGCGATTTCAGGGTGGCATTTTGGCTGCAACACGACTCGCCATTCTTGCGCGATCTCCGCTTTCTCGATATTGGCGGTTTCTATCCATCTCAGCCATTCCCGCTTCTCCCCATGGTGGGTGCCCGGTGACTAATTCACCTTGTTCTTTTAAAATGCTACGATTATTTTTTGGTTTAGTTTGGCTTTTCGTTTCAAAATGATGAAAAAACGGAGTCTGAAGATTGGCCACATAAATAGATATTTTAGCTCAACCGCTTCTCGTCGCTAGAGACGCTGTTCATGAGTGAAGCGGCTTCCCTGAGCAACTCCGATCTCGCCTCCATCAGCAGCCACCACTCCGGACTGAGTCAGCTGGACATCTCCAATTGCGACGGCATCAACGACATTAGCTGTTTGCGTCGTCTCAAGTTGGCTTTCTCCTTCTTTCGTTTCTCTTTTAGCGTTTTGTTCTAGTCTTTTTAGTTATTAGGCTCCACAAGTTGGCAACAGCTGACAGTGAATATACTCCTTAATGTTTCAGTAGTCAACATTCACGGAGAACAATCGATCAGTTTTCATTCGCCAAATTGCGCTTTTTTTCATAGAAAGAACATGAATAGCCACTTTTTGTTGGTCGATTAGAGCTTATCGATTTCCACTGGGCTTCGCAAGGTTATGTTTTAGTCTAGATTCTCTTTTGGAAATATCTAAGCCCGAGCGAATTATGCAGCTGAAATATCAGGAAACTTTTTCGACCTCAATTTGATGACCAACATTTTTCATTCCTTCGTCTCCTCATGTTCTGTCTGTTCCTTAGAAATCTCGAAGTGTTTCGAATGCATGGCGTCCTTCTTCAAATGGATCCGGAGGAGGTCGCCGAGACTTTTCGTGCGTGGAATAAAATCAAGGACATCGACATTTCTCTTCGCATAAACAATGATATGACATATCACCTGTATGTAACTTATTTCTCCTCCTCACATATGCTTTATCTTCACCATAATATCTTATTTAAACAAATGACAGGAAGATTAATTAGCTATTTCTTTAGTCTTAAATTTTCATTTTCGTTAAGCACTGTATGTATTTACATACAGGGGCCATTAAAAAGGCTACTACAACCATTTGTGGCTTCTATGAGTTACTAAAAAATTTTTTTTTTCAAACTTCTCTCGACGAATGTAAAATAGCCAATTATAAGTTGTTTAGTAGACCTGGAGTGGATCTCGGCCTGGTGTTGTTGGATGCGCTGGACGCGTCCGGCCCCTTCTGGCCTCATCTTCAATCGCTCGACCTTTCCGGCCAGTACTTGGAACGGCGCCCTCGTATCCAACTCCTCATCGACTCCCATCGAGAGCTGACGAATCTCTCTTTGCATATTTATTGTTGTTGTTTTGAATATTTCAGTCAATAAAATTGTGTCCTTTTATCCTTATTTTGTTCAGATACTGATTTGAATGATCACGTATTCAACGCCTCCGATGGAAGACAGCTCAAGATTGCGAATTGAGCCAATATCACGCAGGCAAAGCATGCACTTGCCCTCAACTTAAAGCCAGGCAGAGGTCCGCTCGCCGCGCTCGCCCTCGCGGTTAGGAGAGCGGAAATAAAGGGAGAGGAACGGACGAAAGGGAGAGAGAGAGAAATGGGAAAGGAGAGAGAAAGGGAAAGAAAAGAAGGGAGACTACGAGAGAGAAAGAGAGATGGATAGATAGATAGAGAAATGAAAGCCGAGAACGAGAGAGAAATAGAGAAAGAGAAGAAATCTTCCATTTGAGCCGTTCAAAACTGAAGCCATATCATTCTCATTGTCGAATGAGGAACGCCTGGAATGCGTGTCTCTCGTGGACATGGCCATGCGATGCCACTCTTCGTATCCACCTATCCAGTAGCACGGCGCGTTTATCCAATCTATCATGTCAGCTCCTCGTTTCCTCCAATCTCAAATTTATGCGCACATTTACATGATTACAGAAAAAAATAAGCGGAAAGAACAGCTTTTTCTTCACAGAAGAAAACACCGTATGTTTTAAAGTTTAAATTATAAAATTATTTTTATTAAAGAAACATTTCCATGTATAAAAAGGTTGTCAAATCTCGTGCTTCCCACCGCTCGCCTCTCCGCTGTGCTCGGTCGCTGTATGGATGCTGCTGAAGCTCTTCCGCATACTGACGTTAAACTTCTTCTTTTTCTCTCTACCCTAATATTTTCTCACATTTCAAAGGCATATCGTTGTTTCATTTTCTAGAAGAGAACTAAACGCTTTCATTGTTGTTATGTATCCACACTTTTCTTCTAACTCTATTGTATACGTTTTGCAATTTTTTTTCTAATTTCAGATTGCACACCATGTCTTGAAGATGGCGAGACAGTTCCACGACGAGATCAAATTGGACTACTTGCGAATCTTGAAGATCGGCATGCGCCATATGCTGTACAACAATTACTTGTTCTTCGACAATCTTTTGTAAGTCCCGGGAAAGTTGGGATAAGGAAGAAAAATCCGCGCTCCAGAAAGAGCAGGCGCTCTTTTCTAATTGTAAGAATGGCCTATATTTGCACGTCTTTTACTCTACTTATGGAAGTACTCAAAGATGCATGAGATCACAGAATGGATTTGCGAGTCTATAAAGCTCTTCTTTTACAGCGATAACGTCGCTCATTTTGCTGAGTTGGTCTCTTCGAGCGAATTGGATGCGATTATTGCTGACAGTCGTGGCACCGTGTGAAATTAAATAGCCCTTTTTAAGTATGTCAGTGATATCTGACCTTATGCTCTCACCTCCTTTGTCGTTTCGAGCATAACCTACGTTTCAAACTCTACACTCTCCCGCCTCCGTGTTCCTTCCTTCTCTCTCTTTCTCTCTTCCTTTCTTCTGTTGTTCTGCTACACCATTCTAGTACAGATACGGTTTATTGAGTGAACAGTTGGCTTCCTCGCCCTATCAAAACACAATGCATGTTTCTATGTATATGACAATAACACTTCTTCTGTACACCATGAAATAAAAAGCTTGTTTCTATACATTATAACCGTAAAACCTTGTAATTTCTAAAACGTGCCTATACAGTTACACTACTTCTGTATGTCGTGAGATAAAAACAAATACGTGTCTATACAGTCAATAATGATGGAATACCTCTGTCTTTAAAAACATGTTATACCTCTACACCGCTTTGGAGGTTCCTCCCGAAATGGAGAGGGAGTCTTCAATGAATAGGCCTAGCCCATGCTCTTACCTCCCTCCTCCTGCTCTCATGATCTGCAGTGATGATTTCCCTGCTCTTGTTGCTGCTGATGCTGCGCCTCCTCTCATCAAATGGGTAGTTAAAGATGCTCGTAGTCCGGCCTTGTTTATCAGTTTCTTGATGTTGCTGACCGCTGCTGTTGTAGAGATGTGTTTCTGCTGGTCTCGACGCTTTCTCCAATTCTTCCAATTCTGTCTTCACTCGTCCTCCTGTAAAAATGTCATTCCTATGGGTGGGTGGGAGGGTCTTACTTCCTTTAACAACAAACAAACAAAAACTTCCGGCATTAAAATTCCGTAGAATGCCCTTTCTCTCTCTTTCCCGCTCCCTTGTATTTTCTTCCTACCGTACTCTTCTCGCTAAGACCCTTCGGCGGGAGAGTTTATCGTTTGAAACTCCATTTTTGTTATTAAAGCACTCCTTGAACCGTATTTTCTCTATTAGTACCCCCCCCCCTTTATTAGAAACCCCCCCCCCCCCCTCTAATAGTACCCCCCTCTGAAAATGCCATTGAAAAATAGAACCCCTCCTCTAACAGAACCCCCCTCCAATAGTACCCCCCCCCCTAATAGTCTAACTTCAGCTCTAGATGTACCTCGTACAGATCCTGAAGGCATGGGGTGCTCTTACCAATGAACGGATGCCAAATTCATGATAAATCTGTTGTAGAACGGATATTCCTGTGATGATTCCATTGAATTCGGGCTACGATCCTCCTTTTTTTGGGAATAAAATGTTGTTATTAAATTTTCAGTGTCTCACAATGAAAAATAGTACCGCTCCCTCTAATAGTGCCCCCTCTCGCAAGGGGAAATGACAATACACTCCTCACCAATGTTTTCATGTTTTGTCATTTCTGTTTTCTTTAATAACATGTAAATCGTATTCCACGTACTAACTATCTCATGGGATATTGCTGAACAAGGTCCAGTCCACGTATCCAGGCCTTAACCGTATGCTATCGTCGCATAAAATAAAATTCATAATGAATGACAAATGATAAATAATACTGAGTCGTAAAAAATCGAATTTCTCTTGAAGAGGCTTTCTCGCTCGGTTACCTTTATGCAAAGTCACACTGTTGAGATCGACTTGGCTGGACGAGACTACGATGAGACGGCTCTCTGCACGATCGTTGAGCACGGCATCATCTCGCTGGGACTGTTCAGAGCTACGGACTCGGCCGGCCACGACACTCGCACTTTTTTGCCAAGGTCTTCTTCACTCTTTCTCATGCCCAAAAGAACGCGCCCCTATCACAGGCTTTTTTTTATGAAAGTAGGGGACTTCACTTCGTTTATGCGATACCCAATTACACGAAGATTACAATGCAATGCGTGACTCATGATGTGTTCCCATGAATAAATGAATGATTGAAACACGGCCTGTCTCAGAGCCGTTGCTGGACTACCGGCTAACGCTCTATTCTTGCGCCATCTGCAGTTCCTCGACATCCGAAGTTGCTTTACATCACACATCTCGCTTCTCCCCATGGTTTGTGGCTAACGTCTTCTTTGGGCTTCACGGTTATACATTATATACATACATATATGTACATATATACATATATATATATATTTTTTTCTATTATTCAGCTATTACCGTAATACAATAGAATGTTTTCGAGCTTAACTTAGGGATGGAGTTGCTGACTGCTAATTACATCTTAATGGCTAATTAAGATCTAGTTACATGTTTAGCTTACGCGTTTCGATTCATTGACGACGCTCTTCTTGACCTCGACTCCATCGCTCAGCAACGCCGCTCTCCGAACAATCTGCATCAACAACCACGGACTCTGTAAGCTGGACATCTCCAGTTGCAATAACATCAGCATCATTAGTTGCCTGCGTGGTCTCAGGTCGGCTCTCTCCCTCTTTCATTGCTCTCCTTTCAAGTCGTTTCTTTTTCTTTCCATGGAAACGAAAAAATTGATATTTTTTTATTTGTCGATTAGAGCTTATCGATTTCATTAGTGTTTCGATAATGTTATGTTTTAGCCTACATTATCTTATGGAAATAAGCTTGAATATATCATGACTGTGCAGCTAAAATGTCAGGAAAATAATTGGCGCTCCTTGACCTCAAGAGCAGTTATTAACCGAACATATGATTCCTTCCTCTCATTACCTTCTGTTCTTTTGCAGCCTGAAACTTCTCCGCTTGCACGACGTACGCCTTGATATGAGTCCTGCGGAGATCGAGAGTACGTTCAGATCCTGGTGCGAAATATCCGATATCGACCTCTCGCAAAACGCGGACGGGTTATTCTCTTTCAGTTTATCTTTCTTCGCCTTAATATCTTAATTAAGCAAATGATTACTCTTTGTAACTCTAGCGGAATTCAAATAATATTGAGAGAGCTAATTTATGACGGAGGATTCATTCGTTATTTCTTGACTCACATTTTGTCATTTTGGGCAGGAATAGAGAGCGACTATTAAAAAGTGTTCGACAAACATTTGTAGTTTTTGTGAACTACTCCATAAGTTTCAAAATAAACGTTTTGAAAGTTCATTTGA
The DNA here is from genome assembly GCA_945643635.1 of Allodiplogaster sudhausi. NCBI lineage: Eukaryota > Metazoa > Nematoda > Chromadorea > Rhabditida > Diplogasteridae > Allodiplogaster > Allodiplogaster sudhausi. The sequence continues at coordinate 1,335,339 of CALZFC010000035.1, read as the reverse complement.
AATGGCAAATAGAAGATCTTTTGAAGACCTGGAGTTAATCTCGGTCGGTTGTTGCTGGATGCTGTGTTCGTTGGTGGCGCCTTCTGGCCCAAACTCCGCACACTTGACCTCGCTGGCCTCGACAGGATGCCTTACGCATTCGTCCAACGTCTGATAGACACGCATAAAAACCTGGAGATCCTGTCTCTGCTCGGTATGGAATCATTGTCATTGTTTTGGTTAGAAATTATTTAAGTAAAGAAAGAACTCTATTGTGTTTATTTTCAGGTACTCGCTTGAGCCGTGACTCATTTACAGTAGCAAATGGAAGCAATCTCCATATAGCCAGCGCAGCAACTGAAGCGCAAGCCAAGCTTGCGCTTATGCTCCACAAGAATACTCAGCGTGATCGGCTCGCCGGAAAGGCACTCCAGGTTAGATGGGCGGGAATAGAGGGAGGGAAGGAGAGAGAGAAATGAGAGGAAAGAGCAAAAGCGAAATGAAAGGGCAGAGAGATGAAGGAATGGGGAGCGCGAGAAAGGAAGTGAGCGAGCGAGAGAGATAGAATAAGAGAGAAAGGAAGAGAGAGAGGGAAAGTGGAAGGAAAAGAAAGAGCAAGAGAGAGAGAGCAAGGTGGAGAGAGAGCAATAGAGAGAAAGAAAAGAAGGGAACGAACATGGAAAGAGAAAGTTGGGAAGAGAAAGAGAGAGAAAGAGAAGGGAGAGAAATGAAGCAAGAGGGGAAGAGACAAAGAGAGAAAATAAGGAAGAGAGCGAGAGAGGAAGAGAAAAAGGAAGGGAGAGAGCGAGAGAGGGAGAGAAACGAAGGGAGCGAGAGAGGGAGGGCGAGAAAGAGAAAGAAAGGGATAGAACGAACGGGAGAGAGAGAGAGAGTGGGGAGAGAGAAAGTGGGAGAAATATAAAGGATAATTATCAGGATTAATTGAAGAGGCTCTCGGAGAGGGTGTGGTGATGGTCTTTGCACCCCTTGCAGTGCTTGGACATTGAGCAGGGCCCTACATGTGTCCCAAGGCAACTGGGGCATAGCCCAGTTCTTCCATGACGGCTCATCTCTCTTTGGCGGTGAAGAACCACCCGCATTCGTCCGTTCGATGGCGCGATTCGCCACAGTAGGAACAAAAGTACCGGAATTCCGTCTTTGCACGGCGGCGCAGATTTCAGAATTTGGCGGATGGTCGGCGTAGTAGTCCATTCATCGCTAGGAGGATTCTCTGATGATTGAGGATATCGCTTTTTTTCAGCGGAGGAAACCTGTATACTTGGCGAACGATTCCTTTTCCCCGCACTTTGGAGATGCTCTCGATGATTGCTGTGAGAGATCTTTCGAGGAGAGGGTGAACGATGAGCCTCTCTCTCGGTTATGGAGAAGAATGACAACCCTTTCGACGAGACGGAGAACTATGATGCTCCTGATAGAAGGAAGAAGGAATCCAAGCTGGAAGATAAAGGCCTCCGAAAGTGAGAAGGAGATCCTCGATGAGATTGGGGAAGGATGATTTCCCGACGAGCAGAAGAACGACTATGCTCTTGAGGGCGATATTGAGTCTGTTACAGGCGAAAGTGAACGTTTTCGTGTCAGTACATTTGGACGTCTCGAAAAAAAAACGTTCTCTCAGATCCCTCCTATTCCTGGTGGTGCTTGGATTCCAAGGACATGACGGATTGCAATTGCTCTATAGGATAGCGTCATCCAGAAGGAGACGTTTCCCCAAAGTTTCTGGGAGGATTATTCACAGTTCTTGTTATTCTGACATTAGTAGTCGGAAGAGATCTGCGACGTATTTTTGGTTGATTCATGGACATTTCTTTCATTTCGGCACAATTATCTTTTTAGTCGAAACGGAGGATAAGGATTTTCTGCTGGAACTATCGCTAGCGCTTCCGTCCTCGAAGACGATTGCCGCGACGTTGTCATGCATGAGGATAAAGAGAAATTAGAGGATTGAAGAGGAATGTTATAAGATTCAGTTAGGATAGAAATGCCGATTCAGCAGAAGAGATGGAAAAAGAGAGACTGAGGAAAATTATAGGGTGAAAGGTGAAAATTCAACATTTAAGTGAAAATGGGTCCGAATGAGACAAAGATGTTCTGATGGCTTCTTTGTTCATGATCTCTGCTTTTGCTTTCTTTGAGAGGGAGCGAGAGAGTTAGAGGAATGAATTGAGAGAGAGAGAAACGAGAGAGAGCGGTAGAGAAACGAAGAATGAGAGAGAGAGAAAGATGAGAAAGAAGAAATCTTCCATTTGAGGTGCTCAGACATGAAGCGGCCACAAAGTTGTTCGATGATGCGGAGCGGGTGGAATGGGCATTGATGGTGGACTCCACGATGCACTTCCACTCTTACCAAGAGGAGGTTCAAGAACACGGCATATACTGTCAATACAACATGTCAGCTATTTTCCTCCAATCACAAGCTTATGTACATTTAGTTTATATCTTGACGGAGAAAACTCATTTTGTGATGAAAATAAGAGGAAATAATGTCATTTCCCGGAGAGAAGAATCATGTTATAGTTTTAATATTACATTATAAAATTCAATGAATATTACCTTTAAAATTTTTTTAGCTGCGCCCACAACAGTGGTATTCCGAATGATGTTCTCGGCGTTGTGCTCGATCGCTGTCGCGTCGCAGCTGCATCGTTTCCGCACAATCGTCAGGCACGTTTTTCTCTCTCTCTGCTGTATTGAATTATTCAAAACTGTAATGTATAGCCTTTTTTCAATATTGGATTGGATTATCCTTAAATATGACTTTTTAACCTTTTCAATGTTTATTTTATTCATATTTCGATTCATCCACTTTTCTTTCAACTCTCTTACTTAATTTTTGCAAAATCAACTTATTCATTTTCAGATCACCTCCACTTCTTTGGCTCTGGCGAGGCGTTTCCACATCGAGGAGTGAAAGTCCTTGGGATCTTGAGTATGCCGGCCGGAGTCCAAGAAACGAGAAAGTCTGTATTTTGCCACAGTACATGTTCATTTCAGCACTACCTTTCTTTATTTTTATTTTCTTATTTCTTTATTTTTCTCGGCGCACAGTCAAGAAGGATCTTAGGCAAGTGCGACATTTCCTCATGATTTGGTCACCCTAGATCAATGCTTTGAGCTGTATTGCCTGAATAACGCCGCTTGATTTGATGAACTCCAAGCAGTATCCATTCGTCATTATTATTCACACTTACAATTGTAATTCATGCCGTCAATTCTCTTAAAAAAAGTTATTTATCTTGAGAGGTGCCTTGTAAATTGAAATGTGTGATTGACGTTGATTTATATATATTTTTTTACGGTATTTTATTATTACATTTGCAGTAAAATAAATCTGCCAGAAACATGCTTTCTACCGTAGACACTTTATTTATTGATGGTAATTTTTTAATATTAATTGAACCTTGTTAGCTTGAAATTTAGCTATTGCACTGTGCTGATAAAAATGAAATTGCCAGTTTTATACATTTGATCTTGGCAATGAGCTCCCTTTTCTTAGCTCAGTGTTTCTTTCATCAATTCCATCGGATAGATTTCACGCGTGGTTTATCATAGGTTTCATTACTACATTTAGCCTGACTTTTTGTGTGAAACCGGATTGAATGAATTCTTCTTGTTACTGTGTATCGTCATTGAAAAAATGTTGGGTGACGGGATGAGGAATTCAATATGCACCTTCCGAATAGATTGACCGATTGCTTTTTATATATTTATTATATGTATATTAATTAACAATAGTTTGTTTATATTTAAATTTAATTTTAGATTTATTATATTGGTACAATATATGCGTTTTTAATTAAAATGATTTCAGAATTAAATCGAGCTCCTTTTTATTTTTCTGAAGAAGAAAGAGAATTAGTGAGAGGTCCTCTATCTCAACAACATTTCTCTTCTCCTGCCTCTCTCCCTCTCTATATCTGTCTCTCTCTCTCACTACTCACTCTATTTCCGCTCACACTCTCTCGCTCCCTCTACCTCTTCCAGCGTGCCCTACATCTGCAAGCGGAGATTCGTCTGTGCTTCCTTCATCTGGAAGCACAGACGAATTTCAGAAAATGCGAGCAGTGCATCCGCGCTGGTGTCTGTGGCTTCCTCGCCAATGGCAACAACCAGCCCAGGTGTCCTCGACTTCTTTAAGATTGTTGTCAAAGGCAAAGGTGTTTGGCGCTCTTCTTTCGATGTCCATGCAAAAACAACGGGGTAAATTATGAGAACCTACGATTTAACAAGGGAACTTTTGACGGTGAGTGGTCATAAGAAACAGGAAATTAACACTATATATGGAGGATAGTCGAGGGCGAACAACTAAGAAGGATATGGAGAGCAGAGAGAGAGAGAGAGAGAGAGAGAGAGAGAGAGAGAGAAAGAGAGAGAGAGAGCGTGATTGGAAGAGATTATAATAATTGTAGAGAAGGAGAAAACATTAGAGAGCTCTTGGTCTCTTTTCGACCACTGTATGTTCGGCTTGCTGTATCTGCTCATTTCGGAATATGTCCTATCAGCAACACGTCCCGCTAGGGAATTCTGGCGGCTACTACTTGCATTCCTCAGAGGTACCAATTAAGGGAGCAGAGAAGGGAGCAGACCAGAAAGTGTAATTTTCAGATCTTCAACGGAGGATAGGGCGGCCCCAGATGGAGTAGGATCTGGAAGGAGACCCGGTCAATACCTGGGAACAACACTACGAACTACGTATACGAACCATGGCCAACAAGGCCAAATCGATCTCAGGAGACTGAGGGCAAAGAATCGAGCAACCGCCCTGAGAAGCTCAACGAAGAGCTCACAGATTATAAGCGAAGGAGATCATTGGGACGGCCTGACAATGAGTGCATATCAGAGGATTAAGCCATTGAGCCATCGTCCGGGGAGCCGGGAGTGCCTGGGTTTCTATTTAGCCCACATCGGCGCCTTGTTTCCTCCCGCGTGCGCGCCCGTCAGCAGAGGCAGTCGTGCGCCCAGGGATCTATCACTCATGTCAGCGCGAATCCTAACGAGGATGTGAGAATGAATTTGGAGGGGTAGGGGAACGAGGTATTCCATGACAACATTGATACACTTTTTGATGATATTTACCATCTATAGTTACCATCTACACGTCAGTCTTTCGTGCGTAGCCTTCATCTGACTGCAATCACAATGAATCTGTGAAGGAACTTTTTCATTAAAAGCTGCTTCGGCTAATTTCCTTATATTCTTTGCATTGAATTCCTTTACTAACGAAAATTTCGAGGAGCACATGGACATGCATATTTTTTATGAATAAATTGTATCCTTGCTATTCTCTTCGATATTTGGAAATGAATACTCGCCTATCGGCTTCATTTCCTTTTGATGCATTAATCCTGTTTCTTGTTTTTATATCGGCCGATATAATGAATTTGTGTACTCAGTTAGGAAATCCATTTATTCAGTATGGTTTCACGCAACGAAAGAAAATGTCAACTGAGTGTTTAAAAAGTAACCAAAAAAATCATTGAACCACTCTCACAAGCCCTATGTATATTGTGAATAAGCAGGCAATGAAGAAAGAAGCTCTGAGCAAAGAATATGTGACAAAAGGAAGAGCAAATGATATATTGCAACGACAAAATTCTCCTAATCATCCTCAAGGAGAGCTTGCTTTGGTTTTAATAAGAAAAAGCCAGATATCATTGACGTATTTAAAGATATCTATTTTATCTCACACGGTACCATACCACGACAGTCAGCAATAATCGCATCCAGGACGCATGAAGAGACCAACTCAGCAAAATGAGCGACGTTATCGCTGTAAAAGATGAGCTTTATAGACTAGCAAATCCATTCTGTGATAGCATGCATCTTTGGGCCCTTCCATAAGTAGAGTAAAAGACGTGCAATTCTAGGCAATTCTTACAACATTACTCGTTTTGAGCGTAATCGTTTTTCCAACCTAACATTCATACGACTAACAAATGCTTGTCGAAGAACACGTATTTGTTGTGCAGCATAAGGCGCATGCCGATCTTCAAGATTCGCAAGTAGTCCACATTGATCTCGTCGTGAAACTGCCTCGCCATCTTCAAGACATGGCGTGCAATCTGAAAATGAAAAAAAAAATGATTGTAAAACGTATATAAAAGAGTTAGAAGAAAAGTGTGGATTAATAACAAATAATGCGAAAAATTGAGTTCTCGTCAAGAAAATGAAATAACGATATGCCTTAACGGAAATGTTACGGTAGAGAGAAAAAGAAAAAGTTTAACGTCAGTATGCGGAAAAGCTTCCGCAGCATCCATACAGCGACCGAGCACAGCGGAGAGGCGAGCGGTGGGAAGCACGAGATTATACAACCTTTTTATAAACGGCAATATTTCTTTAATAAAAATAAGTTTATAATTTTAACTTTAAAAAATACGGTGGTTTCTTCTGTTAAGAAAAAGCTGTTCTTCCGCTTATTTTTTCTGTAATCATGTAAATGTGCGCATAAATTTGAGATTGGAGGAAACGAGGAGAGCTTACATCATGGATTGGATAAACGCGCCGTGCACCTGGATAGGTGGATACGAAGAGTGGCATCGCATGGCCATGTCCACGAGAGACACGCATTCCAGGCGTTCCTCATTCGACAGTGAGAATGATAAGGCTTCCGTTTTGAACGGCTCAAATGGAAGATATCTTCTCTTTCTCTATTTCTCATTCTCGCCCTTCATTTCTCTATCAATCTCTCTCTCTCTCTCACTCTCTCTCCTCTCTCTCTCTCCTCTCTCTCTCCTCTCTCTCCCTCCCTCCCTCTCTCTCTCTCTCTCGTTGTCTCCCTTCCTTCCTTTCTCTCTCTCTCTCTCTCTCTCTCTCTCTCTCGTTGTCTCCCTTCCTTCCTTTCTCTCTCTCTCTCTCTCTCTCTCTCTCTCTCTCTCTCCTTTTCGTTCGCTCCTCTCCCTCTATTTCCGCTCTCCTGACCGCGAGGGCGAGCGCGGCGAGCGGACCTCTGCCTGGCTTCATGTTGAGGGCAAGTGCATGCTTGGCCTGCGTGATATTGGCCCAATTCGCAATCTTGAGCTGCCTTCCATCGGAGGCGTTGAATACGTGATCATTCAAATCAGTATCTGAACAAAATAAGGATAAAAGGACACAATTTTATTGACTGAAATATTCAAAACAACAACAATAACCATGCAAAGAGAGATTCGTCAGCTCTCGATGGGAGTCGATGCACACAAGAAAAAAAACCATTGGAAGTGCGAAATCGCGATACCGTAGGTGTTGAAACCGCTGGAAATAACGGTTTTTTGCCTTTTTGCACCCTGGGTGCGCCCTCAAGCAGCAACGGTATTTTCCCCAGCTAGCATACCATTAAAATTAGTGGTTTACAACTGGCAACGTGTTCCGTGGCGCACTTATGGTTCGCTGGCGCACCTGTATTTTCCGACTGCACATTTTGGACGCATGAGGTGTACCATGGCGCACTTATAGTATGCTGGCGCACTTGATTTTCTGGAGCGAATTTCCTCAGAAAGATGGATTATGTCGCTGCTAACCATAAATGATAATGTTTTAATTGGTTCTCTTGAATTTCTTACTTACTTTCAGCCTTCGCCTCCTGCCGCATGAAAGAGAGTCCCTGCCGGGGTCTCTCGCGCTAGAAGCGAATTGAGGTATGGTTTTGTATAAAAGAGGCTCGGCGCATTTAAGGTTCTTTTATATGCAAATTTTCATATAATAGTATTACTCAACCTTGCTTTCTTCACAAATATTTTTATTTTCACATGTCTGGTTGGCTCGCTCGGTTGCAGCGAATCATCAAGAGTGACTACCACGGTGGGCATGATTTCTTTATGGAAATGTTTCTTGATGGAATGGAATCTTTTTTTTTTAAATAGATATGAATGGATGCAAGTGTTTTTTTAGAAGCACATTAATTACTGATTCTTTAGAAAGGGTAGATATTGTAGATAATATTCTCATATAATTCAGCATCCACATCGGGTTGCTCGAGTTGTGAAGAAGCAGAAGGGAGCGAGGAGTACTGGACTGGGCGATGACTACGTTTGGTATGTTCGCTCTAAGCTAACTTGTAACAGATCTAACGGCTTATTCTTTAGAAAGAGCAGTTATTGTAGACAATATTCCCTTAGCAGTTGCTCGAGAAAGGAAGCGAGGAGTGCGGGACTGGGGGACGACTTCGTCTGGTAAGTTCGCTCTAAGCTAACTTGTAATAAATATATTTTTTTAAATCTTTGGCTGATTCTTTTGAACGATTGGTTGTTATTGTGTATAACTCTTTAGTAATAGATCTTCCACATTGTTGCAAACGTAAAGGAGTTGATTTATTTTCGGAACAAACCCTTTTTCAAAAGAGCAGTTATTTAAGAATATTTTCTTTGCGCAATTTAGCTTCCGTTTCTTTGCAGTTCCGCGTGTTGTTGTGAGGCAGGAAGGGGGAAGCATCAGTACGCTGGTAGAGGATCTCCACGGTATGTTTTCTTTAAGAGAACTATTAAGCAGTTGATACATTTTCGAAACAAAGCATTTTTCTAAAGAGTTATTATTTAAGAATATTTTCTTTCCGTAATTCAGCTTTTATTTCTTTACAGTTCCGCTGGTTGTTGGGAGGCAGACAGGGAAGCAGAAGCACGTTGGTGGATTGTCACTACAGTAAGTTTTTTATAGGGGAACTTGAAATAGATGTTTTTTCTTCGAAAGAAAGCCCCTTTCTTCTAATGAGTAGTTATTTTAGATTATTTTCATTTCGTAATTCAGCTTTTTCATCTTTGCAGTACCGCGAGATCTCGCGAGGCAGGAAGGGAGGCTGAAGCAGGCTGTTAGACAGTCACTAAGTTTTCTTAAGGGGAACTTGAAGTAGATTTTTTTTATTCTAAAAAATTCCTCTTTATTCTAATGAGTTGTTATTTTGAGATTATTTTCTTTGCGTAATTCAGCATCCATTTCTTTGTAGTACCGTGAGTTGTGTCGAGGCAGCAAGGGAGGCTGAAGCAGGGTGTTGGACGGTCACTACTGTAAGATTTTATAGGAAACTTGAAGTATATGTTTATTCCTTCGAAACAAATAATCTTTTTTCTAATGAGTAGTTATTTTGAGATTATTTTCTTTGCGTAATTCAGCATCCATTTCTTTGTAGTACCGTGAGTTGTGTCGAGGCAGCAAGGGAGGCTGAAGCAGGGTGTTGGACGGTCACTACTGTAAGATTTTATAGGAAACTTGAAGTATATGTTTATTCCTTCGAAACAAATAATCTTTTTTCTAATGAGTAGTTATTTTGAGATTATTTTCCTTTCGTAATTCAGCTTTTCCATCTTTGCAGTACCGTGAGTTGTGTCGAGGCAGCAAGGGAGGCTGAAGCAGGGTGTTGGACGGTCACTACTGTAAGATTTTATAGGAAACTTGAAGTAGATGTTTATTCCTTCGAAACAAATCCTCTTTTTTCTAATGAGTTGTTATTTTGAGATTATTTTCCTTTCGTAATTCAGCTTTTCCATCTTTGCAGTACCGCGAGTTGTGTCGAGGCAGCAAGGGGGGCTTAAGCTGGCTGTTGGACGACCACAGCTGTCAGTTTTTTTTCGCCACATTCTGTTATTAATGTATTCTTCAGTTTTTTTAATCTCCTCAATTAGTTAGCGTACTACTGCGACACTTTAAGAAAACCAAATTACACCACTATTTAGATGGAATGCCCTGTCGAAGGATGCAACGAATGGCTGGAGTCCAAACGAAGAGTTTTGGAGCATCGGCGACACGATCATGGTGGCAGCGGTGCCTTGCTATGCAAGATGTGTGTCGTCTGGCAGCGATTCGGCAAAATGGACGCACTACGGCAGCACTGCACACGTTTTCACGCTGGTTCTATTCTCTCAGGTGATTATTTATTACTTTTTATGCCCTCTTACTTGAAGTACAGTAGGCCTTGACAGACAGCACAGCCGTCTTTGGTGGTAGAGAGAAGAAAAAATTTCATGCACTTTATTTCTATTGTTTATTAAAATAAATAGAAATATTCAGCTTCGCCACCACCAAGACCTCCAAATGTCGTTCCGCCTGCTTTGAACGTTGCTGAAGCAAATGTGTCGTGTCGTTTGGCGAGGACGTTGAGATGGATGGAGGAGGATCAACAGAGGCTAATTCTGAACCTGCACCAGGTTCCCATTTATGTCTATGCAAACTATTATGCAACTTGGTCTTAGTGTAGATAAAAAAAAGTATCATGTATTCTTGGTTCCTATTTGCCAGAGCTATTTATTCTATGTTTCCAGAATCTACCAGCTGTGCGAACGAGCTCCAACATTTTTTCGCCCAGCAGATGGGCAGAGGAGTCCCCCGCTCTTCGCTGGACAGCTTCGCCCAGTTTTTGTTCTGCATGTCGGCGAATCCGGTGATCCTAGGGCTATAGCCGAAACTGATTCGGCGATTTCCTCCTGTTTGACGCATTACAAAAGGACCCAGCTTGGCACGCGTAACGGCGACATTCTAACACCTCAGAAATGTCAGATGGGCGTAATCCAGACGACTAAGAGAGATAGAAACGGCGAAGCAGTCCGTGTAGAGCAAGGAGAGTACTTCTATGTATTGGAGCTAGAAGAAGTGCTTAGACAAGCAGTACAATTTGCTCGCTCCCTCAACCTGCTCAAGTCCTGCTGTAGCGATAGAATATGCTGCCATCAAAAGGGAGAAAGGTATAAGACCGTGGCTGATGAAACTCAGCATGCAACCCCACTTCCTTTCCTGTTGTATGCAGACGATGTCTCACCCGGAAGCTCCCTTGGCCCCAAGGCCGCCGCCAACTCGCTTTGTCTTTTCCAAATCAAACTGGCAGGGCATCACTTGGACGCCTCATCGGCATTGGCGTCCAAGTTGGTCTATGCCAGTGCCTATGCGAAAGACCACTCAGCGCATTCCTTCCTTCCCATCATTGATGTCCTAAAGCAGCAGCTGGCCAGCATTTATGATAGGGGTGGCCTTCGAATTGGAGATGAACTCTTTCACCCAGTACTCCTCTCTGTGATTGCGGATAATAAAGCGCATTATGAGTTTCGCGGCCTCAAACTCAATTACAACCGCTGCCGCCTCTGTCTAGTTGACTCTGCCAACTTCCTTACTGTCACGAACGAGTCGCAAGTTCAGCTGAAAGATAGGCGGTGGTACGACCACGTCTTCAGCGCAGGATTGGCCCAGAACCATGGCTTCAAAGATGCTCGCCCTTTGGATGGCATTCCGGGGTATGACTTTATGAATGATTGCTCGCTGGATCTAATGCACGACGTTTTGGAGGGTGAAGCCCAAAGAGCAACCATAAGGCTTCTGCGCGCATTGGATCGGCGTGGGCTTAAGTTGCAAAGAATCAACGCGATTTTGTCCAATCTCCCATACGGAAAGCAAGATTCTTCATCCCGCCCCTCCCCATTCAAGGTAGATGTTCTCTCTGGCACTTCGATCTCCCAGCGCGCTTCCCAGGTTCACACTCTAATGAGATTGCTCCCGCTTGCTCTTCATTTTCACACCGATCTCTCCGACTTCATAGAGTGGGAATCCTTTGTGCTTCTTGGAAAAGTTCTCCTCACCCTTCTGCAGCCTTCCTTTACTGAGCGAGATTTGGCCAGATTGGAAGATCTAGTGGCAACATACATTGATTCGGTCCGCGAGATTGTCAACCTTTTCCCTGGCGAGGTTTCGATGACGATCAAAACTCACCACCTCGTTCACTATGCAAGATTCGTGAGATTGTATGGACCCCCCATCCTGAATTGGTGTATTGATTTCGAGCAACTGAATGCATCGATCAAGTCGCACTCCTACATGTCTAGGAACGCTCAAAACTTGCCACTCTCCATGATCAACCACGCGCAGCATTTCCTTGCATCTCAGCGCGCATCATTCAATTTGGAAGCGTTGCCGCGAGCAGGGGTACGGTATTACAGCGAGCTTCCATCCGATTCTCCCCTGATCTCCATCATTGCTGACCTCGCAATTGTCGTAGAAATGTTGTGCTATAGAATTGACTACCATGGAATGTGCTACAGTGACCGCGATATTGTAGTCTTGGCAGCAGGCGCGCTCCCATCCTTTGGTCAGATTCGCTTTGCTGCTTATGTTGATGGTGAGTGGAAACTTGTGATTCAAAAGTGCGAAACGATCTCTTGGCTTGATTCTATCAACTGTTACACTGTTCAGATGTCCGATGTTCTTTGTGTTCTTTCCTTCGAAGATCTTAACTCTGCTCACCCACTTGACTCTTACTTCTTTGTTGATGTTGTGTACATTCCAATCAGACATTTCCCTTTGGAATAAACGAAGAATTGCGCTTTCAAATGAGTGTTATTCCTTATAAAAATTAAGGCGTTATAACGCAATTACTACTTGTAAACTGATTTTAAGCATATATTTGATTTCTTAATTTAGAATGCGTTTCCGGTTGCAAGTTTTGGCTGAAGATGGAAAGTCGGTTGAAGCAGACCTTGGTTCCGATGAGTCCGCTGCAACTACGTTGGAGGAGCTGACGATGGAGCTTCTTGGCCGTTACGAAATCCATCCCTCGCGAATTTGTCGAGTTACAAGATCAGTGGGTCGCATCGAGTACCCCGTTTTGGGTGTATTCCCCGATGACGACTGCCAGCTAACAGTCTATGTTGCTCATTGTCAGGAAGAGGAGTACAGCCCATTTTCAAACGTTAGAAATTTTTGATCTAAACTATGTGCTTCTTTATCTTTCAAAGGACGATATTTTCCGTAATCAGGCTCGTGATTCCGCTTCTCCCTCGCGAAAGAGAATAATGCTGAGTAGTTCTGACGATGAAGAGGAAATCGATGAAATTGGAAGTCGTCACGAGAGTAGCTCTTCAGCGTCTGTACTGGATGGTCATTGCGTTGGCGAGATTCTGAAAAGTAAGCTGTTTATGTTTATATTTAAAAAAAATCGCTCCCGTCAACTTAGATCGCGAAAATCGATCTAGCGGAGATGTGCTTGTGCAAAGACTTAATGAAAAATTAAGTACTGCGTCCATGCAAGGTACCCTTTACATTACAATTTCGTGATCAAAGTGATTAACTGTACATGTTAAGATATTCTGAGGACTCATCCAGAAACTGATGTCATCCTCTCCTCTCTGCGGTCCGGTGACATCACCGAAGAGTATCGTTGTAACGTCAGGAGGCAGTTCGTTCGAAGGGTCGGCGAATATCTTATGCAGCATGCAGACAAGTGAGCCAATTCTCCATATTAACTTGTGTATTATTTTCATTATTATTTTTAGAATATTGACACAATCTTCCATACCTTCTTTAGCAAGAATCATCCAACCACACGTGAGATTGTCTGCTTCTTCACCAGGCTCATGCTCCCATTCCCAAAGACAAACCAGGTTTCACTTCGTATTTTTTTTAATTTATCCTTAATAATTGCAAATAACTTTAGAGCATACTGTATATTTACTTTAGACGCCCTTCGTCCGCGGCAACAAGAGCTTCCTCATCGTGTACGTTAGCAATCGGCGAAGACGCATGGCGCTTCATGGAGACGCTGTCCTGCGACCATACAAGAGGAAGAAGATGGACACGACTCCAAGGAACTTCGAAGGTCAGCGTCTCATCGCCATGCAGCTGAGGCACTTTCCTGATGACAGTGACACTGCCCTTCAGATGCTCGAAGAGTCGCGGTCAGTCTTTCTACACCTATTTTTGAATATTATTGTTAATTATAATTTGTATACATTAATTAATTGGAGGAGATTGTTACAGTCACTTATTTTTTAATGATATTCTGCTTATGCATAACCCGTATATATATATATTACGGTACTTTAATTAATAGAATAACAATCATAAATGAATTTGCCTGAATTACGGTCTTTATTTATTCTTAAGTGAATACCGACTCCAGCTATGTCGTGAGATGGGTGCTGCGAAGGCGATTGAAGAATTTAGGCAGCTCTCTTCTTCCAAGCAGGTACTTTTCTTGATATACGGCAATACCGTACTCGTTTGTTAAGAGCAGGTCTAAATTACTGTAGTTCTTTAATTGCAGATACTGTCCGACTTTGACAGAGGATTCAAGGTCGACTCCAACGCCTTTGTGCAGAAGTGGCCCCGAATCGAGGAGTATCTGAGCAGCATATTCAAGACTAACTTCTCCTCGGCCGAGCAGATGTCTATTTCTGCCATGAATACAGTTACAGGTTCAGGTAAGAGGAGAATTTTTTTAAATCAATTTCCCGATTTTTCTGTTGAATCTAGTCGATCTAAGTTGACAAGAGATGGTTGCAGAAACAGCATCTGTACAAGCCGTTCTCGCTGTGGTTGCCCACTTTAAGAAGTTCTGCCCACGTAAGCAGATGTCACGCTTTGGCAGAGTCTTCTCTACATTCCTGGTCAGACAGTTTGCTGTATATTTTTACCAAATTGAAAGCAGCAATAGATTTGTATGTGATTCTCTTTGATAAGTGTTCTCTTTTAAAATGTTTTTTTTTTGCGCTTTAGAGAAATTGCCAATCAATACTTATAGTCTGAGCCTGATGCAAGGCACGTCGTCGATCGACTCTGTGAAATGGGCCTCCGTCAGCCGCTGGTTGTCAAGTACGGACAAAGCAGGAAGCAGTTCTCCGTATTTTGTAACGTCAGTGTAAAGTTTTCTTTTTGAAATAGTTTCATCTCTCCAGTCAGAAAAGGTGCAGTACTGTCCGGATATAAGATCTTGAAAATTGAGGCTGTTTTGCTTCAATCCCCTCCCTCCCTCTCTCTCTCTCTCTCTCTCTCTCTGTCTCACGCTCAATCATCTCTCTCTCTCTCTCACTGCCTGCATATTTCTTGGTTGAACAGGAACAAAAAAAAGTAATATTAATGTATATTTCCAGGCAATCGAGATTCTCTGCGGTGAATCGTTCATCGAGGCTGTTGTTGTTGCCCTGGCCTGCCACTTCCTCTTCCATCTCCGATTCGACTCTGAGGTTGCCGACATCTGGGGCGTGTTCTCGCTTCTCATCGGCGCGCCACAGTCGGTCAAGTCGAACACAGCTATCAACCTGGTAGACAGCATTCAAATACATTTGGCATGATTCTTTTGGTCAAATTTTATCATGGATTTGTAGAGTGGTTTGTATAGTTTCCTAGAAATAGGTGAAGAGTAAGTAACCTTGTAAAAATCTTTTCATCATATTTGCCAAAGATTGTATATGTATTCTGTGAGAAAGCGTCTTTTGTATTTCTTCCTTCTTTGTGAAATTGTATATTCATTGATTTAATTTTGACAGGGTGCACTATGTGAAGGTATTCATTACGAGTGAAAATCTAGTTTATCTTGTTGCATATTGTTTGGAATATCCTGTGAATGCCTGTACATTTCTGTCAAAATGTCGCTCGATTCTTTATGGCGCTTACATTCCGCTTGTTATCACATTGACCACTGCATAACAATAAAAACTGTTGAATGCTGTAATTGTAAAGCGTAAGTTGAAACATGGTAAGTGTATGCTTATATGGATGCAAAGTTTAGCCTGCTTGCAATTGGCAGCTTTAAAAAATCGATACATAGAGAACGAAGCTCTCACAATCAGGTTACCACTCCCTCCCTCACAGGTGCTCTCCAGCTCTCTCTCTCTCACACTCACTCTCTCTCTCTCTCTCTTTATCTCTCTCTATCTCTCTGTCTGTCTCTCTCTGTCTGTCTTACTCTCCTCAACAAGCAGTGAACACTACACTGAACGAATGCAATTAGAACATTACAGCTAATCAAGAGAGATTCGGACTTCACCGTTTGGTAGTTTATTAGTTATTGAAGTAGTGAAAGCGAGCGCATCATTGAGACTAAATTAACCGAATGCAGTATGAATAAACTGCAAGTGATGAAAGACGACAATTTTGAGAAAAATACTGTCTTACAATCTCTCTCTCTTTCTATCTCTCTCTCTCTCTCTCTCTCTCTCTCTGTCTTTCTCAAGCGCGCGCTCGCGACCTTAACATACCTTCATGCCGACCTCCGTTTTCAATTGGCTATCTTCTTCCGGATTCAGTCGCGGGGTGCGGGTGGTGTAGTGGTCTAATTCGCGCGTGCTGGGAAAATGCGAAAATTGGTGGTGGTTTGGTTGGGTACGGGTTCGGTTCCGCGCGGCTGCAAAACCCTCTGTCTGCTTACAGGTTCACCGTCGTCTACGCCAACTCCACTACGCAAATCAGGTCAGTGATATTTCATTCACTTTTCCGTTTTTTTAACACCTTATTAGTTTCTAGTTTCTTCTTTATTAAAGATATTATAACAAAAGAAGTATTTAATCCAACTTAACCACAAAAATTGAGAAATTGTCGTCTATTTACGTGGTTCCAGCCATATTAGAAGTAGAATAGGGAAGGAGAGAGAAGCAGACAGCGAGAGAGAAGTAGGGAAGGAAGAGATATTGAAAGAAAGAGAGAGAAAGAGAGAGAGAGAGGCGAAAGAGTGAAATAAATTACCAAAAACGAGGTTCAAGCCTCGTCCTCCTTAGCTGCAAAAATACCGTTGCCGCAGCGGTTAGCCGCTTTTTGACGGTTTTTGACCAGCGGTTTGCGGCAACAGTTATTATTTGCGAATTAGTAGTAAAAATTCCCTAGAAAGCTCTTTCGACGGTAAATACCGTAGCCAAAACAGTAGTTTTTAATGGAATTTTTTCTTGTGTGTGAGGAGTTGGATACGAGGGCGCCGTTCCAAGTACTGGCCGGAAAGGTCGAGCGATTGAAGATGAGGCCAGAAGGGGCCGGACGCGTCCAGCGCATCCAACAACACCAGGCCGAGATCCACTCCAGGTCTACTAAACAACTTATAATTGGCTATTTTAAATTCGTCGAGAGAAGTTTAAAAAAAAAACTATTTTAGTAACTCATAGAAGCCACAAATGGTTGTAGTAGCCTTTTTAATGGCCCCTGTATGTAAATACATACAGTGCTTAACGAAAATGAAAATTTAAGACTAAAGAAATAGCTAATGAATCTTCCTGTCATTTGTTTAAATAAGATATTATGGTGAAGATAAAGCATATGTGAGATGGAGAAATAAGTTACATACAGGTGATATGTCATATCATTGTTTATGCGAAGAGAAATGTCGATGTCCTTGATTTTATTCCACGCACGAACCACTCTACAAATCCATGATAAAATTTGACCAAAAGAATCATGCCAAATGTATTTGAATGCTGTCTACCAGGTTGATAGCTGTGTTCGACTTGACCGACTGTGGCGCGCCGATGAGAAGCGAGAACACGCCCCAGATGTCGGCAACCTCAGAGTCGAATCGGAGATGGAAGAGGAAGTGGCAGGCCAGGGCAACAACAACAGCCTCGATGAACGATTCACCGCAGAGAATCTCGATTGCCTGGAAATATACATTAATATTACTTTTTTTTGTTCCTGTTCAACCAAGAAATATGCAGGCAGTGAGAGAGAGAGAGAGATGATTGAGCGTGAGACAGAGAGAGAGAGAGAGAGAGAGAGGGAGGGAGGGGATTGAAGCAAAACAGCCTCAATTTTCAAGATCTTATATCCGGACAGTACTGCACCTTTTCTGACTGGAGAGATGAAACTATTGCAAAAAGAAAACTTTACACTGACGTTACAAAATACGGAGAACTGCTTCCTGCTTTGTCCGTACTTGACAACCAGCGGCTGACGGAGGCCCATTTCACAGAGTCGATCGACGACGTGCCTTGCATCAGGCTCAGACTATAAGTATTGATTGGCAATTTCTCTAAAGCGCAAAAAAAAACATTTTAAAAGAGAACACTTATCAAAGAGAATCACATACAAATCTATTGCTGCTTTCAATTTGGTAAAAATATACAGCAAACTGTCTGACCAGGAATGTAGAGAAGACTCTGCCAAAGCGTGACATCTGCTTACGTGGGCAGAACTTCTTAAAGTGGGCAACCACAGCGAGAACGGCTTGTACAGATGCTGTTTCTGCAACCATCTCTTGTCAACTTAGATCGACTAGATTCAACAGAAAAATCGGGAAATTGATTTAAAAAAATTCTCCTCTTACCTGAACCTGTAACTGTATTCATGGCAGAAATAGACATCTGCTCGGCCGAGGAGAAGTTAGTCTTGAATATGCTGCTCAGATACTCCTCGATTCGGGGCCACTTCTGCACAAAGGCGTTGGAGTCGACCTTGAATCCTCTGTCAAAGTCGGACAGTATCTGCAATTAAAGAACTACAGTAATTTAGACCTGCTCTTAACAAACGAGTACGGTATTGCCGTATATCAAGAAAAGTACCTGCTTGGAAGAAGAGAGCTGCCTAAATTCTTCAATCGCCTTCGCAGCACCCATCTCACGACATAGCTGGAGTCGGTATTCACTTAAGAATAAATAAAGACCGTAATTCAGGCAAATTCATTTATGATTGTTATTCTATTAATTAAAGTACCGTAATATATATATATACGGGTTATGCATAAGCAGAATATCATTAAAAAATAAGTGACTGTAACAATCTCCTCCAATTAATTAATGTATACAAATTATAATTAACAATAATATTCAAAAATAGGTGTAGAAAGACTGACCGCGACTCTTCGAGCATCTGAAGGGCAGTGTCACTGTCATCAGGAAAGTGCCTCAGCTGCATGGCGATGAGACGCTGACCTTCGAAGTTCCTTGGAGTCGTGTCCATCTTCTTCCTCTTGTATGGTCGCAGGACAGCGTCTCCATGAAGCGCCATGCGTCTTCGCCGATTGCTAACGTACACGATGAGGAAGCTCTTGTTGCCGCGGACGAAGGGCGTCTAAAGTAAATATACAGTATGCTCTAAAGTTATTTGCAATTATTAAGGATAAATTAAAAAAAAATACGAAGTGAAACCTGGTTTGTCTTTGGGAATGGGAGCATGAGCCTGGTGAAGAAGCAGACAATCTCACGTGTGGTTGGATGATTCTTGCTAAAGAAGGTATGGAAGATTGTGTCAATATTCTAAAAATAATAATGAAAATAATACACAAGTTAATATGGAGAATTGGCTCACTTGTCTGCATGCTGCATAAGATATTCGCCGACCCTTCGAACGAACTGCCTCCTGACGTTACAACGATACTCTTCGGTGATGTCACCGGACCGCAGAGAGGAGAGGATGACATCAGTTTCTGGATGAGTCCTCAGAATATCTTAACATGTACAGTTAATCACTTTGATCACGAAATTGTAATGTAAAGGGTACCTTGCATGGACGCAGTACTTAATTTTTCATTAAGTCTTTGCACAAGCACATCTCCGCTAGATCGATTTTCGCGATCTAAGTTGACGGGAGCGATTTTTTTTAAATATAAACATAAACAGCTTACTTTTCAGAATCTCGCCAACGCAATGACCATCCAGTACAGACGCTGAAGAGCTACTCTCGTGACGACTTCCAATTTCATCGATTTCCTCTTCATCGTCAGAACTACTCAGCATTATTCTCTTTCGCGAGGGAGAAGCGGAATCACGAGCCTGATTACGGAAAATATCGTCCTTTGAAAGATAAAGAAGCACATAGTTTAGATCAAAAATTTCTAACGTTTGAAAATGGGCTGTACTCCTCTTCCTGACAATGAGCAACATAGACTGTTAGCTGGCAGTCGTCATCGGGGAATACACCCAAAACGGGGTACTCGATGCGACCCACTGATCTTGTAACTCGACAAATTCGCGAGGGATGGATTTCGTAACGGCCAAGAAGCTCCATCGTCAGCTCCTCCAACGTAGTTGCAGCGGACTCATCGGAACCAAGGTCTGCTTCAACCGACTTTCCATCTTCAGCCAAAACTTGCAACCGGAAACGCATTCTAAATTAAGAAATCAAATATATGCTTAAAATCAGTTTACAAGTAGTAATTGCGTTATAACGCCTTAATTTTTATAAGGAATAACACTCATTTGAAAGCGCAATTCTTCGTTTATTCCAAAGGGAAATGTCTGATTGGAATGTACACAACATCAACAAAGAAGTAAGAGTCAAGTGGGTGAGCAGAGTTAAGATCTTCGAAGGAAAGAACACAAAGAACATCGGACATCTGAACAGTGTAACAGTTGATAGAATCAAGCCAAGAGATCGTTTCGCACTTTTGAATCACAAGTTTCCACTCACCATCAACATAAGCAGCAAAGCGAATCTGACCAAAGGATGGGAGCGCGCCTGCTGCCAAGACTACAATATCGCGGTCACTGTAGCACATTCCATGGTAGTCAATTCTATAGCACAACATTTCTACGACAATTGCGAGGTCAGCAATGATGGAGATCAGGGGAGAATCGGATGGAAGCTCGCTGTAATACCGTACCCCTGCTCGCGGCAACGCTTCCAAATTGAATGATGCGCGCTGAGATGCAAGGAAATGCTGCGCGTGGTTGATCATGGAGAGTGGCAAGTTTTGAGCGTTCCTAGACATGTAGGAGTGCGACTTGATCGATGCATTCAGTTGCTCGAAATCAATACACCAATTCAGGATGGGGGGTCCATACAATCTCACGAATCTTGCATAGTGAACGAGGTGGTGAGTTTTGATCGTCATCGAAACCTCGCCAGGGAAAAGGTTGACAATCTCGCGGACCGAATCAATGTATGTTGCCACTAGATCTTCCAATCTGGCCAAATCTCGCTCAGTAAAGGAAGGCTGCAGAAGGGTGAGGAGAACTTTTCCAAGAAGCACAAAGGATTCCCACTCTATGAAGTCGGAGAGATCGGTGTGAAAATGAAGAGCAAGCGGGAGCAATCTCATTAGAGTGTGAACCTGGGAAGCGCGCTGGGAGATCGAAGTGCCAGAGAGAACATCTACCTTGAATGGGGAGGGGCGGGATGAAGAATCTTGCTTTCCGTATGGGAGATTGGACAAAATCGCGTTGATTCTTTGCAACTTAAGCCCACGCCGATCCAATGCGCGCAGAAGCCTTATGGTTGCTCTTTGGGCTTCACCCTCCAAAACGTCGTGCATTAGATCCAGCGAGCAATCATTCATAAAGTCATACCCCGGAATGCCATCCAAAGGGCGAGCATCTTTGAAGCCATGGTTCTGGGCCAATCCTGCGCTGAAGACGTGGTCGTACCACCGCCTATCTTTCAGCTGAACTTGCGACTCGTTCGTGACAGTAAGGAAGTTGGCAGAGTCAACTAGACAGAGGCGGCAGCGGTTGTAATTGAGTTTGAGGCCGCGAAACTCATAATGCGCTTTATTATCCGCAATCACAGAGAGGAGTACTGGGTGAAAGAGTTCATCTCCAATTCGAAGGCCACCCCTATCATAAATGCTGGCCAGCTGCTGCTTTAGGACATCAATGATGGGAAGGAAGGAATGCGCTGAGTGGTCTTTCGCATAGGCACTGGCATAGACCAACTTGGACGCCAATGCCGATGAGGCGTCCAAGTGATGCCCTGCCAGTTTGATTTGGAAAAGACAAAGCGAGTTGGCGGCGGCCTTGGGGCCAAGGGAGCTTCCGGGTGAGACATCGTCTGCATACAACAGGAAAGGAAGTGGGGTTGCATGCTGAGTTTCATCAGCCACGGTCTTATACCTTTCTCCCTTTTGATGGCAGCATATTCTATCGCTACAGCAGGACTTGAGCAGGTTGAGGGAGCGAGCAAATTGTACTGCTTGTCTAAGCACTTCTTCTAGCTCCAATACATAGAAGTACTCTCCTTGCTCTACACGGACTGCTTCGCCGTTTCTATCTCTCTTAGTCGTCTGGATTACGCCCATCTGACATTTCTGAGGTGTTAGAATGTCGCCGTTACGCGTGCCAAGCTGGGTCCTTTTGTAATGCGTCAAACAGGAGGAAATCGCCGAATCAGTTTCGGCTATAGCCCTAGGATCACCGGATTCGCCGACATGCAGAACAAAAACTGGGCGAAGCTGTCCAGCGAAGAGCGGGGGACTCCTCTGCCCATCTGCTGGGCGAAAAATTGTTGGAGCTCGTTCACACAGCTGGTAGATTCTGGAAACATAGAATAAATAGCTCTGGCAAATAGGAACCAAGAATACATGATACTTTTTTTTATCTACACTAAGACCAAGTTGCATAATAGTTTGCATAGACATAAATGGGAACCTGGTGCAGGTTCAGAATTAGCCTCTGTTGATCCTCCTCCATCCATCTCAACGTCCTCGCCAAACGACACGACACATTTGCTTCAGCAACGTTCAAAGCAGGCGGAACGACATTTGGAGGTCTTGGTGGTGGCGAAGCTGAATTTTTCTATTTATTTTAATAAACAATAGAAATAAAGTGCATGAAATTTTTTCTTCTCTCTACCACCAAAGACGGCTGTGCTGTCTGTCAAGGCCTACTGTACTTCAAGTAAGAGGGCATAAAAAGTAATAAATAATCACCTGAGAGAATAGAACCAGCGTGAAAACGTGTGCAGTGCTGCCGTAGTGCGTCCATTTTGCCGAATCGCTGCCAGACGACACACATCTTGCATAGCAAGGCACCGCTGCCACTATGATCGTGTCGCCGATGCTCCAAAACTCTTCGTTTGGACTCCAGCCATTCGTTGCATCCTTCGACAGGGCATTCCATCTAAATAGTGGTGTAATTTGGTTTTCTTAAAGTGTCACAGTAGTACGCTAACTAATTGAGGAGATTAAAAAAACTGAAGAATACATTAATAACAGAATGTGGCGAAAAAAAAACTGACAGCTGTGGTCGTCCAACAGCCAGCTTAAGCCCCCCTTGCTGCCTCGACACAACTCGCGGTACTGCAAAGATGGAAAAGCTGAATTACGAAAGGAAAATAATCTCAAAATAACAACTCATTAGAAAAAAGAGGATTTGTTTCGAAGGAATAAACATCTACTTCAAGTTTCCTATAAAATCTTACAGTAGTGACCGTCCAACACCCTGCTTCAGCCTCCCTTGCTGCCTCGACACAACTCACGGTACTGCAAAGATGGAAAAGCTGAATTACGAAAGGAAAATAATCTCAAAATAACTACTCATTAGAAAAAAGATTATTTGTTTCGAAGGAATAAACATATACTTCAAGTTTCCTATAAAATCTTACAGTAGTGACCGTCCAACACCCTGCTTCAGCCTCCCTTGCTGCCTCGACACAACTCACGGTACTACAAAGAAATGGATGCTGAATTACGCAAAGAAAATAATCTCAAAATAACAACTCATTAGAATAAAGAGGAATTTTTTAGAATAAAAAAAATCTACTTCAAGTTCCCCTTAAGAAAACTTAGTGACTGTCTAACAGCCTGCTTCAGCCTCCCTTCCTGCCTCGCGAGATCTCGCGGTACTGCAAAGATGAAAAAGCTGAATTACGAAATGAAAATAATCTAAAATAACTACTCATTAGAAGAAAGGGGCTTTCTTTCGAAGAAAAAACATCTATTTCAATTTCCCCTATAAAAAACTTACTGTAGTGACAATCCACCAACGTGCTTCTGCTTCCCTGTCTGCCTCCCAACAACCTGCGGAACTGTAAAGATCAATCTGTCGACACTTTTTATTCCATCCTTAACATGGATGGCATCATAAAAAAAATCCAATATTTAAAATGTGATTTTTTTTGCATAACATCCATTGCCAATTTATTATGTTTTGTAACAATTTAAAAGAACAAATGAAGTAGATATCGCGGACACCCACCATGGGGAGAAGCGGGAATGGCTGGGATGGACAGAAACCGCCAATGTCGAGAAAGCGGAGATCGCGCAAGAATGGCGAGTCGCGTTGCAGGCAAAATACCACACTGCAATCGCGCCATCTTTCAGGCTGTTATTTCATCGGCTAGACACCAAATTGCATGGTGAACAGACTACTGTATCAATTGAGAATGCCGTGGTCCCGTTTATCTTCTGAATAATAATGAGACAACAAATAAGAACCCGTGCGAGGCCTTGCAGCAGCGCCCCCCCCCCAACCCCGCTCGGTGTGATCCCCTGTGTTCGTCGATCATACCATCTCCCTACCCTTATCTATTTATATCTATTAGTGACTGTCTAACAGCCTGCTTCAGCCTCCCTTCCTGCCTCGCGAGATCTCGCGGTACTGCAAAGATGAAAAAGCTGAATTACGAAATGAAAATAATCTAAAATAACTACTCATTAGAAGAAAGGGGCTTTCTTTCGAAGAAAAAACATCTATTTCAATTTCCCCTATAAAAAACTTACTGTAGTGACAATCCACCAACGTGCTTCTGCTTCCCTGTCTGCCTCCCAACAACCTGCGGAACTGTAAAGATCAATCTGTCGACACTTTTTATTCCATCCTTAACATGGATGGCATCATAAAAAAAATCCAATATTTAAAATGTGATTTTTTTTGCATAACATCCATTGCCAATTTATTATGTTTTGTAACAATTTAAAAGAACAAATGAAGTAGATATCGCGGACACCCACCATGGGGAGAAGCGGGAATGGCTGGGATGGACAGAAACCGCCAATGTCGAGAAAGCGGAGATCGCGCAAGAATGGCGAGTCGCGTTGCAGGCAAAATACCACACTGCAATCGCGCCATCTTTCAGGCTGTTATTTCATCGGCTAGACACCAAATTGCATGGTGAACAGACTACTGTATCAATTGAGAATGCCGTGGTCCCGTTTATCTTCTGAATAATAATGAGACAACAAATAAGAACCCGTGCGAGGCCTTGCAGCAGCGCCCCCCCCCCCCCAACCCCGCTCGGTGTGATCCCCTGTGTTCGTCGATCATACCATCTCCCTACCCTTATCTATTTATATTATTTTCCAACAGAATGACCATATTATCCAATTTTAATGCTGTAACATTGAAATATTTCCTTTTTTCATGTACGATAAATAAATAAATGAGAACTTTGGCAGAAGCAGCCGAGTCTCAGAGCCAGAAGATGAGGTCGTTCTGTTGAGGGAGAGCGAGATTATTCCGTGCCCTGCGATCTTCCAGAGCGTCTCCTCTTCGCACGTTCGGTCAGTCAAATCCACCTTAACATGGAACATTCTAGAATAAAAAAACCGTTTTATTTTGTAAAAAATAAAAACAGAAAAGACATTTTAAAGATTTTCGTAGACGATCATGATGACTTTCCTGCATAAATAGATATTATGCCTAAAAAATGAGTCGAAAAGATACTTAAAAAAACTACCTTGCCGGTGAGCTTGAAGTGGCCAATGCAAAGGCGAGCGAATGTCTCGTTGTTGACCAGCTCGTGGCGGAGGAGGACGGCGAGGATTTGATCGGAGGGCGCGGAGGGGACGCGGGCGGCGGCGTCCAGCGGAAGGCGATCCGCAGCCAGCAGAAGAGCCACGCGAGTCGCGGCTATCTCCATCAGATTGCGTACCATCTTGGCCTACTTTAAAACAAGTATATAGCATCTCTCAGCATCATTTACGATCAATTAACAACCAAATGAGGAAAACTGCGACTCGACTGTACATTAAACATTTAAGGCAAGAAAATTATTCAGCGATGCAAAATGCCAGGCAAACAGCGTCGTGCGATCTCAACGAGCAAAATAATAGGACAAGAAGCTGTATATTTTGGAGAAGTTCTGCAATGATTCAAAGGAAACCAGAGCGAAGAGGACAGTGGACTAGAGAAAGAACAAAAAAACAGTAATATACTATTTTTCTTGTGATCCACTAGACATTGCATGTTCTAGTTTAGTTCTCCATGTCTTTGTGACTCAAATTAAAGTTCTTACTGAATATCACTGCGCGGCAGTTTCACACTTCATTTTGCACGTCGACCTGCTTCACCCACGTCCTCTTGCCAGAAGCGCTATATCGCTTCTCTGCACTCTATCAAAGGTCTACGTATTTTGCATACTCGCTATGACCTCTCGACGGTAATTGTCAAGCACCTCATTGCCCGAGTGGTGTCTTCAAAAATGGAGCAGTGAATGCAAAAATCTCTTGAGTGCAAGGTGTTCACAAAGTATCTGCTTATTATAGAGAGGTACTCTGTATAACGACGATAATCAAAATTCATTCAAAAAGATCACCATACAATATTTAGGAAAAAAAGTGTTAGAAGAAAAATCATTTGATAGAAATAAACTCATGGCGGACTGAAAGAAGTAGGCCTATTCATGATATTATAGCTCTTAAAGTTCAGCTTCTTGCAATCACCATAATAGCGAGAGTATGGCATTTATAAGTAATCCGATTCAGAATACACCCTGTGATGTCAGATTGTCCCTCTCTCTCTTTCTCTCTCTCTCTTTCTCTCTCTCTCTTTCTCTCTCTCTCTCTTTCTCTCTCTCTCTCTCTTTCTCTCTCTCTCTCTTTCTACTTCGCTCTCATCTATCAACCCCATCTGGTGCCACTTTTCTTTCTCTCGGTTCTCTTAGAAGATATCGTATTTTTCCTACTGCTAATAATGCAAGAAAATCATTACCTCGGGCTTCCTCGTGAATACGTAATACTTAACAGTGATCAGGAACCGGCGACGCATAATATAAGAATTCACAACGCTCAAGAATATCATTTTCTATCAACTCATTGTCAGTTGTCCAAGCATTGTCCATTTGATGAAGGAAAAGGGCAGGCAAAATGATGTTTAAAAAAAACATTATCAAGAATGCATCATCCCCGACATGTTCCAGGTTTCGTCGAAAAGATGCTCGAGTTTCCTCTGGCGATAGAAACAGATGTCTACGTCGCATGACCGCGACGCGTCTCTTGACCGCGACGCGTCTCTTGCTTGAAGAGAACGTACAGGCGCGAGGTGTGATGATCATCGAAGGTTGCAGCGGCGACCTCGTGGAGCGAATGGGTATCTGCAGAAGGAGAGACAGTATGGCAAGGATGAGAAAGTTGTCCTCAAACAGAGACGCAAGAACTTTTCCGTACCGACTTCGTCGCACCACAACGAAATATCTATGCGAGATTCGAATTGAGGTGTTTCGTCTGCCGTGCAGATACGTTACCAAGGAAATAAAAGTAGGCAAAATAACCAGGACATACTTTTCGACAAAAAATGCGTTCATAGAATTCCATAATATAATAACGTTTTGGCTAGATGACAAAACTTTTACTTGCTTTTATGTATCGGGACTATTGTCGAAATAATGTAAAAGTCGACATCGTTTTTTATGACGATGAGAGGAGTGAACGGAGTCACGTGTATGGCGAGAGCTGCAGATGAATATGGAACAAAAGAAGAATAAACATCGGACCATACCAATTTATATATGCTTTAGTTGAAAGAACTCTTGCTTCCAGTTGCAATGAAACAGTTCGGACAGTGTGAAGGCTTGATAAGGATGATCGGCTCTCTCTCTCTCTCTCTCTCTCTTTCTCTCTCTCAATCTCTCACTCTCTTCAATGCTCTCCTCTCTCTCTCATTCCATTTTGCTCTCTCTCTCTCTCTCTCTCTTCGAATATTTTTTCTTTTCTAGCCCGCGTTTTTAATGCTACACTGACTCACCACCATCTCCTCCTTTTATCTGCCTCTCCATCTCCCTCTCAGTCTGCCTCTCACTCCCTTTCTCGTTCCCTTCTCTCCCTCTTATGTCTATTTCCATCTCTCTCTCTCTCACTCTGATCTCTCTAGCTATCTGTTTTCATTTTGCTCTCGCTGTCAAGGAAAAAGAAAAAAAAAGAAAAGCATCATAGCATTCATATTGCTGATAAACATGTTTGATTAGTTACATTGCGTCTAAAAGGAAGTGAACAAGAACATCCTACATCAAAAAATTCCATGATATGAAGAGGCTAATTTCAACTGTATGTACATATATATGTAATCTACATGTAACCCACTCGATGAAGAGATTGGTGAGGAGATGGAAAGAGATAGAGAGCAGAGAGTGAGAGAGAGAGAGGAGAGAGAAGAGAGAGAAAAAAGAGAAAATAGAGAAAGAGACAGAAAGACAGGGGAGAGATCGATAGAGAGAAATAAAGCTGTGCTGTCCACTTGTTGTGGAAGCATGAAGAACATGGATTGAGATAACCGATCACTGTGAGAAGGCTGCAGGAGAAAAGATGATAGAGAGGAAGAGAGAGAGAGAGAGAGAGAAAGCGAGAACAGTTGAGAAACAGACAGAAACAGAGAAAGGAAGGATGCGGACGGCAGATTGAGATGACATCCTCCTTCATACTCTTCAATCTGTTTCATTGATTTTTGTAACTCTTTCACAAGTTTCCTTGTAAGTGTTCGCACATGTAAATTTTATGGTGATTCTGATTTTTTAGACCTAAACTAAAGAAATCTGTCTGTCGCCATACACGCGACACCCTTCTAATCCTCTCATCGTCCTGAACACGATGCCGCCTTCAACATCATTTCGACAAAAAAGCCAGTCACATAAAGTCAAGCCAAAGACTTATAGCGTAGACAGTCCGAGAGAAGAAATCATTACTTTGATCTTTTACGTTCAATAAAAAAATGGTTTTGTATCGTCAGGAGGAAAAAGATTACTCGTCCACAGAAGAAAAGGTCGACGGCGATGACAGCGACGACTTCGTGCAGAAAAAGCATATGAAGAAGCGCAATCAGAAGACGAAGAGAAGTGGAAAGGTAAATCTTCCCTAATCATCGATTGATATTTCTATTTGAAATTATATGAGCACCTTTTCAATTATTTTAAAATGAATGGACTAATCACTTCAGAAGGAAGCAGATTACTCGTCCACAGAAGAAGAAAAGGTCGACGGCGATGACAGCGACGACTTCGTGCAGAAAAAGAATATGAAGAAACGAAATCGAAAGACGAAGAGAAGTGGAAAGGTAGAATATTTCTATTTGAAATTACCTTTTAAACCAATGATTCTTAATTAATTTGATACCTTTTCATTCAACATTACTTTCTAACATCTTAACGTATTATTAATTTAGAAGTGGTTCAAGGGCGGGTTCTGATCTTTCCTTTTCGTCCGACGACGCCGAATGACGGTGGAAAGGCAAGCCGAGAAGGGGCTACAAGAAAAGGCCCATTTGCAAGAAATGTGGATACGAATGTCATTTTATTTTCTTATTCGGAGAGTCTTTTTAGAACTTTTTCGACTCGTTCTCGAAACGATTGCCTTAGAAGACGCGGAGAAGAATAAAAAAAAGACTTGCTGAAAAGCTTGACTGAAGGAGCAAGCGAAAGAATTTGTCAATTCGTGTTATTCGCCTCGGGTAGGATCGATTCTTCTCATTGTGCGAATTAGGGGTTCCGTGGATAATAATGAGACCAGAAAAGGGCAGAATAACGAATAATTATTAGAAAAAAGAAGTCTAGTTTTTGAAAATAAAGCTCGCTCTGGCACCTTGCCCATAGTACTTATTTGCTGAGGATGAGGGCTGTCCTTGCATTCCATTGTATATTCAAGTTTGCATAATTCATTCCTGAGAAGGGATCGCATTCAAGGACTCATCAAAAAATAGCCACCATTAGAAGGAGAGAAGTTCTTCCACCTGCTTTCTGAAGACTATTTATTTCACAATATGTGTTCCGAGTGCCTGCACTTATTTCAATGCCTAGTTTGCATCAAGTTCTCACAAATAAGGTTTTTTTATTTATTTCTTGTATTCGTACCATAATCTAAACACAACTTTTGACATCAGCAATCTAATACATATATGCAAATAATCAAAATTATTTTCCATAAAATTATTTAAACATTATTTTCATAACGATAAGTGAATCTAGGAATATTTGCGATAATTTCCAACATCAAAAAATTGACTGTAAACAACAAATTTTCTTACCGCATTCAGGAAGCACTTATTGAAATAGTGTATTCTTGGAAAAATAAACTTTTTAAGTTAAAAAAACCGTGCCTACTGCAAGCTTACGCCTGCTTATATTACAAATCATTTGGAAAGTAAATTCGATAATCATGAAAATTGTTAAACTATGCGGTAAACTCGCATTAGATTTGCACCGAAAAGTTAGCATGAGCAGTATAAAAGAGGCCCGCGGAACATTGGAAGTCATCTCACAATCAGTCGTCTCGACTTTCGACTCCACTCTCAACTGCTCCGAAGATGGCCTACAACTCTGTTGTCAGCCTCCGCTCTCAAACACCTAGAGAGGAGAGAGATAAAGAAAGAAAGAGAGAGAGGAGGAGAGAGAAGGAGAGAGGGAAAGAAAGAGAGAGAAATAATGCGAGAGAGAGAGGGAAAGAATGAGACGGGGAGAGAGAGAGAAAGAGAAAGAGAGAAGGGAACGAGAGAGGAGGAAACATTCTAAATGTTTAACAAGTCTTCAAATACCCTCCACATAATCACGCACCTTCATCACTCTGCGTGTTCGGGAACTCTGGCTTGTCTGCACCTGCGATAAGATGCAATTCCGAGAAGACGACCGCCGATCCGTCCGAGAGCTGCAGTGTCGTTTTCGTGCTCTTGAAATTATATTATAAGATTATATATATATATATATATATATATATATATATATATATAATTTATATATAATATATATATTATATACATGTATATATATATATATGTAAATAGCTTTTCTTTGTTTTTAATTCATAATATGTTTTATTACTAATTTTTAATGGGAAAAAAACTGCGCGCATACTCATTCATATCATGCCCTACAAAATATCCCAACCTTGAAGGTATTTGTACCGGTCGCTTCGATGCCGTTTTCCGCAGTCGATGCCTTGGCGTAGTTCCCTGCCAAGTGAAGTGTATTGACTTACCGATTGATTGGCTAAAGTGATACACATAAGGGAATATGTGGAGAGAATCCGGATGTCAAGTGAGGTAGAATGAGAGGATAGAAATAAATGCACAATAAAATTTATATATAAATATTTTTGTTTCTATAAGAAATTGATAATTGAATTCGAGTGATTGACATTTAAAAATTAAATTGAAAGAGAAAATTAATTAATTCCGCAAAGATACATAAGATCCAACTGCCGTGCCGGAATGTCAAAAATATTCGGCTTGGTCTCGAAGTGATAGCCACTAACTTTTAGCCGCTCTAAGTACAAAAGTAACTCTCTTTAAAGTAAGTCCATGATGACTTTTGTTTCTAGATTCTTTGCTGAGGCTAACATTAAGGGTTAAGGTTAAGCCATAGGCTAAGATTACATCTTAGACAAGGGTTAGGTAAAGAGATATGCAAACTACTTCGGTGGATTCGAAGAAGATGGTCAGAGATTACTTTTGCGCCTCGCGTGCTGGGGGAGTCCCTTCGATCGGATGGAAATAGATCTGATCATTAGGAAGACTTACATTTTTAGCATACTATTATTATTCTAATTAACTGTTCAAGGACAGTTATTTAGCTGTGATAAATATGTCTTTGCACACAACAAGGGATGTGAAAAACCATGCGCTCTCCCTGTGGGCCCGGCTGCGTCGAGCGAAATATTTTTTACCGGGCTTTAGACATCCCTATTTTGAGATATCAGCGGCATAGAACTTTTCTGCTTTATTGCCTCATTTTCTCATCGCACTTTCGTTATATAAACATCTAATTTTTCACGTTCTTTTCTCTCTTTAAAAAAACACTGAACTGTAATATCTGAGAATACTGTAATATGGGAGAATACCAATAGACGGCCAAAGTTCACTAGACCAACCATGATGAGGCAGCCACCTTCGTGGCTGCAGGAACCCGACACGTCAGCCTCCGTCGCGTTGATATCGAAGGTTACTGTGAGCATGCCTTTCTATAGAATGAATTGCGTGCTGAAATATCTAGGATGCACCACTTTCGCACTTTACGGCCAACTCATTTCTTGCTCATATGCCAGCGTCAACCTGGCATCTGTCGCACTTAGGGAGTGTGCAGATCCTTCCGTTTTCGTCCATAACGAACCACTCCACAGCAGAGAGAGTGGCCGCGAGAATGGCTAAGATGGCTATAACAAAATGAATATTTAATCACGAACATTATAAGATGACCAGAATGAATACATTCTAATCAATAATTAACTGTATGATATTATATACATCCACTCTTTTCTCTTTTTTCGTTCGCTTAGATTTCACGAATAACAAATACTATTTTTTAAAAAAAAGGGAAAATAGTAGTCAAATGAATTAGTCAAATAAAACTCATACCGAGACACGAAATGCGACACAGCATCCTATGAGTCAAAAGGGAGATTCATGTCAATCATCAAAGTGTTTACGCGAAAAGAAAATAATGAAAATGTGTATCAAGTCAACTTTTCACAAGGGTATCCATTGCCAGACTGTCAGTTAAATCTTGCACTCCTAATAGCGTCTTGTGGGTGCACGACTGGTGAAGAAACCTCTCGCAAGCTAAAAAAAACGAGTGAAAAAGCTATTCAAACTTATGGCCAACAAACACTGAGAAAATGGTTGGTGACGCGTGTTTTCGTTCGCAAGGTCTG
Organism: Allodiplogaster sudhausi; assembly: GCA_945643635.1. Lineage (NCBI taxonomy): Eukaryota > Metazoa > Nematoda > Chromadorea > Rhabditida > Diplogasteridae > Allodiplogaster > Allodiplogaster sudhausi. The sequence goes on along the minus strand of CALZFC010000035.1, from coordinate 1,303,133 downwards.
CTGGTCCAAGTGTTCGGCCCCGGAAAACTGTTTTGCCGAGTCTATTTTCGTTCTCTCCTTTCTGTCAAGTATGAATCATGAGCGCAGCGCCTGTTCGCTTCAATGAAGTGGTGCAAAGTGATCATTCATTTCCTTTCCAAATTTTCTCCATCCATAAGCCTCTTTAAACGCCTTCTCTCATATTGTGCAGACCTTTTCCACACACACACACACTTCTATCACTGAAACCGTTGATAATTGTCCGAAATCATTACTTGTGACAGTCTGAGATAGGCTCTCTTCGTTTTTTTTTAAATACTTTTATATCTTAAACCTGATGGAGACCTCACCGCCGAGAACGAAGACACCTTCGACACAGTGACCGACTGGCTAAATGAGAGCTTCGCGTCGTCAGAAGAGGAGAACAATCGGCAAGGGAGATGGAGAGAGGGGATGAGAGAGAGAGGAGAGAAAGAGAAAGGGATGCAAGAACGAGAGATAGATAAAGAGACAGAGAAAGAGCAAGAGATAAAAAGAGGAGTGAAGAGAGCTTATATTCTCGCTCTTTCTAACTCAATACCTTCTTTCTCACTCCATATCTCAAGCAAAGTTCTCTAAAGTTACATTAAAGACGAAAATTCCGTTGACGCGGATTCTGCCAATTGGCGACGAAGCTCCTCACACTGTGGGGTTTTCATCTGCAAAAGCTATATTTCTGTTTAGCATCCTGGCCCTTTAATTTAGGAAATAATTCAAAACCATCGAAGATCTATCATGAAATTTCGCTCAGTTACACAACAAAGGATTAAAGTGTACAAAACAACGGTTAAAATCACTGATTCGACGAGAATGCCATTGAGGGTACCGACAACGCAAAGCACGACGAAGGCTTTGTGCGCCTAAAGATCAAATGAAATATCTGTAGAAACCATTTATATTTTTTAAATGGTGTCTGTCGAGAAATATGAAGGTTATAAATGAGAATATTAGAAGAACCTTATCGTCCATTTCTACGGATAGATCGATACATCCGTGGATTGTATTAGCGTGAAGCTTTGGCAAGAGCGTCACCGATAGCCTCCGCAACCAGCGGCTCGTAGTCTGATGCGTCTCCCATGAGACCGGGAATTGGGACGCCATCAAGCGGCGGCATTTATTTATTTATTTCATTTTATTGATTTATTTACATTAAAAATATTAATATGCTGCGACAACACTTGGAGAACCTTTCCATCACCAAGGAAATAAAATTAGGCAAAATAACGAGGACATACTTTTTGGGAAAACCTTCGACACCAAATGAGTTCATAGAATTCCATATGATTACGTTTTGTTGGATGACAAAACTTTGGCTTGCCTTTATGTTTCGGGACTGTTGTCGAAATAATGTAGAAATCAACATCGTGTTTATGACGATGAGAGGAGTGAACGGGAGTCGCGTGTATGGCGAGAGCTGCAGATGAATCTGGAACAAAAGAAGAATAAACATCGGACCATACCAATTTATATATGTTTTAGTTGTAAGAACGCTTGCTTCCAGTTGCAATGAAACAGTTCGGACAGTGTGAAGGCTTGATAAGGATGATCGGCTCTCTCTCTCCCTCCCTCTCTCTCTCTCTCTACTTCTCTCTCTCTCAATCTCTAACTCCCTTCAATCTCTAACTCCCTTCTCCTCTCTCTCTCACATTCCTTTTCGCTCTCTCTCTTTCTTTCTCTCTTCGAATATTTTTTTCTTTTCTAGCCCGCGTTTTTAATGCTACACTGACTCACCACCCTCCCCTCCTTTTATCTGTCTCTCCACCTCCCTCTCGGTCTGCCTCTCACTCTCTTTCTCTCTTATGTCTATTTCCATCTCTCTCTCTCATTCTCTCATCTCTCAAGCTATTTGTTTTCATGTTGCCTTCGCTGTTAAGGAAAAAGAAAAAAAGAAAAGCATCGTAGCATTCATATTGCTGATAAACATGTTCGATTAGTTATATTACGTCTAAAAGGAAGTGAACATGAACTTCCTGCATAAAAAATTTCCATGATATGAAGAGGCTAATTTCAACTATATGTACATATATATATGTAATATACATGTAACACACTCGATGAAGAGATTGGTGAGGAAATGGAAAGAGATACGGAGACAAGAGATAGAGGAGAGAGAGAAGAGATAGAAAAGAGAGAAAATAGAGAAAGAGACAGAAAGACAGGGGAGAGATCGATAGAGAGAAATAAGGCTGTGTTGCCCACTTGTTGTGGAAGCATGTAGAACATGGATTGAGATAACCGATCACAGTGAGATAGATGCAGGAGAAAGGATGATAGAGAGAAAGAGAGAGAGAGAGCGAGAACAGTTGAGAGACAGACAGAAATAGAGAAAGGAAGGATGCGGACGCGTCCTTCCTTTCCCTGTTTCTGCCGCGGCAAATTGAGATGACATCCTCCTTCATACTCTTCAATCTGTTTAATTGATTTTTGTAACTCTTTCACAAGTTTCCTTGTAAGTGTTCGCACATGTAAATTTTATGGTGATTCTGATTTTTTAGACCTAAACTAAAGAAATCTGTCTGTCGCCATACACGCGACACCCTTCTAATCATCTCATCGTCCTTAACACGATGCCGCCTTCAACTTCATTTCGACAAAAAAAGCTCCTCACATAAAGGCAAGCCAAAGCCTTATCATCTTACAAATTTTTATTTAACCCGCTTTGAAGCTGATCACTGAAATAAAATGGGAAAGAGAGAAAGAGAGAGAGAGAGTGTGAGAGAGAGAAAGCAAAGGTGATAGGAGAAAAGCTGAAGCAGTGGAGACATTTGGTGATCGAGAAGCACAAAAACGAAGGTATTGAACTTCCAGAATTCTTTATTTTATTTATTTATTTTAAATTCAGAATCCTTGTTGAACAATGTTTACTTGTTTTTTCTATCCACAGTAGCTTTTTTTAAGAACAGATAAAAGAAGAATGGAGAGCTGACGAATAAAGACGCGGAGAGCAAAACGGAAGGTTTCAGACTTTTCTTCCTGTCTTATTTTCTGAGAATTACTATTTTGTACACTGTATGTATTCATTCCATATGATTATTTGCCATTAGCTGAGGCCAACTAAATAGACCCCCGGAGCGCCTGCATGGGTTTTTGAAGTGTCAGATACGGGTTTACAAAATATCTTTATATGTAATTCTGCATATATGAATACATATATATAAGCATTTGGTATTATTCCAGGTAGAACGGAGGAAAGCAGCATGCGACTTCTGGTACTTCCTAGGGGATGGGATCAGACGAGAATCGTGCGCCCCGCATGAGGAGAGAATAAGGTTACAAATCAACATTACTGTAGAGCGTGCCACGACCCTACAAACCGAACGAAGTGTATAATGCTCGTTTATTGGTTTCCTTCCTTTACCTTTACCTTTTCCAGATCCTATACCTTTCCTTTACCTGATCCAATCCTTTCCAGTTCCTGTTCCAATCCTTGACCGAGTACCTTGTGAGAGAGGCAAGAAATCCATGTGTGAGACGACAGAAGTCTGCAACAAATGCGGCGCTGTGAAACATGAAAAGAGGAAGTGCCGGCCGCACAAGTGCAACCACTCTTTCTGCCACGACTGCCAGTGTGACAGACCAAGAGGCCATGAAACCTGCTTCATTGCCCGAACGAAGAAACCGAAGAACGTCACGACAAAGACAATCGTTTTTGATATGGAGGTTAATTTTGTATTTATTTTTTTAAATAAATAATTATTTTTAAGACAATTATCGTGGAGCAACAAGATGGCAGCCAACAGCATGTGCCGTGTCTCAGCCATGTAAATGAACTGAAAAATCTCAGTCTCAGTTCTCATGTCTCATCCGAACAACAAGATACGGCAAAGAGTAACTGGAGGAAAACAAATGCGAAGAAACAAGACATAAACTCGATTCTGCCCTCTCTCTCTGAATCAGATGAGACTAGACGAACTGGAAGCCCAACGAGTTCAACTCGCACAGATATCAGGCGCGCCAACAACGCCTGCTGCCTCTTCCGTCATCGCGCAGCCCTCCAACACCTCTCCCACCACAGCAGCCAGTTTCTGTCAGAATCCAAACCATCCTTCTGAATTCTGTTGGAAATACCGTAGACAGTCCGAGAGAAGAAATCATTACTTTGATCTTTAACGTTCAATAAAAAAATGGTTTTATATCATCATCAGGAAGAAGATTACTCGTGCTCTGAAGAAAGAGTCGACAGCGATCACAGAGACGACTTCGTGCAGAAAAATCATTAGAAGAAATTCTATCGGAAGACGAAGAGAATTGGAAAGGTAAATCTTTCCTAATCATCTATTTTAAATTATATATGCACCTTTTCAATCCTTTTAAAATGAAATGACTTATCACTTCTGAAGGAAGAATACGAAGAGCAAGGATTTTTTAAATGAATTTCCTTGTTGACACTTGCTGATTTCCTGATTTTAAGGGCGCGTGGATGCGCCGTCCGAAGCACACTCATCTACAGAGGCACGTACACGAGTCACCGTTGCAGTACAAGTCCATCCGCGTCGGGCACTGAAGGTGACTTGGAAGTCATCAAAGAATATGGGATGTTGCTACTCAGTCTGTTCAAACTGTGACGTCTTCGAATTTGAAGAATGAAAAAGAATTTTTTCTACGAGAATTCCCAAAAAGTGTAGAGTTTTTTTTGTAATCACTTCAATGTCTTTATAGAGGTGTTAGAATTTGATTAACAAAAAAAAAGATTTTTTTTTCTACAAGAAGCATTTCGATTTCTTTCTGACAGTTGAATAACTTCACATAATTTCTGATAAACTTTTTGCTCATTTATGTTCATTGTTGCGCATATCCATGAAGAGATTTGATGATAAAAGAGAAAATAGAGAGCAGTAGAGTAGAATTATTCTTATACTTTATTAATTTTATTATTTTAAAGAATTTACTTGTAACAAGAAGAAGAAGAATTCTCTTCCGATGAAGACAAAGTCGAAAGAGACGATGGCGGAGAAGTACGACGAAGGGAGAAGAAGCACAGTCAGAGCAGCATTATCTCTGATATTTTTAAGCATTGTTATCTTACTTGTTCACTTTAGATAAACGTGAATAACCGAGCTACTCGATGAAAAACACGATATCTCTCCTACGTGTACAAGGTATTTTCTTCAGTCCTTGGTGTGCGCGCAAGGAAGAGACATTGCATGTAATGCAATCAACCAGTCGAGCAAGCCGGATTTCGCAAGAAGTCCAACCGATCATCTTCATGTCATCGTCATCGAAATACTGTACAGAAGGCAACCGAGAGTATGAGTTTCTACTCTGTCTCATAAGACGGTTGTTCTAGACATTGCAATGGGCGGCGGTGATGTCAGGGACAAGCAGAAGTAGGCACGAGCAGTGCCAGTGAGCCTCTTGGCAGCAAGAACATACGGCCTTCTTCTCTTTCCAATCGCTCTATCTATTTGTCTCCTTTATCTCTCAACTAACAATTTGTTTTCAATTCAGTGTCACTCTTATCCTTCTATCGCTCTCTTTCTCTCTCTCGCTCTCTCTCACTCTCTCTCTCTTTCTCTTTCTCTCTCTCTCTCTCGCTCTCTCGCTCTCTCTCTCTTTCTTTGAGTTCATCTCTCTCCTCTCGCCTGTTGCACCCTACCCAGTCTTTGTCTGTCCTGCTTTTGTACCACATAATTTTCTGTGGCTCCTCTATCTCTTTCCTCTCTTCTCTCACTTGCTAATTTTTTCTCTTGGTGATCTGTTTTCACTCTTCCTATCAGCCTTCTCTTCCTTTGTCCCCCCACACTCAACATCCATGCCACTTCCCTTGCCTCTCTCTCTCTCTCTCTCACCTTTCGTGCTATCCCCTCTTGATTCTCTTGTCGTACAACTTCCTTCCCTCTACATCTTTCTAACTCCTACATACATACATCGGGAAAGTGTGCCGTCTGGGACGCCTGAGCCCATGCCGCCTGAAGAATTGTCTCATCCGACGCCCGCTTGCCATCTATCATTTTGATGAGATGATCCAACTTTTTGAGAACTACAAAGGCTTTTAACGCATTTCTTTCCATATTCCATGCAAAAATAACGAGATAAATTATGAAAACGTATGAATCTCACAAGGGAACGAAAGAGAGAAGGAGAGAGAGCGGCAGTGAAGTGGAGATAGAAGTTATAGAATCTGCTCTGCTTTTTAATTTGAATCCATTTCCCAAACAATTAGATCACCAGACCTAAGGAACCCGGAAGATATCCATATTCTTTCTCTCACAATCAGCAAGTCTTCCGATGCAACATATCACTTCGGCACCGTCTGCACTCTTCTTCGTTCATCCAAGCAGCGCGATATCTGCGCAAGTGAGAATGGTGACTGTCGTTGTCATGAACGTCCACGCCGTGCCGTCTGCGTTGCACATCAGCGTGATCGACAGGGTCATTGGCGCGTTCAGCGTGCCGGCAGCGCCAGCGTTAAACTGCAACAAAAGGAAGATTAATTTTTATGTAAGGAACCGCAACACTCCGCCGAGTCTATATTTTTGTGGCATCCACCCCAAAAAATAATAAACTCGGAGTGTTCTTCCATCAACTTGTGATTATGGCCGGAAACTATTGATGAAAGCGATAAAGGATAGTTTTTTCAGGCTTGATGATTGCCCATTCACCCGTTCGAAATTTAAAAAAATTACTAGCAGTCCAAAATTGAGGTACATGAAGTACATGAAAGGTACATGAGAAAGTGTAGGGGATCTTATGGAAGTTTATCAACAGTTAGTTTTATGACTTCACTCATCGCCTATGCGCACCTCGATGGTGGCATCGTCTCCGTTGCAGACGAGGGTGCGTGTGGCGCACGTGCCGGACGTGTCGATGACGTCACTGGCGAAGGCGATCTCGCCAGCGCCGCCGCGCGGTGTCACGGACACCAGATCCCTTGCGCACGTCTTGCATGACGCGGCAGCTATTTATACAAGAAATTTCATTTCTTCGTTTTATATTAATTTTCTACGTACTATTCATATTTGTATATAATCAAACAAAGATTCAGACACCTCGAATTCAGTAAAGTATTACATAATGACACTGTGGAAAGATGTAGAGCAGAGTTGCTTTGGTTTCTCGAGAGGAAACAACAAAAAAATTTTTTAATTCAAATGGAAGAATTGCTAATCACCAGTAATTAGTATTTATTTATTTATTCATACATCAAGTTTAATGATGTGACGACATTTTACAGTGCCGTTTCAGCTTGAAAAGACTGCAGTGTAAAAATAAAAATAATGTGTATGTAATTAATAAGCTACAAGATATGTACATACTCGTGGTGGTGGTGGTTGCCACCGTGGTCGTGGTGGTTGCCGGAGTGGGCGTAGTGGTGGCGCGCGTTGCTCCGCATCCATCCGCGCTTTCGATGAGGAGCGACAAGGAGACGAGCGACACAACAACAACCAGCAGTGGCTCCCGTGGTTCTCCACTTCTGTTCAACATATAAAACATCAAAATTTTTAAAGACTACAAAAAATTGTTAAATTATCAAGGACAAATGGACAACGGATGCAAATGCTCAAACGCGTGCCTACTCGAGTTCTTCAAGATAGACTTACCTTTTTGGGTGCATTAGTAGCTCCTAGTTTTATTGTTAGGCTTAGAACCAATTAGCTCGCTCGGCTAATAGCCGTCTTATATGGCCATATGCTTGCACGATGACGTCACCAGGCCAACAACGGTGCAGCTTCATCCTTCCTCGTCCTGTTCTTTTTTTCGTATTTTTCTCCCTCATTCTCTTTGCGTGGACGAGTGGAGGATGTTCGGTCGAAGGCGTGGATCTCTTTTTTGTCTATCGCCTTTTCCTTACACCAGTGGCCGAAAGGCACACTTTTCTACATGACCTGACCTTGCGCGCGCGCGCGTTCAGCCAGCGTACAAAATAGAGTCTTGTGACCGACAACACACAAATTGTATGAGTGAGTGCAAACCAGATTGGAAAGGAAAGATAATCAGTGTGATGTCGTCAATCACTTGGATGCTATGCTTACGGGCAGCCATTATTTCACAGCTCCCAACTTAAATGCGCTTCGCAGGATATCGATCGATCTGTCGCCTAAATCTCTATTCTGTATCCGAACAGTGTGACTTTCTTTTAGAGTTAAAAATTATCATGTGTAAATATGATTGTTTTGCTTATAAAAAATCGTGGTAAAGTTCGATATCTATGACAGTCAGCAGACAAACTTCCTGTCGCACGGAATGACCGCGACAGAGCGCGTTCCAGGACATGGCGCTGGGCCGGGCACTCGGAGCAAAGATGTATGAGGGGATTCGCATGAGAGGTTTAGTTTAGAGAGGGAGAGAGCGAGAGAGAGAGAGAAACATGGAAGCAGGTGAAGGGAGAAGCACCGCAGACATATGTTTCTACCGCAGCTTATTCTCCACCCGTTTTACTTGACTATAATTCTGAAATGATATTGTGAAAACGAATCTTGAGGTACCAACGGGTTCGCCCCCGAAACTTCTGCCTGCTAGAGCATGAACACTAAGCAACGGTTTTCCTATTTTTATTGAACATTAAAAACTCATGAAAAATTTGCTAGTAATAAGTGCAGAATTTTCTAATTTACGAATTTTACCTTCGGTAATAGGGTTCAGAATATGCAAATTAGCAAAAGGACGCCAGTATGAAAAACATTCTAAAGTGCATGTGCATTTCTCTAACTAAGGATACAAGTTTCTTCCCACTCACTTCGCTCAACTATCCGTTCGGTGTTCGGTTGGCTCCTCCGAGTCTCTCTTCAGCTTCGCTCTGTCCTCTCTGTCTGCGTCTCCATAATGTTGCTTCTCAACACTTGCTTCATTCTGATGGCATGCGTGGGTCTCTCAAAGACCAGGAGGCCAGCGAAGGTACGGAACAATTAGCAACAGAACAATAAAGAAGTATTGTTAGAAACTACTTATGTAACTATAGGAACACAAAATTTCACTTATTGAATTTTTGATTGAATTATTATAAATAAAGTTATAATAAAGTCTTAAAAAGAGAAAGATAATATAAAGTATTGGCTAATTTAAATAAATGTCTTCATTTAGAAGGACTGCTACGACAGGAACAGCGGCACAAACATCGTTCTGTCATGCCGCAAGAACACGGGGATCTTAAAGACTGATTTCCGGTACTGCTGGCACCAACGTGGGCATTCACTCATTGCAGCGACAAGCTGACGTGTTTTACTCAAGAAAATGAGCACGATTGGAGTGGACCATTTCCGAATTGCCATTTGGGTCAGCTGCTTATCATAATTTGATGTCACCTCTATTTTAACAATATGTTAATTACTACAGGTTTGAGCCATAACAACGACGATTCTCTTAATTCGTGTTGTTATATTTTAGAGTGGAAGAACGACAAATTCCAACGACTTTCCTGCGTATCTGGCGACGATGGATTCGGAGGGGATTCGCTGATGAATTTCTCCTCGATCCCTTACGCAATCGATCGGATCCACCACTTCATTCGCAAGGAATACCCAGAGCAGGAGAGTGGCACTGAAACGATTGCCGTAGGTACGGTAATCTATTAATTTTTCTTTACGGTGGCCGTGAAGATTTGGGTATTAACAGATGACAACTATATTAGAGAATATCTAAATACGAAATGTTGAAACGACAAAATTGGAACTAGTAGTTTGTTGCAATTTAGATGTTGGCGGCCCTGAATAAGCGGCTTGAAACACCAAGAACATAAACAAAAACAACAACAAAAACAACAACAACAGCAACAACAACAGCAACAACAACACCACCTGCTCTTCCAACGACCACAAAGCAAGTTCGGCTTCTGTACAATAATTCTTATAACGAGTGAATTAAAATTTGCAGTTCACCGACATTGACGACTTCGGATGAAACAGAATTCGACATTTCGGATTTTACCGACTTGGCGACCGAAGTGGACAAATCGAGTGCTGCCTCTGAGAAGTCAGTTAAGAAGCCTAAGAAAACATTAGATTATTTTTTCAGCAATCAAGATAATAATAAAAAAACATAAATAATAACGAGAAAACTTCTGATTTTGACTTTAGAGTACGAATCGACTTTTGGAGTATCAAAAAAGATCAACACTCGCACTGAAATTAGTTTAGTAGTGTTATTGAAACACGATTAACATATAAATATTACTTATAAATAATAGTAACTGTAATAGAACAAAACAAAATTTAAGTAAACTTTTAAAAATTCGACTTACTTCGAAATCAGTTCCACTCCAAATGACTCGCCCTTTTCGACCGAGAACAGCTTGAAGGAAGCGGAGCGGTTATATACATTGATAGTAAGGACTCTTCATTTTATGATTTTAGAACTATGTTTCGTTTGTAAAACAAACCTGCACAGTTAGTAAAAGATACGTTCATTTTCAATTTTTAAAGCTAGAATAATTACAGGTCGAGTACTCTTTCATCGCTGGCACCGTTGTGATTGGGCTTGTAGCCACTCTCACCGGTATTTCCATCGTTTGCTACCTCCGGAAGCCTCCCCCCCCCCTTCTTCTTTCGCGATAAATGTATTCTTGTGGAAGTCAATTCACTTGTCCGTTATCGCTGCATTATTCACCAAGTGAAAGCGGCTCTGATGCAACAAATTCTTTTATCATTTTTTTCGCTCATTTTTTTCTGGTTGAACATTGCAATAGTTTTTTTTTGTATTTGTAACAACTCCTACGATGTATCAGATTGTCTATCGAGTGTTGTCCATTATAAGCAACCAGTGTCCTCTCTTCGTTAATATCCTCTCTGATTTCCAAGCAAAGTCAAATCGGTGCAGTTACTTCTTTCATTTTTGGTCGGCTGGCTCGCGCCAAAGCTCGTGATGGCGTCGAGTCCGCCTCCTCCTCCTCTTCTTCCACCGCTAGAAGAGCAACAACGTCATGTATGATTTCTCCATAAAGTATGCTTAGTTCAATGGCTTCTGCCGTTGCAGACTCGATCCTCGTTGCTTCTGCCCTTCTTCTTTCCCAAGGTACATACACACAGAGACACAGAGTACGCCAGCGGAAAGGGCAGCCACGGAATCGATTGGACATGAATGGAAATGGTATTGTCATTTATGACGTACTTTGTAAGAATGACGGCACTATGATTAAAAAAAAAATCAGTGGATGAGCTGGAATCGTATTCTCTACTGGACGCAGGGGTACCTCTTCTTGTGTCCTTGACGGATATCCCACCGACCAGTTTGTTTCTGCCACTATTCCATACTAAAAATGGTCATCATCGCCATTGCCGCCTTCCTAATCAAGAAGTACAGGGTATATGTACAAGAAGGTTCGTAAGAAGGTCGGTCACAAAATCTTTCTTTCTCTGTTTTTTTCCATCCCTTTCAAAACAATGAGTATCAAATGTACATACTATAGTTGAGTTTTTTTCCTGTCAAACCAATGATTAATTTCTTCCATGTTAATCATCTTTTTTTCTGAAGAATTATTTTTGGAAGTCATGTATGTACATAGAAAAGGCGTTTTGATTCTCACACAAGACAAATTTGGCAATTTCTCTTTACTTTGCCATCCCTCTTTGCTTTTTCCTCACTCACAATCATCGTTTTTCAAGAGTCGCGCCAGAAACCCAGGAGAAGTCAGCTATGGCTTCGGTCGTTGAGTCGCCGTCGCTGGGGAGGATCGCGTCCTTCATCGCACAACCAACCGCAGCAGCAGCAGCCGCTGTCAACAAGGTCTACCAGCAGAGGTTCTTCTTTACTTATTTAGTGGCTAATGCTACATACACTGGTTTCCTTGATATCGTTATTAATTTGTTTAGCTTCTCTCTCTCTTCTTTGTACATACATACATATCTATCCCTCTCTACTCTTTATCTCCCTTTCTTCCCTTTCTCTTCAGTCTCTCACTCTCTTTGTCCCTCTCTTTTAGATGGTTCATCCTCGTGGGCCTTCTCGCCTTCTCCAATGCAACAGTTAGTTTATCAATCGTAAATTTGTCATTTTCAATCTCTGTTTTCGGCTTCTTTTGGTGGTCATCCTCTTTTTCCACTAACTACATCTGTTTCCCGTCTCTCTCTCTCGCTCATTTTTTCTCTCTCTCATTTTATCTCCTTGCGTTCTCTCTCTCTCTCTCGCTTTCTCTCTCTTTCTCAGATGTGGATGACATACTCCTCCCTCTCGACAGCAACCGCCCGCTTTTTCTGTGACCTGAAAGAAGCAGACGATTCTTGCCGTATTGGCATACGGACCACTCAGATTTTCCAGGTTAACATCCGTTTTCTTTTCTCCCATACTTATTTATTTTATTTTTTATGCTGTTGCGGAAGAATATTGACTCAATGCATAATTAGAATGCTAAAGATGGAATTTAAAACCTATTTCTAATTCATTTCGAATATGGAAGTCGAAGACTGGTATCTTTGTCAGTCTTCGACTTCCATATTCGCGAGGGCCCTCTCCATTCCGGTTAGAGGGACAACGTCATGTATTGTGTCCTCATTAATTATGGTAGATAATGGCAACGATTCTCGGCATCACAGGAATATTCGTCACGGATCGCTATGGAATCAAGTCATCAGTATGATTTTTGCTATCACCTTCCCAGCGTCTTGTGCCTTTTAACTTTTCCTCTTTTCACGCTTCACAAGGCTACTGTTTCTTAGATACTCTGATAGATTTATTTCATTCAAAGAAATGCCGTTTTATCCCGTTCGAATTTCTCTGAACTGTTTATCATCTTTCTCTCCATCTCTCTCTCTCACTCTCGCCCATCCCATACAGGTGCTGACGGGTACCTCGCTGAACGTGGCAGGTGCCCTGGTACGCTCGCTGTCGTCTTTGCCACTTCCATATTCGCGAGGGCCTTCTCCATTGCGGTTAGATGGCCAATGTCAACGTCATGTATGATGTCCCTATAAGGTATGATTGGTTCAATAACATCAACCGTTGCAGGCTCGATCCTTGCTGCTTCTGCACAACCCTTCTTCTTTCCCAAGGTACATATATACACACAGAGACAGATTGTTACATGAGATGTCACACTTTCATGTTACAATATAGTATTGATTTTACTTCAGTACAATTGCATTCCACCGCATGTGTCCGTTACAATTCTGGATGATACATAAATTTTATGTCACATTTTCTTCAGTGCGTAGCCGAGAACTGCTTCACTGAAGATCGGCGTTCTTTCGCCAATTCGCTCTCCTTCATTGGTAAGATGTGTCTTCTTTATAAACTATCTCATTTTCATTTATTTTATTTTAATTGTTACAAAAGTGCTAATCTGTGTATGTTACATTATTGTAGCGAATCCTCTCGGCGTCGCAGCTGGCTCCGTCTTGTCGGCGCTGATGATTAATGACGACATAAAGCGTGACTCCTGGGATTTCTTCAAGCTGGTTAACAAGTCTTTTTTATATATATTTGATATAATAAACAGCACGTGTATTTAGAAAACATCTCTCTCTCTCTCTTTCTCTCTCTCTCTCTTTTCTATATCTCTTTCGTTCTCTCTTTCTCTCCCTCTTTATTTCTCTATCTCTCTCTATCTTTCTCTTTCTTTGTTTCTCATCCTCGTTCTTTCTCTTTCTCTCTCTGTTTCGCTCTCTCTTTCTCTTTCTCTCTCTCTCTCTCTCTCTCTCTTTCTCTCTCTCTCTCTCTCTCTTTCTCTCTCTTCCTTTCTCCCCTCTTTTTCCCTCTTTCTTTTTCTCTCTCCTTTTCTCTCTCTCTTTCTCTCTTTCCCTCTCGTTCTTTCTGTCTCTCTCTTTCTCTCTCTCTCTCTCTCTCTCTTTCTCTCTCTCTCTTTCTCTCCAATACAACTCTCTCTCCCGTCTTCAGAATATAATCTTAGCGGTGCTCGCCTCCGTAGTGTTCGTGGCCTCTGTCTTCATAAGCCATGGCTCTCCTCACTCTACTCCTTCCGCCGCGGACGACAACCACACTCCCGACTTCCTTCTTGGCATCGTCACTGTATTCAAGTCAGTCTTCTCGCTCTCTCTCTTTCTCACTCTCTTTCTCTCTCTCTCTCTCTCTCTCTCTCTTTTACTCTTTCCCCTTTCTCTCTCATTCTTTTTTTTCTCTCTCCCTTTCTCTCTCATTCTTTTTTTTCTCTCTCTCTCTTTCGCTCTCTTTCTTCCTCTCTCTCTCTCTCTCTCTCTCTCTCTCTCTCTCTCTCTTTCTCGCCTGACTATTCCGCTTTCAATGTCTGAGTTCTTCGTATACAGAACTGGCCAGTTCTGGGTGGTTGTCCTCATCTTCTCGCTGACCTTCTCTCTCCAATGGAGCTTCTTTCTCTTCATCGATGACGACTTCAGCTCGCAAATTTGATATCCGGTCTGCAAGCATTCCTTCATTTAATCTCTAGCATTTGACTATTTATTGCCAGACCATTTAACAAGAATATATTTATATATTTAGCTAAAGAAAAAAATATTTTTAAAAATGAAGATAAGTTTAGAAAGAACTCCCGGCGTACATGTTTGCGCTGTCCGCTCTGGTCGGCAGCGCCGCATCCATTGCGGCCAGAGCATTCGTGGTTCGGACGAAGATGTTCAAGAAGGTTTTAATTTCTTCTCTTTGCTTCTTGTCCTATCCACTCCAAAGTAGTGCGGGGCTTGCGTTTTAGAAAAGAGTCCATATTCCAAGTCACATTTACTTTCTCTAAATGAGCTCCATTTTCATATGTTCAAGGCGATGATTATCTGCCTGACTGGGTACTTCAGCATTGCTCTTTCAACGAATTTTGTTAGTCACCCCAATTTTTTTCTTCTGCTGCTTCTTTTTCTCTTTCTTTCTCTTCTCCAATAGCTTGCTGTCTTTCACTGTCTGACCTTCCCACCTCTCTCTCTCTGCCCCTCACTCTCTCTGCCTCTCTCTATCTCTGACCCTTACTCTCTCTCCCTCTTTCTCCAGTTCCTCCGCCACAGTCCGGCCGTGCAAGGCTGGGAGTCTGTCATTCTGCTCGTGCTCTCCGCCCTCCTCGGCTGCTTTGGCATGGCAGTCGTCGCAATCGGAATCGAGCTCGGCATCCAGACGGCCTTCCCCGTTGTGGAGGCCACGTCTTCAGGGATTCTCGCCATCTTCGGGTGTGTGTTTTAGGGCAAAATAATTTAATATCTGCTTATGATACATGAGAAGGCATGAATATAAATGATATAATTCACCAATACGGTTCTAGATCAAGAGTGGCCTCTGGAGAGAGGCAATAACTATAGATAGGAATATTTCTCGATTTCTCTCTAAATACATATTTCTCACTTCTCTACATCTCGCTCTCCCTCTCTCCATACCTATCTCTCTCTCCATATCTATCACTCTTTCACTCTCACCATCTCTGTCCTTCTCAATCTCTCGATCTCTCCCTCTATCCATCTCTTTTTTTCTCTCTCCATCTCTATTTTCCTCTCTCTACATCTCTCTCTCTCTCACTGTACTCCTACAGTCAGGCGATCATGTTCCTGGTGGTAGAGGCGATGATGCTTGCACGGCAGATGAACTCGTTCATCTACACTCTGGATGGCAGCACGGGCTGGCCTGCACTCAAGAGCAATACATGGCGTCCGTTTTCCTTTCTCTTTTTAGGTCTTTCTTTCTCTGTCTTTTTTGCTTTCTCCCTTTTCTTCTCTTTTTTTTTCTTTTTTCTCCCGCTGGCCGACCCCCCTCGCGACAAACATTTTCTTTACTCTATCTATAATTGACTCCATCGATCATGGTTTTTTTGTAAAATCAAATGCTAGAATAAATGTCAAGCTGTTGTAGTTGCCTTGGACGTGTGGAGCATCTGTGGCGGGATCACTCTTCGGCCACGTCGCGTAGACTCATTGTCAGACGCCCGCGTCCAGGTTCGTTACTCTCTTGGCAAATTTAAAAGCGGGGGGGGGGGAGGGGCTTAAATGACATCTCAAAAGTTCAAGCATAATCTGGGATATTTTATTATTTTCAGTTTACTGCCGGCACTTCTCGGGAAGCGGTCGAGTTATGAGAATAGAAGATATATGACTAATATTCGCCAGAATGTAGTACGTCGAGGAGCGACACTCGAGAAGTTTTATCTCTTCATCTTCTTTAGTTGCTCCACCATCTTCTTGAAACCATTGCCTAAAGTCAACATTTATTCAGCTCTATAAAACATTTTGCGTAAATACTATTAATCTTGTTTACGCCATTCTTCTTACCAGTTTTCCAAAGAATTTCAAGGCTTCTTGCATCTTATACATTATCCTTTGTTAATTTTCCTTGATTTCATCAATTTTTTTATCAAATTTTCACTCTTGTTCTCTTCGATCTTTGCAATCGCTGCCGCGCACCATTATTTCCCATTTCTGCTGTAGGAAGATGCAAACGTTTGAATCCACAAAGACATGTAGAATAGCAACTATATATGTAGAGATGTTGGCACGAAATATGGGCTCTTTTAGAGGTGCATTAAATTTTTCTTATCACAATCCTATTGGAAAAATTGGCGCCAGGAGATGAGAAGAAAAGAGAGGAGTGAGGAAAGCGAGAGCTATAGAATAAGGATTTCAAAATATGGTTGTTTAAATGCTATCACGTTAATTTAGCAAAGACATGTTTTCATGATGAATTCATGTGCATATCATTTGAATTTGTTCATTAAATGCTTTTCGTTTATTAATAGTATATAAGAATATTCTGATGCTAGAGATGGAACATAATTTATTGAAATAAAACAAGCACATGAGTACGGAAGACTGCAATAACAATAACGTATGTCTCTATGGATAATACAATTGCATTGTCGTTTTCTACAATGCTTGAGCTTGCAAAGGGACTGCAAAGCTAAGCACGACTTTATTTGATTTTTGACAGCACTCTTACATATGTATGTGTGTACTTAAAAACGCTGAAAAGCACACTTTTCTACACAAGGCCTGACTTTGCGTGCGTTCAAGAAGCATGCACTGAATTCTTTTCCGGCATCGATTTCTGTGACCGAAGGCACAAATTGTGCGAAAGGAGAGATAATCGGAGTGATGTCATGTCAATCACTTCGATGCTATTGCATACGGGCAGTCATTATTTCTGAGCTCCCAATTTAAATGCTCTTCGATGGTTCTCGATCGATCTCTTACACTAAACCTCCATTATGTATGGTGGTGACTTTATCTAAGAGCAATCCTAACAATTAAACAATTGAGTAATTCCGATTGTTTTGCATTGAAAAAAAGCAGGATATTACACGCATATTGTATTGGCATCTAGGAGGCGAGCAGACAATCTTCCTCGCGCCGAACACTCGGAGGATTGATGTACGAGGGGACAGGAGAAAAAGATTAGACTGACTGAGAGAGAGTAAGAACGATAGAGAGAAAAAGATAGGGAGAGAAGGGAAATAAAGATAGAGAGAGAAAGATAGAGAGAGAGAGAACGATACAGATAGAGAGAGAGAGAGCAGAATGGAAGCAGAGGATGGAAGGAGCATGGAAGACATCTGTTTGAGAATACATGTGTAGGAGGCATTTGTTTCCATGTACGTTTGTTTATCAACTCGTTGGCTAACCATAAGTCGATGTTCCCCGTCTGGTTATTCTGGAATCTGACTTCCTTTTACAGTGTCGAGAGTTGGCAGAGTGAGCGTGTTAAGAGAGAGAGAGATAGAGAGAGACACTGACAATGAGATAGAGAGAGATGTAGAGAGAGATAGAAAGCGTGGTAGGCGAGAGACGGCAGAGAAGAGGCCGCTCATTGTGAATGACCAAGAGCAGACAGTAAGTGTAGTGAGTGATCTGCGAATACGAGAATGATTGAGAAAAAAGATAGACTCGAAGTGTTCTTCCACTACTTGTGTTTTTTTTTGTCCGGAGTCTATTGATGAAAGCGATAAAGCATAGTTTTTTTTCTTCAGGCTCTCGTTACCCCCGTCTGCTTCTTCTTTATGACTCATCGTTGTACGCTTTTTTTATTATAAACATTAATTTTTTCGCCTGCTGATAGACGTACCCTTTGGTTGTCCTTTTCTCTTCTATAAACGGTGACTGTTTGTTTTCTTTTCTCCTTCTCGCCCGCGCCTGAAAGTAGGCTTCATCTCTTTTCCAGGTTGAAATATTTTGGTGGTTAAAAAAATTTGAAAGAAATAAGACACTCTTTCTTGTTGTTAATTGATTATAAAAGAGACTTTGTTGAAAATGAACATATGTTTTATGCATTGCAGATTGTATGACAAATATTAACAAGCACAAGATCAAAAGCTTCCCTTCAGATGCTACCTGCTGCCGTGCAACCAATAAGATTTGAATACATGGAAAGTCGACATTTAGTGGTCAGTTAGGCTACAATATAGCCAACACATACAAAAGTCAATATTCTTAAGTCAATATAAATTTGCTTCCTTTTTTTCTCTTCCTTTTCTTTGTATCATGCAGCTGCTCTGATACCATGATGATAGCAAGTGCAATTTTTCTCTAATTTTTGAAAACATGCTTCCTTCTCCACTTGGCGAAGAAGAATAACCGATCGTTCGTAGACTTAGTCATCATTCCTTTTTTGTTGTTGTTTCTCGTTTTTATTAACAATATGATGAAGGTCGGTTGCATTTTGTAGGTTTTTCTTCTGGAAATTGAACACTATTTTATAAAACTTTTATGAAACTTTTTTTTTATAAAACTTTTGAATCCTTCTTTTTATTGGCTCTTGAAAGTAGCTGAATAGCGCGATACATAAGTAAAGGAATGCAATTTTTCTTTGCGATGAGTCATAGACTTTTTTCTTACATCGATGTCTTCTAATCGAATGACGAGCATAGTAGTTATGTGTCTATCATTTTCACTTGTTCCTTGCATTGACTCTGCTCCTCTTTCCTTCTGTGTGTATGATATTAATTGCAATCTAAAAAAAATGTTCATAATTATATCAGTTTCTTTTTTGTGCATAGCAACAAATTATTAGTAGCGCAAAAATTTATGGATGAATACTTTTTTTTGTTCAAAGTAAAGTTCTGAACTATTGTATTCGAGTACATACTTTTAGTGTAAAATTTCATGGATGAATACTTTTTTTGTTCAAAGTAAAGTTCTGAACTATTGTATTCGAATACATACTTTTAGAAGAAGCGAATGTCACGTACACCGTCGGCGCCCCCGTCTTCCTCGAGGGAGGCTCCTCCTGCGTCTTCTCTCCAAGTGAACACTGTTGGCCGCGTCGCCCGAACGAAGCGTCCAACTATCCAGCCGCCTCCGCCACCTCCAACAACGCAGGATACGACACAGGATCTACCGGAAGAAGAGGGAGACGCAGCAACGTGGCTCTCATTGGTCACCGGTTCGAAGGAAGAATCTTAAGCTACATTTGTACATATGTATTTCTCAAGAAAATTAGGCAAAATGTCTTTTTGACAAACATTCAAAAAACGCGAGAACATTGTAGAGTGTATAAGAATTGACAGAATTATAATGATTAATTAAGAAAGATAATACAAATATAAAAAAAACATTTACAGAGTGGCCTCCAACAAAATCTCAAAGTGATCCACCAACACCGAGTGCGGCGGACAACTTTCCAAAATTTTCGTCTGTTTCTGCTGACCGCGTTAGTCTAGCGCATTGATCGGTTTGCTAATTGAACGCCAATTTAAATTCATTCACAGTTTTGTCGTGCCGATTGTGAGATGGGCACATGGAAATAATTGGGTGAACGTTTACTTCGTCGCCGGATACAAGAAGGAGAGAGAAAAATAATGACATTGTCATTTACTGTAGCACTAAAAACATGCACGATACAGCAATCGTCGCTGTTGTTTGCTGCTCGAGGCGAGCAGCCAGCCATCTCAAGCGCGAAGGACACGACGACGAGTAGCGGCGGTGCGAGCCCGAAGATTCGTACGTTTGAGGTCGCGACTTGGAGTCTTATTATGTTCACATTCCTAATTGTAAAGAGCTAAATGCAATTATAAAAATGCTCTGGTGAAAACTTTTGTGTAACAAACAAACAAAAATAGAAAAATAAATGGAAAAAATGGGCACGATTCCAGGCTCCAATTTCGGTGCGAGAGCGTGCGCGTCTTCTTGAGAATCGGCTCGTGGTGGAAGCAGCAGACTCGGTCGCCAAGCGAAGCATGCCTTCGAGAACGCAGCAGCAGCAGCTGAGACAGAAGAGGTTGTTGCTTGCTTTGCTGTTTCGCTCCTTCTCATTCTGAAAGAAGTCTACCATAGAGCGATAAGGAAAATCAAACCTTTTCTAGACTTATTCTTTCGAATTTTCTTTCACTTTTTACATATGAAGTTTGCATGTGGCGATGGAGACAATTCACCTTTTCATAGGCATGCAATATAATATTGCAGATGAAACTTATTTATTTCGCCATTCCTAACGCCTAATTCTGCTTCTTAAGTAATTCCGTTCCAAACCGCGACGCATCAGCTGATTTCGCGCCGCCCGAGAATGAAGCAAAGGAGATAGATGAAAAGAAGGCTAGAAATTACTCTCTACATTAATGAATCTATTAGAACGGGATCAATTTAGTTGCACCCTGCCTATTCGACACCACCGCCAAAGCCCAGTGTTTCAAACCGTGTCGCAACTAGACCTCGATCCTCTCATGATCAAAATGTTAGTCTTAAATAACTAGCGAACTTCGTCTCTAAATGCTAACAATATTGAACTTAAATTTTACTCGAGTGATTAATGAGAGTAATGAGACTCACCCTCGGAATCAGGAAACACGAAAAGATCTTGAAGTCACTCTTGAAGTTCCGTCAAAATCATCCGTACTCTCCAAGTTTACCAAGGCTAGCGAGCCTGCTTGTTATCGGCACATCATCAGTGCAGTTTCAACGAGACATGTTTAGGCCTTCTCAGATGCAACAACCAGTGACTTTTCTGCTCCTCGCAAATCTGCCAAGTTCAGCATGCCGAGGATAGCTCTAAATCCGTCGAAGAAGAACAAGTTTGTTTAAAAAAAAGATAACCAAATCCGGTAAAAAATTTATGTATTAAAAAAAACTTTTTTCTTTGCTTGAGAAAGCTTCCTCCGCTACCGCCGTCGCCAAAGCTTCGTTCGCCACCGTCGCCAGGTGCACTGAGCCGCACGGCTAGCTGCCATGTGGTCATGGCAGGGGAGGTCTGTACATAAATGCATTCAATTTTTTTTATATATTTGAAATTGTTGTCATATGGTTAGGAATATTTAGTTGTCTATTTTAAATACATGCGTATAGAATGTGTATACACTTTTTATATTTACTTTAAAGGAGAAGTCAGACGAGCTAGAAAAACATCTGCATCGCACGCTAACCTTCATTTCCACTAGCTCATCAGAGCGATCCGAAACGTCGCTTGGTCTAAAACTTTTTTAATATTTTAATTTTTTGCAAAATTGAATAAAGCTCTGCCTGACCTCCTTTCATCTTTTGTCTCAGAGCCGTCTACATCGACCGCTCATGCCTTGGACGAGAATGAAAATGAACCTGAGGAAGAAGACAATTCAGAAGAGCATAAAGAGGCATTTTTTTCGTATTTTATTATATCTTTTTTTAAAAATAATATATTGGTAAAAAAATTAAAGATAAAAATATTTGTATATTTAAAAGCGTTAAGAGAAAGCGGCTCTCGAAGCTCTTCCACGCCGCCGACGAGATTCGAACGGTGGAGGCGTCGTTCGTCGAATACTTGCGGCTTATGCTCATTGTGCGAGTTTTCACCCGATCTTTACAGTATTTTCTGTTTTAATTTTAAAAATATTTTTAGTGAAAACCTGAACTGAAATTGTTTTCCAAAACGAACTTTTGAAAGTTCAGCTGAATTGCCTGTTACAGGATTACCCGATGCGTCTGTTCTCCGAAGGACTTCTCTCGTCGCCAACTCCGCCGACGGCGCAAGTGAGATCCACGAGTCCTTCGAAGGCATCTTCCGAATTCGTCGCTCCACGCCTCCACATCGTGCACATCCTGCAGAAGATGCTGCTTCCTTACTACGAATTCCACAAGAACTTCCTGCTCACGGACATTGAGCGAGTCATGGAGAACTGGTGATTCATATTGATTTATTGTTAGTTGAGAAACTACGCTTCCTATAACTAAAGGAGCCCCGTTTACTGCATAATTATCATGTGGTTTTATGAACGTTATTTTTTTTCGCATTTGTCTAAAACGTTGTTCGAGCAAATTAGAGCCATTTGTTCTGCTTCTTACAAAGCTACATTCCAGCAAAATATGGCACTGCCAAATTTGGTTCCTGTAAGTGCAAGCCACCTTCCTCTTTCACTCGCTCTGTACAAGAAATCGTCAAGATTATTATACGTAAATGACAGCTTGAAAGCAGCTGATTGATGATTTAAGGTCATCACACAATCCAAACATGTCAACCGTGTTCATCCGTTCAGTCGACTTCTTCAAGCAGTGCGTGCCGTTTCTCAAACAAAAGGCTAGAGCTGAAGAACAGTTATTTCCACTTTTTGCCGCCAATGAAATTAATCCCACAGCTGCCAACTACTAACACTAGACGTTTCAGCAAAGCATCGTCGAAGAATTTCGTAATCTTATCAGCGACAATGCTGAATTCGCAGCAGTTACACGGAAAGTAAGTGAACCACACGTCGTTTTTTTTCTCGTTCCTCTTCAGATTTACTTTTTTAATTCCATTCTTTCCGAAATATAAAATTCTTTGTAACTTTTCAGTTTGAGAAGAACGAATTCACGCTTGGAATCGGTGACATTATTAAAGAGTTTGATAGGGTTTGGATTTAAAATTTATATATTTAAGAAATATATTTTATAATGTTTTTAATAAAATAAAAAAAATAATCATTGCATACGTTTAAGGTTCATCAAAACTTCATGCGCTACAAAATGCTAATGTCTCGATACGCTGAATACTTGGAGAAGGAGAGCGAAGAGCACAAGAAGAGTGTCGGTGAGATACTCTTTGATCTATGATCTTTGATCTTTGATCGTTGACCTTTGATCCTTGATCTTTAATCCTTGATCTTTGATCCTTGATTTGTGAGATCCATGATCCTCTTTCCTTTTCTTCCAAAGCTTACAAAGTCATGTGTAATGATTACGACTGGATATCGTATTAGTCTATACTAAAAGATTTAGGTTTTTTCTCGGTTTCCCGTGCAGAGCTTTTTACATTATGATTTATCAGCATCTGTAACATACAATCATGAGACAAGTAAGGGGAGGGACGGGTAAGGCCGGATGACTGCTCATTAACTGGCCAATGGCTCCCTCTGATAAACATTTGCTACCCCCCCCCTCCCGAACCCAGGGAGCGACACTTCCCGAGGGTTGTCGCCCGCCATGGGGCATTGCACACAAGAGCGGATTGCACACGTTTTTCAATCCACTTCTCCAGTCGTGAATATAGTTTTTAATGTACTTTTCATCCTATAAACTATATTATACACATACGTGTACCAGTTTTTGTGACAGTAAATATAAAAAAAGTTGTTTTTTTTAAGTCGTGATCGAAAAGCTGGAACGCGTCAGTCAAGAGGCCAATGTCATGGTCGGCCTTCCGAGTGGCGAGGAGCTCCTGCGTCTCTTTGAACGATTCCAGGCATCTTTCGGAAGATCATTTTCCATCGTTTATTATACTTTTTCTTTTAATCTTTATTTTTTTTATATTTTAAATATCAATACTTTTTATTAAATATTATACTTTTTTATTTTAATCTTTATTTTTTTCATATCAATTCATGCATGTCAAGTTTTTTTTGCGTTGTCAGGGCGACTTTGACGTCTTCAAGCCGGGCCGACGCTTCATCAAGGAGGAGAAGGTGGAGAAGCAGACGCGGAAGGAGAGGAGCACAAGGATTCTTGTCTTGGTCAGAGAGAGAGATACAGTAATCCAGAAATAGAGACTACTAAGTAAAAAGGGAGGAGAGAGAAAATCATTGCTCAACATTAATCAATGTCTAGTTCTCGGATCGCCTTTGGATATGCCGACTGTCGCTGAAGAATCCGCAACAATTCGACCTTTCGCGCAGCTACAAGGTGACGAGTACTAAAAAAATCTAACGAATTCTTCATTGGTCAAGAACTCTAAAGAGTATTAAAACCCTGTAATTGCATTTGTTTTCATGTAGATTAATGTCGCGGGCATTCAAGTCGAAGCGTCCAATCACAGTGAATACGAGGATTATCTCGAGATTTGCAGCAAGGAGAAGAGCGTCGGTCTCTGGTTCAAGTATGCACTTAATATACTAATGAATACCGTTGAAAGCGTCATAATTAATTACATTTGTTTTCAATTAATCTTATTTACAAGTCTTAATCATAAGGAGCCTTCTTCGAAACGATTGTTTCTCTCTCTCTATCTCGCGTTCTCCCTCTTTATCTCGCCTATCTTTCTCCCTCTCTATTTTGTTCTCTTTTTCTCTCTCCCTTTCTCTCTCTCTCTCTTTTCTCTCTTCAGAACAGCACGCTCCCGAAACGATTGGAAAGAATTGATCGAGAAGGCTCGAGAGGAGACGCAAAGTCATCAAAGAATGACCAGCGAGCGAAGCCGCGTTTCCCTAAGGGTAAGCTATATTTAATGCAAAATATTCTATTTAAATTTTCGAAAAAAAAATACAAAATTGTGACGAAGAAGAAGAAGAAGCAAATCTACTTTCCCGGCAGGTTTCTACCTTTTGGTACCCTTCCTTCTTGCAGGCTCCGAGACCTAAGTCGGCAGCAGGGTCGCCTGATCGAACCGCCTCTCAACGGCGCAGTGTGCCAGTTATGGGATCGGCGAGCAATGAAGTCGTTTGCCGAACCACTTGATTATATAACAACACTTTAACTTCATAGTAAAATTTAATTTAAATCACTATAATATTATGATAAAACCCACTAAAACTCTCGTTTTTCTTCCTTTTATTTCTATTATAGTCGAATTCGCCTTTGATGAAGTCTACCTGTACAAATTGAATTATACATTTTCTTACAGCGGCCATTACCTTGCGTTGACGAAGAAGAGCTTTCGGATGCCGAGACGCAAGACGATGTTTCCATAGATGATGGTTAGCTAAATACATATGTAAGATTGAATAGTTATAGAACGGTTGTCGGTACTGTTGGCATTTATCTTTCTATTTGAGTCATATCAGAACAAAAGAAAACAGGGACAAGTCCCCACGGCAACTCTTGCGCATTGACAGAATTATAAGGCCTGATAAGGCTCTGATAAAAGCTGATAAAAGACTGATAAAGGCGACGTCAGTGAGGTCGGTCGGCCCGTGTGGATCGCGGACGACTTGGCCACGGAGTGCCTCATGGAGGGCTGCAGCAACAGCTTCGGCATCTTTCGTCGACGGCATCACTGCAGAAACTGCGGCCTGGTTAGCTTTCTGTCATCGCCTCGTAACGATTATGGCACTTAAAAACATTTATTTATTTATTTTTTATTTGTAATATACAGGCGTTTAAATAAAAAAATTAGTATTCAATTAGAACTAATTTTGTTGAATAAAACAACAATCAATTGACCAAAAAGTATTTGACCAAAGATCATTTGATCAAAAATCATTGACCAAAGATCATGGAACCTCTCAGTTGATCTGCGCCGAGTGCGCCGGTCGGGCGCCCGTGCCGCGCGCCGGCTTCACGCGCGGTCTCTGCTGCTCCGAGTGCTATGATGACATTGCGAAGATGTGTCAGAGAGCCATTGATAGTTGGGAGAGAGAGAAAGAGAGAAATAGAGGGAAAAAGATGAGAGAGAGAGATAGAGAGAGAAGTAGACTGATGGTGAGAAAATAGAGATGACAAAGAGAGACATAGAGAGAGAAAATAGAGATGAGAGGGCTGGAGAAAGAGAGAACAACAGAGTAATGCGAGAATAGAAATAAAATGAGAGAAAGAGAGACATAGAGAGAGATAGAGAGAGAGAGACAGAGAGAGAGAGCAATTCCAGTCGACGAGGGCACCCTCTTCCCGCCTCGAATGCTCTGCAGACTCGGCGGCGTCACCTTCGTTGAGCTGTCGCGCAAGAAGACAAAGAAGAAGAAGGTAGGTTTTTTTTTTAATTTATTACTTATTTTTATTTTTTGTTGAAATATTAAAACATTTTTTTTTTATTTGAAACATTTCTGTTCTGATAACTCTGATAAAGAAATATCTTACTACAAGAGGCTCCCTTCCCCCAAACATTGTGAGCTCATCGGACACCTCGAAATCATTGGATTCATATATCCAATGCACATCCTATGACCAGTTAATGTTGTATGGGTACTGTAGTTCTGTGCTTTGTCTCGTCTTCAATCGAAAATATATAATATGTTTCCGCCCAATTGAAGAAGAAACGCGATGGTGACGATGAGGGCGATGACTTTGACAAAGAAAGTCGCAAGAGCACAAAGGTTCTTCTCTCTCGTTTATCTCTCTCTCTCTCTCTCTTACTCTCTCTCTCTCTCTCTCTTACTATCGCTCTCTCTCTCTTACTCTCTCTTTCTTTCTTTCTCTCTCTCTCTCTTTCTCTTTCTCTTTCTCTGCTTGTCTCTCTCTGTCACTCTCTCTATTTCTCTCTGTCACTCTCTCTATTTCTCTCTCCCTCTGTCTCTATTTCTCTCTCCCTCTGTCTCTCTTTCGCTCTCTCTCTCTCTCTCTCTCTCTCTCTCTCTCTCTCTCTTAGAGTTGCACAAAGCTGGAGCACGTGAACCCGGCCTCAATGTTCGAGCCTCCCAAGCACACGGGCTTTAAGCGGATCCAACACATTGACGAGCGACTCCGCGAGGGCGGAGGCATCTGCAGCAAGATCATGTGGAGGTTATGACGCATCTCTATCACTTTCCTTACGCTCTCTCTCTCTCTATTTTTTTTCTCTCTCTCTCTCTGTCATCTTTCTCTCATTTCCTCTCTCTCTCTTTTATCTATGTCTCTCATTTTTCTCTCTCTCTTTCTCTCTCTCTCTCTCTTCCTCTCTCTCTCTTTCCCTCTTTCTCTCTTTTTCTCTGTCTTTATCTCTCTCTGTTTTCTCTCTCTCTCTCTCTCTACTGCCATCTTCATCTCAAGCCTCCTTCCACAGAAATGAGAACGGTGAAGAGTCCGAGCGGTACGCGCTGCTTGTCGAAAATGGGCACGTCCTCAAGATATTCCGCGCCCGCTTGGTAAGTATCACTCAATTTAAATGCAAAATTTTATTGATTTACTGATTAGCCGGACTGCATACTTACCATTGCCATCCTAATAAGGATCCTTCCGATTAGCAACCTAATTAGAATCCTTTTTTGGTGTCTCATCAACCCTTGAAGATGGCTATGATTCGCAGGATAAACGACCGATCCTCGTCTTAATGCTGCATGGCTATCGCCTCAGCATGTGCGAAGAGGGCGCCGGAGACGGAGTGACCTTTGTGCTTGAGCATAGAAATCAGGTTTCCTCCTTTCGTCTCTCTCTGTTTCTCTCTCTCTCTCTCTCTCTCTCTTTCGTTCTATGAATCTCCCACTCTTTCATTCTCTCACACTCTCTACATACTTTGCGCTTACTCCCTCACTCTCTCCTTTTTTGATTCACTCTCTTTCTCTTTCTCTCTACTTTTCTGATTCACTATCTCTCTTTTTCTCATCTTCTCCGGACTTCGAATTTGAATGTAATTGAAATAAATGCTGGGAAACCGCATTGCTCGCTCAGGTGCCGTCAGATCGCGTCTCACACAAGATCACATTCCGTGTTACGAATGAGAAGGCTTCGCAGATGTATGCTATTCTGGCTTACTTTATCCATTATTCATTCTTTATTGACTTTTTCATTGACTGATTTCCTTAGGTGGAGTGAAGCACTCGCGACTACGCTGGCAAGTGATGGTTGACGAGCTTTTCAAGAGCTTCTTGCAATTAGGTGCCATTATATAACTTATCCCATATGTGTATGTATGCATGTATAGGCTTGCTTTCAGAGTGAGAGAGGTTCATCCCAGCTACCTATTTTTGCATTTCGTTTACTCTTTTCTATTGCGTGGAAGTAGACTGATAAATAATTCTCATTGCTGTGTTCACAACGGAGAGAGAATGAGAGAGAAAGATAGAGAGAGAGGCTAGAAAGAAAGACAGGGTGATAGAGAGAGTGTGTCTACTTTCTTACCAAAAAACACTAATTAAACACTTAAAATGGAAAAGTAATGTCATTGCCGGAAAGGCAAATTATTTACGGTCGATATCAAGAACACGTGTACACAGAATGGACAACCATTTATTCAGTGATACTTTCACGCAACGAAAGAAAATTTCAACTAAATTCAATAAATAAAAAAAAGTAAACTGCGGTGAACCACTATCGTATGACCCCAACAAGGTTACAATGAAGAATGAAGCCCTGAGCAAAGAATATGTGACGAAAAAAGACATACCAAGTGATCGCAGAATCAGGAAGCTTATTGTTAGCAGCCTGTGTCATCTCGTTTGGTCGTAGAAGATGGAGACATTCTCTAGTACTCGTTGGCAATGATGGGATCCGTGGTCTCGAAGACGATGCTGAGTTCCTGCTGGATCCAAAACTCTAGTCCCTCCTTAAAGTGAGTCTTTACCTGTGAAGAGGATGGGCAGCTAAAGAAATATATGTAAATATGCAAATATTCTTAAAGAAAAATACATCAAACTATTTGTGCTATAGAGTTATATGTATTTCAGCAGATGACGAGATCTTCTGTCTCATTCTCCCTCTCTCACCTTTTCACCACTCTCTGTTTTTTCATCGTTGATATTCTCCGATTCTTCTTAATTAGTAAATCTATATATTGCTTCTACATTTGTGGCATAGAGAAGAGAGGGAGAAACAGAGAGAGAGAGAGAGAGAGAGAGAGAGAGAGAGAGAAAGAGAGAGAGAGATAGTGAATGAGAGGAAGAGTACGAGAGATGGATGGAAAATAGTAGTATTCTCTATTGAGCTGTTCGCATTCAATCCGATAAGAGTTTTTTCCCACTACAAAAATTGACACTTTGCAGACACAAAGTTGCACTCTACCTCACTCACTTTCTATCAAATTCTTTGACCTCTCCACGATTCTTTAAGTGAACTATTCTGGATTCGTTATTCTTGTAGTAACTTACGGCTGTCTTTCATCCATTCTCTCAACTCTTGTAGAAATTATTACTTTAATCTGCTCTTAGGAGTTCACTGTTGGAAGATGAGGCCTTGTGAGCGTGGCTTAAGGAGGGCGAGGAGAGGGCGACGATTATGAATGGAGATGGCGAGGTATCTTTCATGATGAGCCCGGTGACGAATCTCGCTCTTTGGGCAGGTAAAGAAAGAAATTCAGCAAAAAGTGTGAGTGAGTGAGTTAACTAAAGAGAGAGTGAAAGAGAGACAGTAAAGAGAGAGAGAGCGAGAGAAAGAGAGAGAGAGAGAGAAAGAGAGAGAGAGAGAGAGAGAGAGAGAAAGAGAGGAAATAGCCGGGCGAGACGGAGATCTGTTATGTCTTTTCTCTCTTCATCCCTTTTCTAACTCCTTTCCTGCTCTATCGAATCATTCCGGTGATGTACATATGTACATACACACATCACCTGTCGTTCTCTATCCTTCCTTGCCTTGCTCTATCTCTCTATCTCTCTCTCTCTCCCTATTCATCCAATCTAATTTATTCGTCCTTAAAATAGCTCGATTGATGGCAAATAGTACGTTCCTTCAGTTGTATTGTATAATTATCACTTGCCAGGTAAGACTCATCCCGGTAACTAACAGTAAGCCTACTCCCGATTCGTCTCATATTGAAATTCATAAACAAATGCGATCATTAATAAAGTATACACGCGTCCCTTCTAGCACATCGTTTGCTGCGTTTCTGGGGCAAGTCGTTCAGTCATACGAGTTCATCAGTCAATCGAACTTGGCAAGAGAGAGAGAGAGAGAGAGAGAGAGAGAAAGAGACAAGGAGCGAGAGGAGATGATTCCTCTGGCATCTTGGAAGGGACTGGATCCGAGGCGAAGTAGTCGTCGGAAAGAGGGGGAAGAGCACAAGGGGAGCGGCGGAAGAAGACAAGAGGCGACTGCGCCTCCGGGATGAAGTCCCCCGATTACTCATAACAGGGGGTTAAATACAGAAGACCCGGGGGGAACACATAGAGAGAAAGAGAACGAGGGGCGATAACACCAGGGGAAAGAGATGAACGAGGAGGAAAGAGATATGTATGTGCATAGATACGAGGAATACACTAGTCGCCTTTACAATATTGAGAATAGGAGTAATGGGTTACTGTAATAGCAGAAGAACGAGAGGGAGAGAGAGAGAGAGAGAGAGAGGCAAGAGAGAGACAAGAGAGGC
This sequence comes from Allodiplogaster sudhausi, assembly GCA_945643635.1. Lineage (NCBI taxonomy): Eukaryota > Metazoa > Nematoda > Chromadorea > Rhabditida > Diplogasteridae > Allodiplogaster > Allodiplogaster sudhausi. Next base: position 1,272,995 of record CALZFC010000035.1, on the reverse strand, counting down.
GGGAGAGAGAGAGAGAGAGGTAAGAGAGAGGCAAGAGAGAGAGGCGGGAGAGAGAGAGAGAGAGAGAGACTGGGATGGAGGGATCCTTTCAGAAAACACCATGCAAGTACTGCCTAGTGAAAGCTTTTTATTGGAAGAGCGCATCCTAGGGAAAATTAGATTTCCGGAGAATTATGCAGGTGAGACTGGAACAGAGAATCTTTGCGGTGTAGGAATTATTACAAGCAGTTCAGAAGAAAAAAAGCCGCCCAAACGTGCATCGTATGTGTTAGATGCGATCTGGGGAGAGGAGGTGCGATATGAGGAGAGGAGTGCAAAGCATTCACACTCATGCATAGCTCATCATGAGGCGTCCATTCTTCCCAAACTTTGACACTTTGATAAATCCCAGGCTCATTGGTGCCTAACTTTACCTAATTGCTAAACTTAACATTAACATTAAATATGTGCTCTTCTTGCTCCTTTATATTACCCACTCTTTATAAATAGAACCTTCTTGATGAATAGATAACAACGCTTTTTCAAAATAATTGGTTCAAAATAATATTTACATATTGTAGATTTTTTGACAAAACTCCGACGACGTCGGATAACTAACTATTCCCATTATACTAGTCTGATTCACTGACAATTTTCTTCCTGCCTGCAAAAGAAGAATCTTGTTCGGATCATTAAGTCATCGTCTCAATTTTCTTCAATTGGATATTAATTGATGGTATGATTTGAAGAGATGCTCCTTCCTTAAGAGGCGTTCGGTATGGCTCAGTCGCTGGCTGATCTGGCTGCTGCGTCGAGAGCAGCTCTTCTGCTGTCAGTCGATGCTCTCCCTCTTTCCGTCGACGTCAACAATCCTGCATCTCATGGTGTCCTGGCAGCCCTTTTCCGCCTCAATCTCGTGAACAGCACGACAATTAGTCGTCTCACGAGCACCTACTTCAGACTGACAGACGGGGTAATTTTTTTTGCAGCTCACCATTCTGTTCAGTTCAATATTACATAAATCGTATTTCACGCATTAAATATCCCCCTGGGACGGTGCTGAACAAAATCCGGTGCAGGGATCCAGGCCTTAACCGAACGGTGCCGTTGTAAAGTTCCAAATAAATGACAAATGATAAATATTTTTAGATTAAGGAATCGAACTTCTCTGCACATAATTTATCTTTCTAGAAAATGGCACTGTTGAGATGGACTTGTCCGAGCGAGAGTGCAATGCTGCGGCACTTGGAACAGTCGTACAGCACGGTATCATCATTCTTTCTCTGTTTCGTGCGACCAGCAATGCTGGCCAGGACACCAGGATCTTTCTGCCAAGGTACTTCTTTTCTCCTTCACATGCATTAAAGAATATGCCATCAAAGCTGATCATAGCTTCTTTTTTTTTTAAAATAAATGAGATAGCTTCATTTCGTTTAAGCGATACTCAATTGCACACTGCTTAATATGTAAATCATGCCGAATGAAATGTGTTCCGTCTGAATAAATGAATGGTTGACCATGGCCTGTTTCAGGGTTGTCGATGAGCTGCCGGATGGCGCTAAGTTCCTGCGAAGCATCCAGTTCATCGACATTCGCGGATGCCAGCCCAGTCACTTTCCTCTTCTCCCTATGGTGCGTGGCTCAGGGCTTTACGGTGTTTCCAGATACATACATAAACATATGTTATATGTTATAAATATATATATATATATATATATATATAATATAGATATTATTTCATTTATGTATATGTAAATGTATATATGTACATCTTCAGAGCTAGTTAGATGTTTAGTTGGTGCGCTTCAAGTCGCTGCTTTCGTGAGTGCGGCGCCTTCACTTGACAACAACGCCCTCCGCATCATTTGCACGCACCATTCCGGACTTCGCGAGCTGGATGTTTCCAGCTGCATCAACGTCACCGTCATCAGCTGCCTGCGTGGACTTAGGTCGGCTCTCTCCCTCCCTTTAATTTCTTTCCAATCAAGGCGTTTTGATTTAGCCATTTTAGTTATTTGGCTCCGCAAGATAGCAACTGCTGAGTATATTCGCTAATGTTTCAGTAGTCGATATTATTTGAAAAAAAAATCGATCAGCTTTTCACAAGTCAAATCGGCCTTTTCTTGCCAAATAAACAAAAAGAACAGCGACTTTTTGCTCGTCGATTAGAGCATACATATATATTTCATCAGTGTTTTGCTTAGGTCTACATTCTCTTATGAAAATAAGACCGAATCCACAATATCTATGCAGCACAAATATTAGGAAACTAATTGACCCAACTCACGAGCATTTGTTAACAGAACGAGATAATTTCTTCCTCACCTTATCTTCTGTTTCTTGACAGTGTGGAGACGCTCCGACTCCACGATGTCCGTCTGATGATGAATGCAGACGAAATCGTCAGGACCTTTCAATCGTGGAGTTCCCTGAAGAAGATCGACCTCTCCCGCAACAGCAACAGGTCATTTCTCTTTCAGTTCATCTTTCTTAACCTTAAGAGCCAATCTGAGAGACTCGAATGCGGGTGTACATTTAACAAGATAATTTTTTGAATCAAATTTCCTTCGCAGGGTACATATGTGTAGCACCCTAATGGCTTCCCAAAATATATATATATATTTTTTTTAAATTATTTCTTTACTATAACCAGAGATACTATAATCCAGCTCTCCTTGCCGGTGTTCGCTTCCCTTTGAGTCTTTATAAGCTTGTGAGCTTTGCGTGCGCCAACGATATCTCTTGTTCTATCGCCTTCAGCTGAACTGCTTACAATTAGCTCTCTCTTTGGAAGGCTCTCGTTCCTCTTCTTCACATTCAGCACCATCCTTGTTCCGAAATTCCGAAACCCAGCGTCTCGAAAGCATCATCAAAACTTGTGATGGTGGTTTTGCTACATCGGCTATTCAATGAAGTCAGCAAACAAGAGCAGACTTTTAGCACGAGGAGTTCGTTTCCTGCCCGGCCTTTGTGCCTTCTGATTAATATATGCTTCTCCAGGTGCCCTGCTACGATGAGCTATGCACAACAGGGTTTTGTCGGGACATTGAAAAAGATATTGGGAAAGCATGAATCGGAGGAATCGGAATCTTCTGAACTTTTCGTGTTCTTCATGTGCTCCATGCCCAGTTATTCTCGTTTCCTGCTTCTTTGTCTGGAGTTTTGCGTTGCCGCTGTCTGCCGCGAATGAGCCACTGCAGTGGCCGCAGGCGCTAAAGACCAGCCTTCTCTTAGTATTATAAGGTAGCCGTGATTTTTCGTTAAAGAGTCATACTTGATCAACTTCTCAAGTCCAATCTTCGAATACCGATGCTATCTGACACCATCTTCTTTGAATATGAAAGTGTTGAGCTGAGAATGGCAAAGCCATTAAATTCCGTGAAAATGGTTGTCAGTCTTTCTCGACTCGGATTATCGATCTGGATAGATACGATCAAAATCCGCCACCTTATGCTTAGGTGGGTCCCGTGTGAGAAATTCCAGATATGTAGCGTTGAAGAGCTCGATTTTCCGCCTTCAACATGCGATTGTGCACGGATAGTCAGCTTTCCCCAATTCCATCATTTTGAATTCCATTGTTAAACTCCTTATCACTTCTTGTATCGTCTCCGCTGCCGACGTTGTCGTGCACTTTCTCTTTACAACTGCTAACCATTTTGATCGTCCGCACTTTTCTCTACTTGCGCCTCGGAGAATGTACTTGGAGATGACAACAATCGTAGGCTTGGAGGATTGCTAAACTGACAAAAGAGTCGAGCTGCCAACCTAAGACATATCCACATCAAAACGTCAAAAATGGCCCCATGTTGAGTATTCAGGCATTGATAATCCTGGAAAAATCATGAAAATGCACCGAGTGTTTCAGACTAAAGTATAAAAAAATTAATGTCACAGAGTATACATATGCACACATATATGTATTATAACTGTAGTCCCTCGACGATTTCTATGTCGTCGTTCTCACTGACAGCGATTCAATGTTGGTGCTGCTTCAGACTCTGGATTTTCATTTCAATATACTAGATTTCCTTTTCGTATGCCTCCAACATTTGACGCTTCGCGGAATTGTAGGTGTCGCCAATTGTCTTTTCTACCTGTTGAGTAGTCTCTATCAGCATTTCGACTGTTACTTTTTACCTTCGACAGCTGCGAGGCTTTCACATGTATCACACATTATTTCATGTCGATGCCAACGATCGATGTCGCCTGTGGTGTTTTGCTCGCAGAATTCATTCTCTGTTGGGTCTGAGTGATCCGCAATCTTGGAAGCTAGCTTGATGTGCAGCTTGTACTCCCTCCGCAGATACACATAAAAAAGAATGTTTGTAACTTTTAAATTCTCGGCTTGAATGTGTTGTGTCGCTCCAGACACGGAGAGGATGGTGTGTGTGTGGGTGGTCAATGCGAGAGATGAGAGGGTTTATTATGAGAGAGAGATAGAAGAGAAGAGGGACAACCGCTTGCGGTCCGAGAGAAGGACAGAAGTGACAGTGAAGTCCCAATGAAGCGAAGGCAGGAAGAGACGTTTGTCCGCCGGTTGAAGCTTATATACTTATTGAGAATGCGGCGAGCCTTACGTAGTCAAGTACTGTATATAGTCAAGTACATATATGTAGATATTCATTATCTACTTAACAGAATGTTTTTCGGATGTTCTTCCGAGAAGAACATTCCAACGACCCAACCTGAACATCGCCTTGGCAGCGTCGCTGGCGCCGTTACGCTTTCCAGGAGTGGAATGTTAGGATGAGACAAACATCGAACGAAGGAAGCTTTTCAACTTTCGCAGAATTCATTAATATTTGCCGCTTTTAATTGTTAAAACGATCAAAATAAATGCAGCAAATGTTGATAACTGGCAAATTTTCGGCGATTTGAGTTGTGTTCGGCCGCAGAGAATAAGAGAAAGGGGGACAGAGAGAGAGAGAGAGAGAGAGAGAGAGAGAGCGAGAGAGAGCGAGAGAGCACTTGGGGGGAGGGTTGCAGTTGCGAAAAGCGAGCGGCGAATGTTCGTTGTAGTCGAGCATTGGTGTCTTGAATGTCGAATGCGCTTTGGAAAACCTGATAAAAGTAAACAACGACCAAGAGTTTTCAAGACCCTATACTATTTTTAAATCTTTTTTAAAGATGAACGTTGCGATTTTATGTAATAAAATTAATCTTTGATGATATATACTTTCGTTGCATATTGCCGACCTCAAGTCACAACTCACAATCAGTTTACATATGTTTGTCAAAACAAGGTTGGAAGCTTCTCTCGACGAATTTGAAATAGGTTCTTTTACAGGCCTGGTGGAGTGGAACTCGGTCCACTGTTGCTCAATTCGCTGGAAACGACCGGAGGCAGGCCCTTCTGGCCCCATCTTCAGTCTCTCGACTTGTCCGGCCACAGAACTCTGTCGCACACTCAAGTCGAGCACCTCATTGAGTTGCACCCCACTCTCGAGATTCTCTCGTTGCTCGGTATGGAACAATCTTCGTTGTACTTGTTAGAAGTTATGTGGTATAGAAAAAATCAACTTTGTGTTTGTTGTTTATTTTTCAGATACTTCTTTGATGGGTAATCCATTTGCCGCAGCGGATGGACGGCGTCTCCTGATCGCGAATTCGGCACCCGAAGCGCAACTCATGCTCGCATTTGAGATGTACTCCAGCAATGACCGCAGTGACCTGGCAGGGAAAGCGTTGCAGGTCAGGAGAGCGGGATAGAGGGAGGGAGAAAGCGAGAGAGAGAGAGAGAGAGAGAGAGAAACGAAGGGAGAAAGAGAAAAGAAGGGCGAGAGCGAGGGATAGAGATAAAGGAATGGGGATAGCGAGAGAGAAGGAGAAAGGGTGTGAGAGAGAGAAGGGATAGAGTGAGAGGGAGATGGAGAAAGGAAATTATAGAGAGAGAAATGAGGAGAGAAAGAAATGAAGACCGGAAAGATGAGCGAGAAGATATCTTCAATTTGAGGCATTCAAGCGTTATGCGTTCGCCAATTCATTCGGGAATGCTCAGCGAGTGGATTGGGTGGCGATGTTGAACGCCATCATGTGTTTCCATTCTTACGCAGAGTCGGTCCAGGAGGACGGCGCCTTCTGCCAATCCTTGATGTCAGTTTTCATTTCCTCCAATCACAAATTTATATACATTTAGATAGTTTACATCTCGATTGAGAATAATCTAAAAAATGTTATTAAAATAAGAGTAAATAATGCCGCCATTTTCATCAGACAAGAAGCATATTTATAAATTACCAAGAAAAAAGGTTGCTCTTTAAGCTGCATTAGCGATCGTGGCATTCCCGATGACCTTATCGCTGCGGTGATCGAGCGCTGCCGTCGTGCTGCGGCATCGTTTCCGAACAACCACTCGGCACGTCTCTCTCTCTCTCTCTCTCTCTCTCTCTCTCTCTCTCTTTCTCTCTCTGCCGTATTGGTTTATCCTTAAATATAGTTTTTTTTAAACCTTTTTTTTGCAATAATTAAATTTATCCACTTTTATTTCAACTGTCTTGCTTACGTTTTACAATCACTTTTTTTCATTTTCAGATTGCATCATACGCCTTGGTTCTGGCGACGCGGTTTCCCATGTGAACGTCAGGAACGCCACTCGGAGTGTACGCCACTCGGAGTGTAATGAATGCGCAAGTCGATGTCTACCAAGCTATCCGTTTCTGTCTTTTTCTTATTGTATTCTTCTCTATTGCTCCTCAACAAGTTTGCTGCTGCCCTCTTTATTGTACATATAGTACTCGGTGTACAGTCAAAGCTGTGGCAGGACCGTTCTTGTGTTCTCTCTGCAACCCTCGGAGCCCTGACCAATGGAACTGCGGGATTCGTCGTAGGAATGGACATTGCTCAGTCCCATGCACTATCTCGCCCACTTCACCTTTGGAAAGTAAATCTAGGGTTCACTTCAAGGAACCGTTCGGCTAGTTTCTTCTTTTTAGCGATTTCTTGCTTTCTCTCTCATATTCCCGTACTGATGGTGAGATACCTCATCTTTTTCTCACGTTACTTTTTTTTATTATTAGACATTTGGTCCCAGAGGTTGCCCATTTTCAATAAGCGATCCTTTTCTTATCAGTTGAATAGCGGACGGATCTAGTGCACTGCCGACGGTTTTAGCTTCTTTGTGCCTTTTCCTATCTCACCTTATTCTGAATTTCTATGATTCCTGAGAACGAGAAGTATTACGTTCTTTGCTTTCTAGCAAAGAGTGTCAGAGTCTAGATGATGTGTTAGAAGGTTGTTTTTTTTATAGATTGCGTTTATAAGTCACGGTTAGCCTGTGTGGTGGTGCTGTGTATACTACTGTGTTGGTTACAAGCAACAAAAAAAAGAATCATAGACAAATACTTCATTTCCTAATCCCTGGGTCACAATAGATCGATGCCTTGAACGTTGTTTTGCATGAATAATGCAGCTGTACTCTCCAAACAATATCCATTCCCCAAGTATTATTCCGACATGAAATTGTATGTACTTCAAGCCCTTAACATTCTTTAAGAAAAATTATTTATCGTGAGATATGCCTTGTAAGTTGAAATGTGTAAGGGAATTAGATCAGTAAAAATAAATCAGCCTGAATCCTGTTTTATACCGTAGAAGTCTATATCTTGCAACTTATTTATTGAATGAAATATATTGATATTCATTGAACTTATTGTTAGTTAGATTGGACATTCAGACAGTGCTGACGTACCGTGTAAAATAAACTTGGCAATTTTATGTATTTTTGGTGTGAAACCAGACTGAATAAATGCTTCTTGTTTCTGTTCATTCGCTTCATGATCTTTCGCTCTCTCTTCTATCTCTCTCCTTCTCTCTCTCCCCCTCTCTCTTTCTCTCTCTCTTTCTGTGTTTCTTAAACTCATTCTTTGTCTCAATCCTCTCTCTTCTCTGAGAATAGAAAATGACTGTCAACTGGAGAGAGAATCCTAATCCCTGAGAACCACTGCTACTTCGCCATTATCACGTATGTGATGGGACAGCGAAGTCCGGTCGAATGAGCATTAACAGCAGACAAGAGCAAAGATAAAGTTGTAGCAAAACCGAGGATTACAGTACTCCAAGGAATTGAGATTTATTCAGCGTTTCTTGATGTCATTCTGATGGAGAAGGGCGAATAGGCCTTCCACGTGAAGCAGTTTTAGTGGTTTCTTTGAATTACATACTTTACGATTCGTTAACAAATGAACGCTTTATTACGTTCACACCCAACGAGTAGACGCGAGGCGCCAGTACGAGCGCATTTTCAGCGGCTATGGTGGAATTTGACCACAGGGTTAGGGTGGAGCATCTCGAGCAGTTAAGGAGAAAAGTGTGGCCATTGAAAAGATGATTGCAGAGGCAGCCAAGGCGCGTCATAAGTACGGAGCGAGACTGTTCTGGGAAGCCTTTCCAGTGCGAGATGAACCCATAGAATGTAGGAGGGATATGGGCCGAGGTGGTGGAGAGAACATGGATTCCCCCTGATGTAGGGCTCAATGATACCGGAAAGCCGAGTAAGTAAGACACCGCCGTTGTGGAGCGGACCATTATTGAAGAGTAGACGGCAGAGAGCCGAGCACAAATTCTAGGGCCCGGAAATTCCGGGACGGAAAAATCCAAAATTTTTGGGCCATACAATATCGCTGTTCGGGAGAACTCTTTCCTCATCAATATGCATCCACGACAAGAAAAAGAGAAAGAAAATGTTACAAGAAAATGTTACGACGCCTTACATTTTATGGAACGCCTTAAATTCTATGGGACGCCTTTTTTGCCATGGGACGACTATAATTCTTTAGGACGATTACACTAGAATTGAGCCGGCATTGTTTATTAATAAGTGTAATTAAGGTATGTAAATCTGGTTAATGTTTTTTTCTAAATTTGTAAAACCCTTTTCTTTCAGCAGATTTCGGTTTTTTTTTCTTCTGAAATGGTGGTTATAATTCCTGCACCTCGAAGATTCTCTATTCCGGTCTCGCCGTCATAAGCAATTGTGGTACGAAGCTATAATGTGAAACCATCTCGAGTACATTAAAGGAATTTTAAAGTGTCTTCGCTTCGGAGCGGCATGCAGGAGTGTACAACGAGTACAGAATATTTACGTCAGACATGGAGAACCCCCAACTTCGCAGATTCCTCTAACTGGAATGAAGGCGCGGCAGGTCAGAGTCCAAATTATATTCCATCTCATTCATAATCATTGAAGATTGCTTGCATGGTATACCTCTCTCTCGCGTCGCTCTCTCTCTCTCTCTATCTCTCTCTCTCTCTAAGACGAAGAAATTTGTTTGAGGAGATGAATGAGGGAGAGATATTGAGAGATAGAGCATGAGAGGGAAGGAGAGAGGAAGAACGACTGGTGATGTGGATACAAAGAAAATAAAGATGAACGAGAAGGGAGACGATGAGGTTGAATTGAAGGCAGGAAACTGAGGATAGAATTCCCAATCACTGGAATGATAAGATTGGATGAAGAGAGAAAAGGATACTAGAAAGCCATCCGTCTCGCCCGGCTACTTCCTCTCTCTCTCTCACTTTCTCTCTGTCTCCCTCTCTCTTTCTCTCTCTTTCTCTCTCGCTCTCTCTCTCTCTCTTTCTCTCTCTTTCTCTCTGTCTTTCTCTCACTCCCTCACACGTTTTGCAGAATTTGTTTCTTTGCCTGAACAAAGAACGAGGCTCGTCACCGGGTTCATCATGACCGAAACCTCGCCAGCTCCATTCCCTCTCTTCGCCCTCCTTTAGGCACGCCCATTTTTTTCCGAACCACCATTTCCTCATCCGATTGCTGCGCTCTCCGCCCACAAAGGCTCATCTTCCAACAGTGAACCCAAAGAGCAGATTTTAAAAAGCAACAATTGAGAATGGATAGCAGTAAGTTACTACAAGAATAACGAATCCAGAATACTTCACTAAAAGAATCGTGGAGAGGACAAAGAGTTTAATAGAAAGTGAGTGACTTTATGTCAGCAAAGTGTCAATTTTTGTAGTGGAAAAAACTCGTAGCGGTCAACTACGCCACTATGAATGCGAACAGCTCTATAGGGATAACTACTATTTTCTATCTATCTTTCTTCCTCTTTCTCTCACTCTCTCTCTCTCTTTGTCTCTCTCTCTCCCTATCTTTCTGTTAAGTCAATTCCTCTTAGTGAATTGGAATCAGGGAGCTATTCAAGACAGACGTGAAAAAGGAAGAAAGACAATTCCCGTTAAATGAACGTGTTCTCTGCAATGCCAATTAACCTGAAAATATAACATCAGGAAAAGTCAAAGGCAACGTGAATAAACCCATCGCTTGTTTTTTTTCTCTTTCACTAAATTCTTCTGCTTCCGACTGATCAGCTGCGGGAATGGTTTCATCATTCATCCATCCTCTAGCTAGTCCACTGGCAATTCTCTTCTACTGCTCTATCTCTCTCTCTCCCTCTCTCTCTCTCTCTCTCTCTCTGTTTCTCTCACTTCTCTATGCCATCAATGTAGAAGCAAGAAACAGAATTACTAATTAAGAAGAATTGGAGAATATCAACGGGGGAAAGACAGAGAGTGGTTCCTCTCTAAATCTCTTAGTCTGTCTCTTTCCCTCTCTCTCTTTCTCTCTCCCTCGTTCTCTGTCTCGGCTACGGTTTAATCGAGCATGCTAGACAATTGATCCATATTTCTAGAAGCAGTTGGAATAATTCCAGCATCTCCAAGGATTCTCGGTCTATCCTCTTTCATAACAAAAAAAAATGGCATTGTCGGAAAGGCAAACTGATATCAAGAACACATGTAAACAGTAAGCAGAATCATTTATTCATTGATGTTTTCACGCGACGAAAGAAAATGACAACTAAATGGAAAATAAAAATAACTTGCGATGGACCACACTGAAATTACCTACTTGCTAATCAGCTGGCAATGAAGAATGAAGATCTGAATGTGTGATGAAAGGAAGACATATACTAATTGATCTCAGAATATTGCAAAGAAAAACACTCATTATGCATCTTTCAGAGCTAGCTTAATAAGAAAAGCCAGATAACTTATTGAAATACTTAAAGAAGGGCCATTTTATTTCACACGGTACCACGACTGTCAGCAATAATCGCATCCAATTCGCTCGAAGAGACCAACTCAGCAAAATGAGGGACTTTATCGCTGTAAGGGATAAGTTTTCGGGTAGTGAATCAACACTCTGTGATTGAATATGCAGCATCTTCAAGCCCTGGCCCCTTCCAAAAATGGAGTTCTATGATGTTCTTTCAATAATAAAGGAGGCTCCGTTCGGTCTGGAGCGCGGATTTTTCCTCATCCATGAACTCCAGGGACTTACAAAATCGGGCTGAAGAACCCCCAGGAGTGCCACATGAGACGCATGCCGATCTTCAAGATTCGTGCGTAGTCCACTTTGATTTCGAATTGAAACCGCCTCGCCAAAATCAAGACACTGTATTCAAGCTGAAAAGAAAAATGCGATTCTAAAACGTAAAAAATTGAAAGAAAAGTGTGAATAAAATACAACAATGAAACCATTGAACTCTCGTCTAACAATAAAACAACGATATTCCTTTGAAAACACCACGATTTGGAAGGAAGAACATAATCCAATAAATTATAGAGAAAAAGAAGTGAACGTCAGTATGATGAAAAGCATCAGCAACATCCATACAGCGAGCGAGCACAGCGGAGAGGCGAGCGGTGGGAAGCACGAGATTTGACAACCTTTTTTAATTATAATATTTTTTTAAAATAAAAATTTATATAATAATTTTGCCTTTTAAAATAGGGAGTTTTTTTTCTGTTTAGAACAAAAGCTAGTTTTCTTCTTATTTTCATACCAAAGATATCTATGCAGTATTTGGTTTTTTTTTTCTTTCATTCGAAATTAATCATGCAAATGTGTGCACATGAATTTGTGATGATTACCGTATTTTCTCTATTAGTACACCCCCCCCCTTTATTAGAAACCCCCCACTAATAGTACCCCCCTCTGATAAAGACATTGAAAAATAGAACCCCTCCCTCTAGTAGAACCCCCCCCCCTCTCCAATAGTGCCCCACATAGCAGCCTAATATCTCAGCTCGAAACGTATCATGAATGGATCCTGGATGCGTGGGATGCTCTCCCCAATGAACTGATTGCAAATTCATTCAAAATATGTGGTAAAATGGATATTCCAGTGATGATTCCTATGCATTCGAGCTACGATTCCTCTTGTTTGAGAACAAAAATGTTGCTATCAAACTTTTAGTGTCTCACATTGAAAAATAGTACCCCTCCCTCTAGTAGAACCCCCCCCCCTCCAATAGTGCCCCCCCTAGCAAGGGTATTGAAAAATAGAACCCCCGGGGGTACTAATAGAGAAAATACGGTATATGTAAGAAAAGAGAGCTGACATTATGGATTGGATGATCGCGCCATGCACCTGGATAGGCTGATACGAAGAGTGAGCTCGCATGGCCATGTCCATGAGAGAGAGGCATTCCAAGCCTTCTTCATTCGAGAATAAGAAAGCGTTCCCCATTCGCGACAGATGGACATCAGTGTAGAGTCGCTCAAATAAAAGATGGAAGATATCTTTGCTTTATCTCTCTATTTCTCCTTCGTCCTCTCCCTCCATTTCTCTTTCTTCCTTTCTATCTCTCACTTCCCTTTCTCTCACTCTCGCATTTCCCTTCTTTCCTCTCTCTCCCCCTTCTCCCTCAATTTCCGCTCTAATGACCGCGAGTGCGATCGTCGCGATGGGACCTCTGCCAGGTTTCGAGTAGAGGACAAGTGCATGCATGGCCTGCTTGACATTCGCTTCATTCGCAATCTTGAGCTGCCTTCCATCGGAGATGTTGAATACGTCATCACCCAAATCACTGTCTGAACATAAGAAAGAGAATATGGTAAAAATTTTATTTGCTAAATTATTTCTAGCAACAACATCGATGCCACGCTTCCTAACCAAGCAAAGATAGGTTCGCCAGCTCGCTGTGCGAGTCGATGAGGAGTTGGATGCGAGGGCGGAAGAGGGCTTTGTGGCCGGCGAGGTCGAGCGACTGAAGACGAGGCCAGAAGGGGCGGCCGCCGTTCGCGTCCAGCGCATCCAATAACGCCGAACCGAGATTTACTCCCCAAGGTTTGCTAAAGCACATTTATTTGCTATTTTAAATTCGTCGGGAGAAGCTTCAAACGCTTATTTTGAAAAAAAATCTAAAGTGATCTCATGGATGTTTCAAGTGGTTTTGTCAGATTTTTTTTTATGAACAATCTATTTAAAGAAAAATTACAATGTAGACTAAAGAAATAGTAACTAATGAATCGTTCTGTGATACATTAATTTGCTCATTCAACATTATTTGAATTGCGCTTGAGCTTAAACGAGTAAACAATTGTTTAAGTAAGAGAGCCGATCTGAGAGATTCAACCATAGGAACAAAATTGTGTTTTGAATCGAATTTTCTTCACACAGCATGTGTAGCACCTAATGGCTTCTCAAAAACATAAAAAAATTTCCTTTGCTAAAGCTATAGTATGCGAGAATATACCAAAAATATTCAAATGACTATAACATTTTTATTAGATGTCCAAACTAAATTTTGAACAGTTCCATCGATTGCTAGTTGTAACGCGCATAAAAAGGTCCTAATGACTTTTCGACAACAAAATTTTTATAAGTGACTTTTTGGAATTTGAACATTTTGTATGATGCATTTGAGGTATAACCACCCACCCATGTCAAAACCATGAGGGCACCAAATGAAAGAGCGTTATTTTTAACCCCTATTAGGACATAATTAATTCGAAATAAAATGTTTAATTTTTGCGACAAATCTCAGATTGCCTCTCTTAAGTTATAAAGGCGAAGAGAGAATATACTATGTAGGGAGGAGAAAGTACATGTTGTAGGAGAGATCATCATTCATGTGAAGAGAAACATCGAGGTCTTTCATCTGACTCCAGGCACGGAAAGTCTCGGTGATATCTTCTGAATCCAGTTTAAGGCAGATTCTTTGCATTCGAAGCACTTCGAGATTCCTAAATGGCAGAAGATCAGGAGATGAAGGAAACAAATCGTTGGGTCAACAAATTGCTCCTGACCATGAGGTCAAAGTGGTACTTCTTCCCATAAGAGAATCACGACTAAAAAATAACATTGGCGATGCACAGATGAAATAGATTAGTTCTAATATAAAAAAAAACTGGAAACAATAGGAGAACTTGACTTGTGAAAAATTAATCGAATGTTTTCTGTGAATGGTTCCTACTGAAATATTAATAAATATGTATACTCATAGTCAGCTGTTGCCAACTTGTAGAGCCTAATTAAAGAAAGGAGAGAAATAAAAGGTCCGACTTGAGACGACGCAAGCAGCTAATATCGCTGATGCCGTCGCAATTCGAGATGTCCAGCTGACGCAGTCTGAAGTGGTGGCTGCAGATGGAGGCGAGATCCGCGTTGCTCAGGGAAGCCGCTTCACTCATGAACAGCGTCTCTAGCGACGAGAAGCGGTTGAGCTACATACATAAATACTCAATTCATTAACAAATCTGTCGACACCCTTTAAACTTTCATTAGCACAAAACATTTTGCAAACGAAAAGCGAGCACTTTTTTTATGTCACAAATTTACCTTTTTTTGCCACAAAAAAATTTCGTGTCACTAATTTACTTTTTTTTGCCCCAAAATATTTTCTGTCACAAATTTCACTTCTTTTTGCCACAAATTGTGGTTTGCTATAAAGTAGTCAAATTCTTTGTTGTTGCGTTGATGTTAGGCTTGTATTGCTTCGGCCTTGTGTGATGACTTCAAGGTCACGGTGAACCCGGTGCATCTGCCCCGGCATTTAGAAGACAATATAGACAACCCTGATTGTGAGTGGCATTGAAGGCATGTCTGTGTACTTGGATCGTGGTCACGGCTGGCAATGATGAGGAGCATCTGAAGAGACTGCAGAAGGTGTTCATCCGGTCGCGCGAGGCAGGGTTTCGCCTAAAACGCCAGAAGTGCTTCTTCATGCAGAAGAGCATGGAGTTCCTTGGTCGTGTCGTTGACCAGGACAGCATGGAGAAGATCAAAGCAATGCGTGCGATGTCCGCTACAGGGAACTTGCAGCAAGCACGCTCCGAGGATGCAGGATATAGTGCTTTAGCGGACAGAAGGCGATATAGTCAGAATTCGACTAATTCTGCTAAATCCTTTGATATTATGGTAGAAAAACATCAAATTTGGAGCATACAACAATTTGTGGCAAAAAGAAGTAAAATTTGTGACAGAAAATATTTAGTGGCAAAAAGAAGTAAATTTAAGGACAGAAAATATTTTGTGGCAAATAAAAGTAAATTAGTGACAGGAAATTTATTTGTATCATAAAAAAGTTAAATTTGTGACACAGAAAAGGTTTACCAAATCGCAAAACATGTGATTGTTGCAATATTCACGGCCCATTTAATATTATTTTGTTGAAATTTAAATGAAGAAGGTGAGCAATCGGACACATACCATGGGGAGAAGCGGGAATGGCTGGGATGGATAGAAGCCGCCAATGTCGAGAAAGCGGAGATCGCGCAAGAATGGCGAGTCGCGTTGCAGACAAAATACCACCCTGCAATCGCGCCATCTTTCAAGCTGTTTTTTAAAATAAATAAAATATATAAAAATAATAAAAATTTATCAGCTATACCACTTTGAATGGTGAACACGCACATTGCATAGAAAGCGCGTATGCGAATGTGGTTATCAATTGAACATGCCATTCTTCCTCTTCGTCTAATGGACAATGAGAAACGACGAATTAGAACCTGGGCGAGGCCGTTCAGCGGCGGCGCCCCCGGGTCGGTGCTGCCCGTGTACAGTGTTCATTGACCCCAAGACCACCCCTCAGCGGCCGCCCTGCTCCCCCTTAATCTATTTTGACTACTTTGTTGTTGAACGACTATATTATCCCATTTTAATGCTGTCACATTGAAACATCTTTTTTAATGTGCGATAAATAAATAAGTGAGAACTTAGGCAGAAGCAGCCGAGTCTCCGAGCCAGAAGAGGTGGTCGTTCTGTTGAGGGAGAGCGAGATTATTCCGTGCTCAACGATCTTCCACAGCGTCTCCTCCTCGCACTTTCCATCAGTCAAATAGACCTTAACATTGAACTTTCTAGAATTATTTTTTATAAAAAAATTAAACAGAAAGAACCTTTCAGCATTTTCGTAGATGATCATAACGACATCGCCTTCAGAATGAACAGAAAATATTCTTGAAAATTACCCTGCCGGTGAGCTTGAAGTGGCCACTGCAGAGGCGAGCGAGTGTCTCGTTGTTGACGAGCTCGTAGCGGTGGAGGGCGGCGAGGATTTGATCGGAGGGCGCGGAGGGGACGCGGGCGGCGGCGTCCAACGGAAGGCGATCCGCGGCCAGCAGAAGAGCCACGCGAGTCGCGGCTATCTCCAGCAGAAGGCGCACCATCTTTGCTTACTTTAAAACAAGTAAAGGATCTTATCCGGTTTATTCAAGGCATCAGTGAATAATCAAGGGATCCAATATATAAATACTTATACTTATACTTTATTTACGGCGCCGGAGTGACACGTGGGAGTGAAATAAGCAGAAAGGGAAAAGAATAGATAAATAATAATACTAAATGCTAAAATGCGGAGGCATATTAAACGAAAATCATCGTGTGAATGGACTTCGGAATCTGACGAAGTTGCCGTTGAAGTACTTTAAACAAGTAGCATCTCTCAGCATCATATGATCATCAATTAACAAACAAATGTGGAAGACTGTGTCGAGTGCAACTTTATATTTAGGACAAGAAAATCATGTAGAATTGCAAAAGGCCGGGTGAGCAACCTTGCGCGATCGTCATGGAGCAAGAGAAAAGGACAGACTACAAGGCAATCGTGGAGGAGAGCTGCATGGTTTAGGAGAAACCTGTGTGAAGAGGAGGAACAGGATGGATGAGAGAGAGAAAGAGAGAGAGAGAAAGAGAGAGAGAGAGAGAGAAAGAGAGAGAGAGAGAAAGAAAGAGAATGAGTGAGAGAGAGTGAGAGAGATAAAAAGTAAGAGCGCGCGCAAGAGAAGCGATAATTCACAGTATTTTTCTTGCAACCCTCTCGACGCAGCATAAGGTTCTATTTGACTTCTCCATGTCTTTATTTCACTATCTAATTAAAGTTCAAAATTTATACCACTGCGCAACAATTTCACAGTTCATTTTGAGTATCGACCTGCTTCACCCATGTCCTCTTGCCAGAAGTGGAGCATCGCTTCTCTGCACACCACTCTGTCAAAGGTCGACTCATCGCCTTTAACTCTTGACACAGTAATTGTCAAGCATCTTCGTTCTATGTAACGATGGTACACAAAATTCATTCAAAAACATCATCAAAAAATATTTAAAAAAAAAATCATTTGAGGAAACATCATTAGAAGAGATATCATTGAAGGATTTGGTGCTATTTGAAGAACAGTCACCAAAAAAATTGAATACAAATGAGATCCGATTTTAGACATGTCAGATTCCAGTTTCAAATCCGCACTTTTGTTAGGAAAAATTTTTTTATTCTCTCTTTCTCTCTATTTTTCTCTCTCGCTCTCTCTTCTTCTCTCTCTCACTCACACACTCTCGCTCTTTCTTTCTCTGGCTTTCTCACGTCCTCTGTTTCTCTAACTCTCTCTCGCTCTCTCTCTCTCTCTGTTTCTCCTTCTCTCATAACTCTCCAGTCAGTCCGCCTGCTTGAACTGATATCATTCCCGTCATCGGCGGCACTATGGTTGCGGTGGAGACCCTGATGAAGACCGAGTAAGCTAGAAGAAGGAGAGAGAGAGAGAGAGAATGAGCAAGAAAAGAGAGAGAGAGAGAGAGAGAGAGAGAGAAAAGAGAGAGATTGGTGGGACAGAGAACAAGAAGAGTGGCAGAGAAAAATAGAAATTTTTTTATACTATACCATCTACACATTTCGAGAACCACGACGAAACCAAATATTTCTCCTATCCCCTTTTGTCCATATACTCGAACCATATCGAACCATACCTCACCTATTCTCTATCTATACTGGATAACCAAATCTCTCCGCCTCCCCCACCACCGACCGGCCTCGTACGAGGACCACAGTGGTGACTCCGCTCTTGGACAGTGAAGGTAGTCCACACTCCGCGGGTTACGGTAACGTTCGTAGCTGCGTTCGACTACGCGGTAGAATGGAGCAGGCTGGTTGACGAGTCTCTCATCAAGATGGCTCTAACAATAAGCAGGTGGCACAATACCAATCCTACAATCTACAAGGATTCGAGGTCCTTCTTTCAAACCTGTCTTGATAAATTTGTGCAATTTTGGATGAATTCTCTTTAATTCTCCCGTGTTTTTGCCCAACGCGAGCATTTTTGCTTTTGAAAGTTTGGTCGACCCGGTCCGCTAGGTATGTACATACATATTTGTTGAAGTAGGGCCGGGCCGGGCATGATTTCAGTTCACTGATTGGAGACCAACAACGACTTCCGGAATGGATGTTGCCGGGCCGTCCCGAGTCCGAGACATGGAGAGAGTTGGATGCCTGGCCCGGGCCGGGCCGGTTTTTGCCCACCTTTGCTCCGCATTCCATCGTTGTTCTTCGCTCGTTCTTCTTTTATCAAAAATAGTCTACCTGCCATCCCGGCGAAGACCACGGAGAGCAACCATTCCCGGAGATTTGAACAATGCTGAAATAGTTCTAAAGGAAATAGTACCAATGGCTGACCTCGACCCATCGCCGCCAGGATACGGGTCAAACTATTTACTTATCAATCAAAAAAAAAAAGAGAGAGAGAGAGAGAGAGAGAGAGAGAGAGAGAAAGTGAGAAAGTGAGAGAGAGACTGAGGGAGAGAAAGAGTGAGAGAGAGATAGAGAGAGAGAAAGAGATAGTGAGAGCGAGTGAGAGAGAAGAGAGAGAGAGATAGAGAGAAGAGGGAGAGAAAGAGAACGAGAAATGCAAAGAAATCTGTTTGCTTTTTCTAATTACATTTTACTTCATAGTGTAACTCGAGTTCTGCCACAAGGATTTGACTTTATTGACGTGAGAATTGTAGACACATCCGACAATGAGTCACAGTAAAATAAGGACGCGGTCTTCTTTCGTTTTCACAACTTCAGGGGCCCCACGGTAGCCGTGAGAAAGACTGATGTGCATGAGTGCATGAGAGCATTTTGAATTAGCGCGTATACCGTACACCATAGTACACAGTGATGTGCATGACAACCAACCACACGTTGTAACCTGCGACTGGAGTGCGCTGCAAACTGCAAAGCAATCGATAAGCGTGTTTGCTAGGGCGCAGGGATTGTTCCTAACCATAAGCCTACACGACCTTGGTTACTTTCCCTTGGCCTTGCCCCCCCCCACACCCTGCACTCCATATTTCGATCAATACGGCCCTTTCCACCCCGCCCAGTCCCTCTCCCCACCCCTTTTCTCCTAAACAAGAACAGTGCATCCTTATTTTTCCCTCGTTCTCTACAACAACTGCAAAGCTCTTCCAAGTATTTATGAACACATTAGATGTACAGACAAGAAGACAGAAAATGCGAAAAGTTCGCGTAATTAAATCTCGTATAACAATAGACTTTCTCAAAAGGTAAACATTTTTTGTAACTATTAAACAGTGAGGCAGTGGGAGATTTTAGTCGCCATAAGACATGGTAAAACAATTATATACATCATTGAATGACTGGATGTATCATGGAAATAACACTAATATGATAGTTGGAAATGCTAGAGGTCTAGCTCACTTAATAAACGAGATACTCTGCTAGTGCCAACCGCTCAGCGAATAACTGTTCTACTAAATGATCGCGACAGTAATAAAGCAAAAGTAGAAGTGTGTGGAATGCAGGTAAGAATGGCCTTGGAGTCTTTTCTAAAAATCAGTGACAAGGTATACTACTAGCTTATAAAATAGATCAGATAAAACATCCTTGCCCAGTGAATTCGGGGATAAGCGGGAGGGAATCAGCATCCGAGAATGGCCGGGTTTCCGCTCCCATGCATTAGATGTGCTCTTGGCGGATGCGGCGCACGAGCTGCATGTCTTTTGGCATGATTGTGACGCGCTTCGCGTGAATGGCGAGCAGGTTCGAGTCCTCGAAGACACCGACGAGGTACATCTCGGCGGCCTCCTTTAAGGTCACGGAGATAAATACAGCTGATGATTAAAAAAATAAATCTCATAAAAACAGTGGACCAATTTATGGAAAAAAGTTCACAAAACACAAACACAAACCTGAAGAGCCTGCACAGCGAGCGACTGGATGCGCAGTTCACCAGTGCTGCTCATCTAAATCAATTACGGTATCGAGAGCTTACGAGAATAAAAGTAAAGAGTAAATGGCCCTTTTTCCTCTCTCTCCGACAACTAGAAGATATAGTCATATTAAACGTTCTTTCTGTTTCTCATTCTGTCTGGTTTTTATGTAACTGACTCTCTCTCTCTCTCTCTCTGGTTTACTCTCTAGCGCGTTCTCTCTCTCTCTCTCTCCTCCTTACATCGCGCATGACGGCGCGGACGACACGCTGGAAGGGAAGGCGCGGGATCACCAGATCAGTCGTGCGTTGCAGACGTCGGATCTCGCGAAGAGAGACAACTGGAAAAGCACACAGGGAATACAATCGCTAGGGTATTCTAGCATCATTGTATCATACACTTTGATAGTTTTGTGTCAAATCATTTCAATTCCATTGCGACATCATCAACAATAATATAAAATATAAAGAAAAATACCCCGCTCCCATCGCATTCATAGAATAGATAACTTTTCTTTTTTTCTCACATTACAATCTTTTTTTTCACAATACAAGAAGTATTCAACAAGATCGGGAACGTTCGAATAGCTAGCTTCTTCTCTTCCATGCTTCTTTCACTTGTTCAAAGAAGAGATTGCTTATGATTCTCAACATCTTTTACTTTACTTGTTCAGATGAGATGGTCTATGAGTCTACGAACCTCCACGCTTGGAGCGGCGCGCCTTCAGAGGCTTTTCCTTTCTCGCGCTATTGCCTGGCGACGATGACGTCTTGTTGTGCACGTCGCGCTTGGTGCGAAGCTTCTTTAAAACAAAGGAGACATATATTGACGAGAATTAAATAGATTACTTCCTTTTTTAGTACTTCTATTTTTAAATTATTAAAACCAGGAGAAAGAAAAAAACAGATAAAAATTGCAAGTTATCCCGTGCGCTTGTTTTTTTTTCTTCATCAAAATTGTAGTGAAATAAAGAAGGAGTAAAGCTGACGGTGGCATAATAAGAATATAACAATGTTTTGACTAACACGGGAGGAAAAAAAACAGCTAAAACTTGGCCATTCCGTAGACTTTAAACGAAATAAGAAGAAATAAATGATATGAGCCTATATATGAGTCTATATAAAAACTTGTAAGATATAAGAAATAAACAAAAAAACGCACATGTTCCTGCTCCTTCTTGGAGGCGATCTTGACTGCTGTGGACTTGCGCGCCGTCTGCTGCTTTGTGCGTGCCATTGCTCGTCGGAGACTAATTAAAAACAAGATTAATTAATTAAGCTATAAAACAGAAGCTTTTCTAAATAAAAACATCCGTGTGTCGCAGCATAGACGTCATCGTTGTCAACATCACCACGCGTAATAAAAAACAAACGCAACAATATGAGAGGAGAAAAGAATGTAGAACAGGATGAAGAGAATCAGAAAGAAAAATAGAACAAACTACATAAGACGGGACTCAATTTTAGCACCTAGTTTAGCAACAGTTCGCGCGAATATTGCCGCGACAGCTTGCTTGCTGCATTCAACAAGGACAGGCGAAGAATGGAAAACCAGAGAGAGAGAGAGAGAGAGAGAGAGGGCGAACGCAACATTACAACACGAACGTGTAGCTGACCATGAACAAAAAAAGAAGGATAGCGAGAACAGGAACCAAGCGAAGCTCATACCCACGCCGCAAGCAGACAGTGAGTGACGCTATTGTTGTGACCGCACAACGCGTTCGGCTCATGCGTCGCGGCTGTGCCCGCGAAATTCAAAGTGCTTAACCCGTTCACCAGCATTCATCTTCTACAGCTCTATAAACTTTAATTAAACGTTTTAAATGTGTTTTTTTATTATTATTAAATCTTTGTGAATGTAAAAAGTCTAAATAAATTGTAAACATACATAAGAATTCTCAGATAGTATACAAATAATGAGAGATTGCGAAATAAAAAATATAAAGTGAGATGAGAGAGAGAGAAAGATAAATGTAGGGAGAGATAGAGAAAAAAAAGAGAAAAAAGGAAGACAGATAAAGAGATAAAATGGCAAGAAACGAGAGGCAGTGCGATAAATAAAGAGAGAGATAGAATGAGAGAGCGCTAGCTAGAGAGAGAGAGTGAGATAGAGAGATAGAGAGAGAGAGAGAGAGAGAGAGGAAGGATAGAGATGAATAGTGATTTATAGATCGTAATAACTATAGAGAGACAGAGAGAGAGAGAGAGATACCAGGAGAGAGGAGAGAGAGAAAGAGAGGCACTAAAGCTGAAATTCCAGTCATTTCCTGTTCTTACTAATCCACCATTGGCAATGACCTAAAGATCCACGATTTCACCAGTAATTCCACCTGTATGCATATCATGGCATGCTCGTGTCTACCATCAGTATTAACTTTAGCATAAGAATTGATGATATATTTATCTCTTTTTTAATATGCATGCAATGGTGCTTCTGTTGCCACCTCTTTTCTTTCGTTGCTTCCAATCCATTCTTACGCAATTTGTAAGTCTTGCTAGATTCTCTCCTGATTCGCTAGTTATTAGTGTTGAACGCTTGGCTCATGGTAGCAATGGCGGTCATTCCTAGCAGTTGTTTAACTCCGTTACAATTGTAATTCTGAAGAAAGAAGAGGCATGCTTCCCAGAGGCACATGAAAAGGCCTCACCGCCCCATCACTCATACTGCACATTACAAATATGATCAATGGAACTCAACTGTGCCGGACTGAATATATGTATCAAAACTGTCTGCATTTATGAAGGTATTATATTCATGGATGTTCATAAAATTGGCATGTCTCTGAAAGTAGCTGTGTCATATTCCCATATGTCCAAAAAACAGGACCGGCAGCGGAAGGCTTATAGATTAAAATCGGCGAAACTCCTGGGAAAATTGGGGAGGGGCTTGGTAAAACGATGTAAATACATATGTTACATACATAGAAGAGGCACAACGCAGCTGAGAACATTCCCTTCTCAAGAACAGAGCGAATGAAGCATTTCGTTCTCTCACAAATATTCACACAGAATATTATTATTATTATACAGTATTCTTCTTTGCTCTACTGTAAGTAACCTTTTCAAAAGGCAATTTTTATCCCCAACACTTTTATAAGTTTTGCTAGTTTAGATATCGGAAATTGAATTTCGGGCGCTTGTAAAATCTTTCTTTTTCATCTTACATGAATTAGTAATGAATTTTTGACGAAATGTATGAAATAACTGCAACACGCATTCTGCCGTCATGGTAACATTTTCCATTGTTGATTAATTTTTTTGTGTCTACCATAATACGCGACAATCAACCATATGGACACAATAATGTCCACATTTAAAGTGAAAGAGTAATATAAACGTAATGTATTTCAAAATATTATGCATAATTTACATAAATAGAAATACATATGCTCATAGTTGCTTGTATTGCTTGTTTGCTTTCCCTCGTTTCCATGGGTGAACGCTGCATCCTAGCGGCTTGGCCCAACGTGTGTCATGCACACTCGAATGTTAGCGCCGTACGCCTGGTGATTCATTATTGCCAGAGAGAATAGGGCAATAAATGCATGACGGGTATATGAGAAGGAGTTGTGAAGCATCATTTCTGTTTTGAAAAGGAAACAGTTGGCCTCTAGAAAGTGCTGTGTATATGCATATTTACTTTGGTACATTGACGCTTGACTGTTCCTTTATGAAATATACAGTTTGAAAGAGTTACGTATGTATGAACATACATATGTACATACATGCAATGATGCATACAATGTTCACGACTGTGAACTCTACTGATCGACATTCATCCTAACACAGTAATTGTAAGCTTTAATTCTCTTGTCATCCTGTTTCAAGTAATTATTTATCCACTCACATATCTATTACCAACAACAAGCTTAATCTTTTTTAGACTTATGCCGCGAAACGAAGTCATCGATTTGTTATTATTAATCCATGTCATGTCAATTTTTTTTAGCACAAAATTCGACGTGTCCTGGTTATGATGCTTGGTGATAACTTTAGTTCAAGTTTGCTGAAACAATGATGTATGTAAATATATACATAATTCCTCATGTAAGTTTGTTCATGTTCACGCAAATTAAAAGATGCGTTTATCGTTCAAAGTGGAAGTGGAAATCTCGCCGAATGTCTCAGAGGATATGAAAGATTTTTTTTGCCACGCGTACAAAATGGGTATGCAAAAAAGATTACTATCCGTTTTGTTGTGGCGGCACAAGAAAAAAAACAGTTGTGACAAAACCGTCACAATGGAACAAATCGAAGAACAATCGTCAAACAGTGATAAGGCTTGGCTTCTTTTATTAAGGAAAATATTGTAAAGCAAAGAGGAAAAGAATGTCAACCGAGATAAACGCTTGAAATGTGCTAAGTTTGGTGCCGTAAAGTATGTAGTTTGATAATTGAGAGTGTGTGTGCAGTGAAAATCGAGTCGAAATGCAAGTGTCGACGAGTCTTGAGTCCTCCTGAAAAGCAGCATTTTTTTATAACGCAAAGATGTATGCGCACATCATTTATGGTAAAGACCTATAAAGAAACGCAAAAAAGGAAGAAGCCTTTACTAATAGAAAGATGGAACAAACGTCTGTGGAAAGTGTGCTCTAGGGCCGGCGGATGGCGGTGCCGGCAGGCCGGAAGTAGAAGCAGACGTATACCGCATGTATAATGCCTGGAATAAATGAGGAGAGTAAAAAAAAAAGGAAAAGCGATATACAGTATATTCGGTGAAGGCTATGTGACAAGTAAAGGTGGTAGTAAACAACATAAAGTTTTTAGTGACTTATGCTTAAAATAAAAAAAAATTTTCACATAAAATCCCCCCCCCACCACCGTTGATTTAGGTTTCATTTTACCTAAATCAACGGTGGTGGTGGGGGGGGGGGATTTAAGAGCGAAGAAAGACACCACCGTGCCGCACCTGGAATGTAAGCGAGAATGGTGAGTAGAATGTTGATGACGAAATTGATGTCGCAGCCCGAGTGAATGAGCACGGCGAGAGGCTGAAAGAAACGATTAAATTATACTTTCAAAACCATTCTTGTATCTTCCTTGTATTTCTGCTTAAACTTCTCTATTTTAGTGTTTTCAAGGAATTGGAACAACAAAAATGCCCCCAAACCGACAGCGACAAGATACTAATAAACAGTAAACAAAGTCCCTCAATGGACTCATTTCCTTATCTAATCACCCCGTGACACGCTCTAATGTTCAACAGAAGGACGAATACGGTATTTGGCAGGAGACCAAGTCAACAATACGGAGATGGTATGAATCATAATATTGCTATTGCTTTGGATGTAAATTGAAAAAAAAAGATCGAATTGCTTGTTGATTACTTGATATATTTATATATGTACATACATACATGTATGTGTATTAGACATATCTATGTACATACATTTTTCTGTTTTTTTTTTTACTTTTCACATAAAAACAAGCATTCTATTGTGTTTAACAGTTTTAAAATAGCTTATTATGAATTATGAATGATGATACCGGGAAGAGGATGCAGAGCACGAGCAGGAGGCACTTGCACATTCTCGGTCGATGTCCACACAAAGCTGCAAGAATTAAAAGTGTTTATGACTTAATTACTTGTTTTAATTATGTCACCGGGAATGAAACGCGGATGTAAAATTAGCGATAATATAATAACATTTTCCGTTATTAGCTATAATGTTGTCATGTTGTTCACGAACGCGTAAAACAATCAACATTTGCGACTGCCACAGTTAATCGAAGGAGATTGGAAAAATTGGTTCTAGAGAATATTTCATTCTTCGAAAATGGGAAATAGCCTGAATTAGCCTGCTTTATGGCGGCAGAGACACATCCGTATGAGCCTTTTCTTACTGTGATAATGATGGACATTGCGTAAGAGTTATCTATCTATATTCATTATGACTATTAATATATCTGATTACTTGTACTAATTGTAAGGCTATTAAGAAGATTGGAGAATCTGCGCTTTGCCATGGTTACGCCACTCTTAACAATCTGTCCGCTAAACAATGAAGGTATTTTGCTTTGAAGATAGAAATAAAGGAAGGCGGTATTCGAGAAAAGAGCTATGGAAACAAAGGAAAGCGACATTCAAAAAAAGAGCTACTTTTGGCGTTTCTTGCAAGTCAGGATTCTTACAAGTCCGGAATAGTGATGGAATACGGGCGTATCGATCATTCGGCCTTTCCTCCAACAAATGCCTGGCTGAACTGAGAAGGAGGCCATGCCTGGTATAAAAGAAAGGAGAACGCTGTGGCGGCAGGCAGCTCATGTCGAGATAGCGAGTCACAGAGAGTGAGATTGTAAGGGAAAGAAAGCGATGAGTGAGTGCACAAGGCAGAGAGACGAAGTAGAAGAAGTTAGCGCGAAATGCAGAAAGAGAGTAGCAGGAACAGAAGGACGCCGCGCATCGATCATTGCAAGGCACGATGATTCAGCAAGTAGTAGGCCTGGAGCCGGCGGAGAGATTGGCAATCGGATGGAGAGTACGAGAGAAGCAGAAAAGAAAGAGGTTAGAGACAATGCGAAAGAGAAGAGAAAGAAGCAGAGAAAAAGCCTTGATAGCTTTCCGCGTGACCCGGCGCTAGTTCTCGTATCAGGCCTGGCACCCTCTGGGTTTGTGATAGCGGCAAAATTTACTTGCAACGCATCCGTCTGCCATATAACAATCAATGTGAACGGGGATTGGCAAATATAATTTAATTAAGCGTTAATCAGTTGTGTTTATATGTAGCAAGAAGAATTTGAATGACTCATAAAAATGGCCCTTTCCTGATGATCTATCCATGAATCATCATGCAGGAAACACCTGCTACACATTAGTCAGAAAAACAACATTTAAGGAAGCTAAACTAGCTGTACAATGTGCTGGTTTTACAATTATTTATTTTAATCATATCACAGTGAATTATTGAAATGGATAAAACAAAGCAGAAAGTGGCAGAATGACAGTTACAGAACAGAGGAGTGAAGAATGAGCTCTAGGTAGATAATACTTGTGTCTTTATTCCAACAGAATAAAGAGTAAAGTACTCGTTCAGTAACCTAAGAATATTGAGCAAATCAGGAATCTATTCAAAAGTCTTATATTACTTCACGAAAAGAGCCTTAGCTTACGTAGTCTTTTTTTCTCTGTTTCTTTTCATTTTTTTGCTAGTGACTGAATTATATGTAAATTGCAAGCTACATAGATCAATTGTTATAGACCACGGAGAAAGACAAAAATCTTTGCTCTGGCGAGAGAATAGTCTGAATTGAGTTCGTGTGGTGATCGCACTTACAAGGGAAGTCTTTCGGCGGGGTGTGGCAAACCTCAACATGTTATATACCATTCGAAAGCTCTCGACGAGCTGGTAACGTTTTTGATGTTTTTAACCGCAGAAGAGAGCGTTGGAATGAGATAAAATTAAAATTAAAACTTCGCTTCGTAGAGCATTTAAATTCAGCGCACGTGTGGTAATTATGCTCCTTCGCACATCACCAGTGAGAAATAAAAAAAATGCAAACATTAAACGTATGAAAATGCGGCATTTGTGTGGACACGGTAGAAAAATGAAGCGAGCAGATTGACAGCTCTGTTATCCACTGAAAATGTGTCGGCGTGGTGAAGTGGTTAGCGTATGAATAGTGGTCCAAGAGGTATAGGGTTCGGTGCCGCTGGAATGCAAAGTTTTTGCAGATTTTGTTTTTGGTTGGTATAGACCATGCTGGTGTTAAACATGTTGAAACAGGAGTTTTGTTATTATTATTCGTTGGATATACGTAAAAATAGTCCACTATTAGGCATGTTCTCGCCATCAAAAGTCGTTGGCTTGCTGGTCAAAGAGTTTGGCAGCAGCGGTGATATGTCATCGCCAAGCAGGATGGAGAGAAAGATGTTTGAATCTTTCTCTTTCCTTCTCCGTGAAGCAATGACCGGCGATGTCGTGATCGAGGAGGACGAAGACGTTGACATCAGTGATGATGAGGAGACCGATCCAAACTGGTGTCCCTCTGATGACATTGCCATCACTCCCTCCACTCCTACGGGAAGGACGAAGGTGATCCGATTTAACAATCAACCGATCGCGGAAGAGAAGGTACGCATAAATATATGTACGAAAATACACACGCATAAATATATGTAAGAAAATACATAATTATAAAATAATTGTATATGTATTTTGGGTATACGCAAAAAAGTAGATGCATGTATGTATGTACATATACATACACATGCATGCAAATATTTCGCAGGTGAAGGAAGCCCTGGTTCACTATCGATCATCAAAGAAAGGATCGCGAACTCTCGCGTCGATGACAGCAAGTTTCCGTTTCATCAAGACGGAACGAGATTTGGAAAAGTTGCGGGTATACGAGAAGTCTAGCGAGGCAAACGATACCATGGCGAACAATCAGATCAAGCTGGCCGAGATCGTTTATGAGGCGGTGAAGGAGATGTTCGAAAAAGGTGAACACAATAAATGAAATTTTTTTATTACAACGGTAAAATAGTGTTTTCTGAAAAAAGAAAAGGTTGCAGGCGCGATCATTCACGACTTGGACATTCAACAGCTGGCCCTGCGCAAGAACAACGAGTTATCACTGATTTCCGGCTTCAAAGCATCCAGAACATGGCTTTCGACTTTCAAGAAGTTCGCTCATTTACGATCACGGCGCATAACGACATTCATAAGCAAGAAGAATCAGTTGGACAGAGCTCTCATCATCAAGGCCGCCTCCGATTTCGTGGACTCGTTGAAACAGGATATGGCAAACTTGCCCAACTTTTCCCTTGCTAACGCCGACCAATCAGGTTTTCTGAAGGAAATGCACACTGCCCGTACTCTTGCCCCCATAGGCGTCCGGAAAGTCGAAGCCGTGGTGCAGTCAACTTCCGCCACTTCCCACAGCTACACCATCATGCCCCTCTTGTACGCCGAAGGCATGCTGGGAGAGAGACTGTATGTTGTATTGCAAGAGAAGGGCGGTCAGCTTCCACAGAGAGGGTGCTTCTCTGCACCAAATCTCCTTGTTCGCGCGGGTCATTCCCACATAATGACCAAAGCTCACATGAACGATTGGATCAGAGAGTGCGTCTTCTCTCCGACCGCGCCGCCGTCTACTTATCTTCTGGTCGATTCCTGGAGTGCATTCAAGGACACGGCAGCGTTCACCACTGCCGCGCCTGCCGGCAAATCCATCGTTGTCAAGAACATCCCGCCCGGAGCTACCTCTCTCATTCAACCCCTTGATCTATTCTTCTTCTGCCCATTTAAAGCCTTCATTCGCCGACTGACTACTCATGTCATGGCTCATGGTCTGCCCTTCTCCGTATTCCAGCGTGATAGTATCTTGAAAATGCTCTCGGCCTGCTACCACCAGTTCAAGGCTGACGCCTTCCGGCCAATGCTGCAGTTTCCGTGGTACTCCGCCGGCTACATCTCGTCCAATCCAGGACTAATGTTTTTGCTAATAAACGATATATAATGACTATTTGGAACACATTTCGAATTTTTTGAATGTCGGCAAAACGGTTGCCACCACATGGGTCCGAACCCGGACCATATGCAAAAAAAATTAAATTAATTCCAACGCTCTCTTCTGCAGTTAAAAACATCAAAAACGTTACCAGCTCGTCGAGAGCTTTCGAATGGTATATAACATGTTGAGGTTTGCCACACCCCGCCGAAAGACTTCCCTTGTTAGCATGTTATGTTTTCGCTGGTCGGCACCGTCTCCCAACGCTAGACCCTTGCGGGCAGCGGAGACCGAATGTCTTTCTGGCACGGTACCAACTTCCACTGGACAAGCTGCCCCTGCTAGGAGCCTCGAGGACCTTATCTCAGACCTTCCCGGGAGACTTTTTCAGGGTACGGAGACCCTTTGCGTCGCTCCCAGCACCATCTTCTCGCCAAAGCATAGAGAGGGGTATGTACCGCAGCCTCAAATAAGCGCACGTCCCCGTGCACCCTACATCTGACGAGTTTTCTACGCTGTGCTCTAAGTGAATGGACAGCAGCCGGGTAGAAATTAGACTGACGGAGAGCTGCTGCAGAGAGAACCGCCGGGGTGAGGAAAGAGTACATTTGCAGAGAGTTTTAAATTCAATAATTTTCTCACTTTCTCTCTTCCCTTTTCTCTTTTTAATCTTTTTTTTTCAATTTGTCCTCGTGCTCTCTGGCTCTTCTCTCTTCTCTCTAAATGACAACACAGGAACGTCAGCTCTTAATGAAATCACTTTCTAAAGATACCTTAACAACCTGTGTACAGGAAATAAGGTTCATTCGCCTACTAACTATGACGTACTCATTGCATATGATGTTCTTGTTGTACAAATCGAGCAGTATCTTATCAAAATTATTATAGATATCATTAATAAGCAAAATTATTCCATGTAATGTGTAAAATAATGCAAACTTATTTTCACGCATTTATTACTCGATAAAGATTCACTTTGTGAAACAAATTAAAAACGAAGAACACGATGTTAAAATATTCAAATCAGACGGGGAATGATCGAGATACAAAATACAATGAGTTTTGTAGTGTACCAGTAAAAAATATGAGAAAGCGGAGATACCGAATCGGCAGTGATTTGAATTAAAAGGAAGATGAGGAAGATCTATGAATATTGTCGATGCTCACCTCAGAGTTACGAATGAAAGAAAACAATTATGCATGTGTTTTTCTAGCAAAGTACTTCATGGGCAAGCAGAATGATGATGGGCGGTCCAAACATATTGACTGATAAGTTGTATAAAGAGACAGTAGAAGCAGTGGCGCCGCTAGCTAGAGGTGATCCTAATACTATGACTTTGCCCTGAGTCAAGACATGAGCTTCATCTTCTTCTTCCTCCCTCGCATGTTCCTCCTCGTCATCTTCCTCCTCTTCGTCCTCTGCCAGCTTCTCCGGCGTCTGGAACGTCGCGCTGAGTTGGTGGCCAACTCCACGAGAAGTCACTGGCTGAACGTCGACGACGAATGTTGTTGACGCGGGTAGATGCTAAAATATTATTTTATTCTTCTCACTGACGTTATTTTTACTATGACTTTTAATTTAATTTTACCCTAATATTATCGCTGGAGCATTTACAATCACTCCGTCATTGTTATTTGACTACCTTAACTTCATACATATATTGTTATTCGGCGCTCTTTTTTATTACATATAATTATTCGATGGAAAATATATATATAAAAAAACTTTATGAAATGCACGTATGCACCTCAAACGACGTATGCGTTGCGTGCGGCGGTAGCATTGAGACATTGTGGAGATGTCGAAGGGACGGCGACGACAGCGCCACTCGATAGCCGATGATTGGTGAGTCAGAATGTAATGGCATCATCATCATTATCTGCCATGTGCACGTCGCGGCCGTGGACGCGTAGGCGTGGCAGGAGAGAAGAGGCGCGAGATTTGAATACGACTCTTGGCGGGAAGACTTGGCGAGATTTGAAAGCGACTTTTGGCGGGAAAACTCAGATGAAGGCGGCTTCAGTGTGGTAGATCGACCAGAGTCAGTCGACAAGAATGTCTGATTGTGATGAGTCCTCACAATGAGTACGCCCTTCTCTCCATGCAGCTCGCCTTCTATCGCCTCGACAATGGCATGCGCCTGAAGAAATACATACATATATCTGCTTTATTCCTTCTGTTTGCAACTCTACAAGTTTATTCCACAATCGGCGACTGGCTCCGGTGTTCTGAAGGCAAGATCAACGGCATCGACATTCATGACTGCCGGTTCGCATCCAAGTAATGGACAAATTGTTGACTAACAGATTCAGGTTTTCCTTTTCTTATCTAACGACAATCATATTCAATTGCTTATTTGTTATTCTTATCATTATTTATGCATGATGAAATCGCATATGCCTACCTCGACAAAATAGACGGAAGCGACCTCGAGTCCGTCGAGTTCGGCACTCGTGCAATGCGAAGGCAGTACGGCCGAGTGTCGCAGAGAGTGACTATCAAAGGTGCCGATAGTGAACTGCTCAATCTGATGGAGAAAGACGAGAGGTTATTATTATTATTATTATTATTATTATTATTATTATTATTATTATTATTATTATTATATTATTATTATTATTACACAAATATATACATTGTACTTACCTATGCACATGTATAGAAAACCGATAACCAGCATATTTCGTCATAGACATGTGTACATGGAAACTACCTTATTTTGTGTTCATACTTTTTTGGTATTTGTTTATGGGAGCTTAAAACTAAACTATACTCTATTTGAATTTTCCTGAGAATTGTGCCCGCGTCTCTCCAAGTCATACGCTCTCTCAGGCAAAAGGGCGCGAATTCAAAATTAAGTTTATGGCTCCTTTAAAAGTTAAACCTTCTCGTCCTCCTCTTCTAAATCGCCGCCATTGGCTGCTCGCCATGCCTGCTGCTCGGCGATCACCCGGCGTGGCCTCTGCGACTCCTCCCATGCAGCCGCTTCAGCTTCCGTCGTCTTCCACCATGAAATCTGCAAAGCTGTAAGCTGGCATGGAGTCTCTAAAAATCGTATGAATCTGCATCAATTATGCATCCAATTGTTTTTCTTGTGTTTTTTAACTATTTGAAGTTAAGCCTTCCGGCTCCTTATCTAGAGAAAGTTAAAAAAAAAACTTGCACATGACAAATTTAAAGTCAAGACTTCCTTCTCTTTAGTCTTGCGATAAGAACAAGGCTGTAAAATCATGTCTTCCGGGGTCCTTATCTAGCCACAACAAGAACAAAGAGCATTCTTGCATGATAGCTTTTGATGGGCAGGTCGCTTGCTGGCGGCGTCCACAGCACTAGTTGAGTGATGAGTCGGGAGGAAGTGAAGCGATAAGCGCCGACGGACAATTGTACTGCGCCTGGTGCTCTTGCATCTGGAAATGTGGATGCTTTCTATTCTTGGGGGAAAAATTGTCGTTCCACCAAAGTCTCTATTTTTCGGATAAAATTAAATTTTTCTCTCTCTATTCTTTTAAAAATTATTCCAACCTGTAGAGAGCTTAAAAGCGGCACTCGGCACCGAGAAGCCAAGGCTGCCTTCCGAATTGACAGCGGCCACGCGGAATTGGTAGAGCCGGCTTGGGGAGAGCAGATGCTTCAGGATGGCGTACGGCTTGTTACGCTGTGAAGAAAGGACGCTTATAAAGATTTATTTATTAGATAAATTAATATACTCAAATAAATAAGGGAGAATAATGAAACAAAAGTGAGAGAACGAGAGAAGGAGAGAGTTAGCTGACAATCAGAATGGTCTGCCAATCGGTGAGCGTCTCCTCGTGCACTCCCCATCTCCATTGGAGGACGAAGAGATTCGAGAGGGCATTCGACTGAGAGGGAGCCAAGCGGCGGAGTTCCCAGCGGACAACTGCGGATCTATGGAGAGGGAGATA
This sequence comes from Allodiplogaster sudhausi, assembly GCA_945643635.1. Taxonomy (NCBI): domain Eukaryota; kingdom Metazoa; phylum Nematoda; class Chromadorea; order Rhabditida; family Diplogasteridae; genus Allodiplogaster; species Allodiplogaster sudhausi. The sequence continues at coordinate 1,239,424 of CALZFC010000035.1, read as the reverse complement.
GAGTGAGAGGGGAGGGGTGAGAGAGGGGGAGAGAGTAAGAGGGAGAGATAGAGAAGGAGAGAGTGAGAAGGAGCGATGGAAAGGGAGAGAAAGTAATAATACAAAATAATGAAAGTGTACCGTACCTCTTCCTCTTCCGTTCCTGTATCGTAATCTTGTTCGGGAGCGGGAGGAGGCGCGCGACGGAGGGTCGCGGCGCGAGGCATTTGCGTGAGCAGCCGACCGAGCAGCACTTCTGCGTCTCCGCGCAGTCGCCGTCCAAGTGACACGACGCCGTGCACTCCTGTGGCAGATATTTATTAAAATTATTATTATTTTTTAATTATTTTAGTTTTTTTTTTTTTCTACAAATTTGTTTTTTAAAGAATTATATTTATGTTTATGGGATAGAAGAGATACAATAAAATGTGCAGTAACAAACATACTTACATGGACATGCAGAGGAATTGTCACTTCTGGAGGACAGCTGCCAGGCTTTTGAGAATAAATCTTGTGAATGAACGCGCACGACTCGCCGCAGGCGGCCGCTGTCGGAGAGGCTGCTCGGGGCTGCAAGACAAATTAAAACATTTAACATGACGTCATTTTTTATGAGAGAAAAAAATAGAACATTTCTACTTATACTTTATATAGGCACTTGATGCAGTTAGCGAAAGAACGATAAAATTAAGTTGTAATTAGTGAACGAAAAATATATCTATCTATCTATTAACATCTAGAAAGAGCGCAAAATAAAAGGTTTAATAAATAAAAGTAGGATATGCATATTAACATCCCGAGAAACAGACCGTGCAATATTTCCTGCGACACGAATTGATGTTCTTGAAGGACGCGCGACAAGGCTCGATGCACTGAGGAATAAGAAGGTAATGAAATTCTTTTTTTAATAATTGCTTTCAGTTTTCATGTTTATAACGGTGTAAGCAAAGTTTTCTCTCTCTCTAAGATTCCAAGACAGTTGTAGTTGGCATTGTCATTTTTTTTATCGCCTTACCATTAGGTTGCATGCATTTGATTATCATTAATGATATATATTATTATGTCTTTTCATCGTTTTAATTGTTTTGTGATATCACTGCATTCGCTCACTCGGAAATATGGCTGTATTACTGTACTCGAAATAGAGCAGATTGGTCGGTGTCAGCGTTATGTAACAGGAAGATTGAGAGGTTCGTACGAGGGAAGAGTGAGATTAAGCTCATGGATGGTAGAGAAAGTGAGAGATTGTACAGGTGATTTAGGAGGGAAATATCTGGAGAGAGGTGTAAGAGAAAAATAGAGAGAGGGACAAGAGGAAGAGAAAGAGAGAGAGAGAGAGAGAGAGAGAGAGAGAGAGAAGAGAACGAGAGATGCGAGATGCGAACCCAGATGGCTCTTAACCACTTGATGTCCGAGACAATCTAAAGTGACTGCGCTTGACCGTGGCAGGCATCTTATCAAACGCAGTACTGGCAGCTGGTTGGACAGTCTCCATAAAAAAGATACATGGTAATATAATATCACTCATCAAGCATTCTTCTCTGTCGCTTTCATTAATGTACTGAAGCGTATCCTACGGAATTCTTACATTTACGTTTGTTTTGAGAAACACCGACAAACAGGAACTTGGCAAGAAAATGTGAGACTATACGGTTTGCATTTCTCTTATTGTTAGGAGAAACGAGAAATCTGTTCCAAGAGCAATTCCACAGCGAAACCGGCAAGGCGATGAATGACGAAAAGAGTATATTGAAGAGAAGCAGACAAAATTACTGCCAGCCTATGATTCATGTCTCTCTCTCTCTCCTCTCTCTCTCTCTCTCTCTCTCTCTCTCTCTCTCTCTCTCTCTCTCTCTCTCTTGCTCCTCTTCTTTGCATTCAGCTTCCTTGAAGAATATATTCGTATGTATGTATGTATATGAAGTGATAGAACGCTGATGGTGAG
>CALZFC010000035.1:1220000-1232500 GCA_945643635.1 Allodiplogaster sudhausi | reverse complement strand
ATTTGAGAGAATTGCAATAAGGAGGGGGGGGGGGGGGAGGGGAGAATTGCGGGATGGAGATGAAAGAAAGAAGTGATGATACACACACGCGTCAACACGGTTGACAGTAGCTGGGAGAGGAGGAGGAAAAGAAGAAAGTCGAGGCTTGCATTCAGAAGCAACGGCCGCGCATATCACTTATGACTCGTCAGGGAGGCATAGAAAGAGGGCAGTGAGAGAGAGAGAGAGGAGAGAGAGGGAGAGAGAGGACCAAGGTAGAGAGGAAGAGAGAGCTAAAGAGAGAGAGAGATAGTCAGAGAAAGGGAGAGAGAGAGAGAGGAGATAGAGTGGAGAGAGGGAGAGGGAGGAAAGAAAGAGAGGAATATTAGTAAAAATAGAAAGCTGAGGATGACGCCGCATGAGAAACGGAAGGAGATGCGCATGGGTGCTGCGGGCCGGGAGGGAAGAAGGCATTGTGGACATGTGGAAGAAAGGGGACCGAGAAGGGGACACGGAGAGGGAGAAAGAGAAGAGAGAGAGAGACAGTGAGAGAGAGAGATAAGAGAGGGAGAAAGAAGAGGTTGAGAGAGGATAGTTGGAAGCAAAGTGAGATTGAGAGAGAGAAATTGAGAGAGAGAGAGAGAAATAGAGAGAGAGAAGGGGGTGCATGGAAAATCCCTTGAAAGATTGGCGAAGGAGAAAGGGAGTGAGTGAAAGAATGTTAGAAGAGAGAGAGAGAGAGAGAGAGAGAGAGAGAGAGAGAAAGAAAGAGAGATAGAAGAGAGAGAGCCTTGGGAGGCACCAGAAGCTGAGGATTCTGAAGTGGTGAGTGAAAGAGCTTTGAGGTCTATGGCTGGTACTAATTCGAAGCCACCCGCGCACTTCACTTCTCTTTGGAAACGACAACTAGCGTTGACAAGAATAGCGAGGAAGACAACAGAACCTACATGTGCCCTTTTTCTTACATGTCTCCATCTCTCTCCATCTTTCGCTCTCTATCTCTCCCTCTCTCTCTCTCCCTCCATCTTCTCCTCTCCATCTCTCACTCTCTTACTCCATCTCCCTCTATCTCTCCCTCTCCTACTTTCTCTCTCTCCCTACGCTCCTCTGTGCATATATTACAAATATTTCGAATATAATTTATAGATCGTGTGTGCTGTAACACTATATACTTATACAATGGCGAAAACATTTCGGCACCCACCCCCCCCCCCCCCCCCCCCCCGCCCACCCCTCCACATGGGCGTCTTTCCTGCTGGAGCCCTTTTTGCCAACGCTTATGGTTAGATGATGGTTGGTCGGGCAGATGGGCGCCTTGGAAGGAGATGTCTTGAGAGCGAGAGAGAGAGAGAGAGAGAGAGAGCGAGAAAGAGAAAGAGAGAGAGAAGAGAGTACGAGAGAGATAGGCGGAGAAACAGCCAGGCAGAGTGAGAGAGAGGTAGGTGCCGCAAGAAATACGAGACACACGAGGAGGAGGCAAAAGATTTGCTTAAATTGACACTGACGGAGCAGAAAGGTAAGAAATGGAAAAAAATAGGCTGAGATGACTCTTTGTGGCTAGCGGATGGGCAAAGGAATTAGCAAAAAGAATACACAAAGCATGGAATGGTCGGCGGTAAAAAGGCCTTCAATATGTGATTTTTTTTCATTGCACTCTGACTCTTTCTCCCACTATTTCTTCTTTTTATTTTGTCCCTCTCCTCTCTCTTTCTCCACCCTATCTTACCTTTCTTCTTTCTCCCACTCTCTCCCTCTTCTCTCTCTCTCTCTCTCTCTCTCTCTCTCTCCCTTTCACTCTCTCTCTCTCTATCTCGTCAATGTTCTCATCTTGCCTTGATGATGGGAGTGACTTTCATTCTTCTTCTATTCATAATCCCTGTGCTCCCACCACCATTCTGCATAATCCATGCATATAACAAGCCATCTCTAAAGCACTGGGTTAGACTTTAGTGATATGATTTACAGATGTGCTAGTGAGTCTATCGGTAATGTAAAGAGGGAGAGAGAGACAGAGACAGAGACAGAGAGAGAGGGCGAGAGAATGAAAGAAAAGCCGCAGCACTGGAGATGATACCATTTACCTGTATTGGTGTAGAAGCTTTAGGGACGTGGAGAAAGCTGACCGCTTGATTTATGGGTGATGGTTGTGGGGGGGGGTCATAAAGGGCACGAGAAGGTAGAGAAGAGAGGTGGGATAAGCGTTCGCGCGGTCTCATTCAAAGAGCCCGATCATGTCTTCGGGGAGGAAAAGAAGAAGTGCTGAGATTAATACAATTGCCTCCTCTTTCCTTCAGCGGCAGCCACTTCACTTTGTGTTGTGCAATATGTCCTGACTAAACGGGCATTCCGATTTATGATATCGAGAACGAGAGAGGGGCAGAGAGAGAGAGAAAGAGAGAGAAAGAGAGAAAGAGAGGTAGATAGAGAGAGAGACAGAGAGAGAGAAAGAAAGAGAGAGTGAGAGAGAGTGAGAGAGGCAGAGAGAGAAAAAGAAAGAGAGTGAGAAAGAGAGAGATATAGAAAGAGAGAGGAAGAGAGAGAGAGAGAGAGCGAGAGAGAGAGAGACAGATAATGGGAAATACCAAAAATGCGATGACCATAGAGATGAAGCATGACCGAACGAGGACATTGTGCACTCATCCGTGAAAGACAACTGCTTCCTTATCACCACGATCTCGCTCACGTTCTCTCTTCCCCCCCCCCTCTCTCTCTCTCTCTCTCTCTCTCTCTCTCTTCTCTCTCCCTTTAATGGTCTCTATTCCTCTCTCTCCTCCCGCTCTCTCTCCCTCCCTCTCTCTCTTTCTCTCTCTTCATAACTGCCTCTCTCTCCTTTTCTCTATCTCTCTCTCTACATCTTTGTCCCTCTCTCTCCCTCTCTCTCTCCTAATCGTCCAATCATTGCAGGGTTCCTTGCCGATTCAAGCTCTGCTTTTTTCAATCGTGTACTTTCATTGATAGACTCCCTGAGCGGTCAGGGTTACTGAAATGTGGCTAGTATAAACATGAGTGTGTTCTGCTCTCTTCTCAATTTATTCGTGAAGTGAAATCGAGAATCAATTTATTGTGCATTCTTCGCTGATTCACCCGTTTCACTGCAAATTGTAAGAGAGAAAAAGCCACAGGTTTGCCTGGGGTGGGTGCCACAAAATGCTCGGCTTGCTTCTACTCGCTCTCCTCTTCGCTTCCTCTTCTTCCACCGCACAGAAGCTGCCGCTCGTCGTGACCACGTGGTCGGCCGACGGCTTTCAGCAGGCCACTGAGACAGGTATATTTCATTTAATTCAGTCATTTTCTAATATAAAAATAACTTAACCTAAGCCTGGATGTGAAAAAAAAAATTGTCATAGAAATATAATAGAATTAAAAAGTAAAAAAAATCATCATCATTTTATCAGCATGTACAAGTTAATAAACGATAAGAACAAAGTATTATCGTTTAAGAATAGAAGATTAAAATAAAATTAAATAAAGACAAAAATAAATAAATAATAAATGGCACAGCCTGGCAGTCTCTCTCCTCGGGTGGCGGCCGTCTCTTCTCTCTGGTCGAGGGGCTTTCGGCGTGCGAGCGTCTCCAGTGCGACACCACCGTCGGATATGGAGGGTCGCCGGCAGAGGATGGCACTGTGGCGCTTGATGCACTGCTAATGGATGGGTTAGAGAGAGAGAGGGAGAGAGAGAGAGAGAGAGAGAGAGAGAGGGAGAGGGAGAAGGTAGAAAGAGGAAGTGAGAGAAGAGAGAGCGAGAGGGAGCCGAGAGAGAGAGAATGAGAAAGTGGAGGAGAGGAGAGAGAGAGAAAGAGAGAGATAGAGAGGACGTGAGAGAAGAGAGAGAGAGGAGAGAACGAGAGAGAGAGGAGAGAGAAAGAGAAGAGAGAGAGTGGAACTGAGAGAAAGAGTGAGACAATAAGTTAGAGAAGAGACAGAGAGAGAAAGTGAGCGGGGAGAGAGAGACAGAGAGAGAGAAAGACACATCCTCAGACCCGGCCACCGCGTCGGCAGCGTCGCTAATTTGCGTGGCGTACGCGACGCGGCACGCGTCGCGTGGGCCATCATGAAATACACGCAACACACGCTTCTCGTCGGAGAGCAAGGTCAGTTAGAGGAGGAGAGAGTTAAGGAAAGACCAATTTAATTTGGGGGGGGGGGGATGAAGAGACACTTGCTTGGCTCCTCTCCTATCAGATTAGAGGACAAAAAGGAAATAAGAAATGACCGATTCAGGGGGAAGACACTTGGTTGGCTCTCCTTGGATTGGCGCCTATCAGATTAGCCAGATAACATATGAATTTTATCAGCTGATATGCGGGCACATTGTCACATTGTCAGGAAAGTTCACAATCACGCACAAGCACTCATGAGACCTAGCGAGGGAAAAGGAAGGAAATAATTAGTAATAGCATTTTTAAAAGAAAAACTTTTTTTGTGGATTTAAATCTCTACTATAGGACTTAAAATGTAAATGTCCAGGTCACGTTATGGAAAAAGTAGGCTTATCTCAGCGAAACTGTTCGCTCTCGAGATGGGCTTCGAGGCACGCGGCACAGAGACAGAGGAGACGGATCGGGCAATCAACGAGTGGCAGGACAACAAGTGCCAGCCAAACTTTAGAAAGGTCAGCACAATTAACAAATTGTCAAATACAAATATGTATGTACATTGCTCATGTCATGTATTTTTATTCACTCCATGCGATTTTGCACGTTTGAAAACATCTTATTCTTGGCGGCAAAACTTTTTTTTTGAATGACGAATTAAAAATTTCCATGCGTTTACAGAACGTGCTTCCGGACGCGTCCGGCAGCTGCGGACCGTACAAGCCGAAGATGCTGCAGAGTGACGAAGAAGACGAGGACGACAATCACGCATCCAGTAATCGAGTAGACAGGTATAATTTATAATTTAAAATTTAATTTATAATACTTTTTTATTACATTTTTTTTTCTTAATTATTTGTTTTTCTTTATTCATGCATGCATAGATTCAACCACGACACGATCGGCATGGTCATTATCGACATCGTGGGAAACGTCTCAGCCGGCACGTCGACGAACGGAGCCAAGTACAAGGTGGGGGGGGGGGGGGAGAGAGTGTTTGTGCTGACGCCAAATTGCACATACATATGTCTAACGAAATGAAACTCACTAGTAAAAGGAAAAAAAATTATTTAAAAAATTCAGTAAAATTGTGCGCTATTCCTCCAAAGTGAAGTGGGTATTAACGACATTAAAGATGACACTTGAGTCTTATACAGCCTTAATTATGTGTGATGAAAGAATTATAATTAAGTAAATAAAAATAAATTAAATTAAACGAAAAAAAGAAGAGAAGCCAGCAGGTGCCTGGCCGAGTTGGCGACTCGCCCATCATCGGCTCTGGCGCCTATCTCATGGACGGCGTCGGAGGCGCGGCAGCCACCGGCGACGGTGACGTCATGATGCGATTTGTGCCCAGGTTATAGAGGCTATCCAGTGAAATCTGTGGTAATCTTGAAGGAAAAAAACATTATGTTTACAAGAGAGAGAAGTATGTAGACAACAAAGTAACATGTGGTGGATTGAGCCGGTCTCTCTATCTTTATTATTATTATTATCATTATTTTATAATTTACATATATTACAAAGTAAAATGTATGGTGGATTAAGCTCCATCGACGGCTTCTTTATCTTTATTATTATTATTATATTATTTTATAATTCTCATGCATATATTTGTGATGTTAGGAAAAAAGCAAAGGACAATAGCGACCACTACCGAAATCTCCTTCACGCACTTCACACAAAAAATTATTGCATTGTTTCGGGGCAAAACTGATACAATATTGTCTGACAAATCAAACAATTTGTTTTAATTGTTTGACATATCAAACAATATTGTTTCAGTTTTGCCCCGTAACAAGGTATGTTTCAAACAATATTTATTTTCTTTTGTGTTATACAGCTACCAGACCGTGGAGTGGATGCGACAGGGCGTAGAGGCGGCAGCCGCCGCCGCGCTCTCGCTCCGCCGATCTGCGCTTCTATCGCGACTTTAAAGGAGCTGATCGTCGCGGCAAACATCCGCGACAGTTCGTTTAGCACTTTCTTTTTTCTTCTTCTTCTTCATATTTTTATTAACCTAAGCGCCTCTTTGAAGAACTTTAAAAAGTTTTTTTCTTGAGCATTTATTCAAATTAATGAATTAATCAATTAATTAATATGAATTAATTATTGAAATAATTAATTATTATATACGTAGATACGGCGCAGCGTGCGCTGGCATAGGCACCTTCAGCTACAGCGTACGAACGTTCGGTTCGGCCAATGTCGAGATAGCGACTGTCAAGTGTCTCTAATGTCTAATTTTTAGTTAAATTTTTTTGCAATTAAATTTATTTTGCAAAAATAAATTTGATAGTATTCTGAATCTATGTTTGTACGTCCAAACATCAAAGCATCCAAAAAGACAAAGTACAATAAACTTTACTGTGTCGGATAATTTTGCCAAATACTTTGGTATGTATGTATGTACATAAAAGCAAGAGATTGTGGTGGATGCTGTTAAGAGAGCCTGTCTGAGATATTCGACCATGGGTCCATACAGGGCATGCAGTAAAAAATTTTATTTTTAAAAATTTTTTCCTTTGGATAGCTTGTGTAGTATCATGAGAGCTTCCAAAAAAACATTTTTTTCAAAACCTTTTCTCATGTATAACTACAGTATACCCCGATTTGCCATAAATGTTCAAGTGATCATAAAAACTTTCAAAGTGAACCAAATTAAATTTTGATGATACTGATAGATTCCTTGATTAAAGGCGCACAAAACTTGTTATAAAAGTTTTGAAAAGTTTTCATCTTCAGGCCAAAATTTGTACTTAAACTATCTTGAGGTGCCATTTAAGTACCAAGGCATAATAACTACGAATCCAAACCAATACCATTAGAAAGAGCATTCTTTTTAACCCTAAAAAACTGTATTTGAATGTGGTGGACTTTCCCGAGCTTGGATGCTTTGGGTGTTGTATAGTGATGTGCGCAAAAGTGCCATAGATTAAACGGCCATAACTTGTTTAATACGTAATATTATAAGTAATACGACATACCATTGTATTTGCCTTGGCAAACTGCATAGAAAAAGTCTAGATTACGTTTTCATAGGTGTTTGTTTGAAATGTTTTTCGGCAAAAACCGGATTTCTGCCTGTGTCGCAGACATAGACGCTCTTTTAATTGCACATAGACATCAGAACTACGCCTCAATTTCTACTTCATTTGAAAGGGCAGTGTTTTTCACGTCGGATAAACTACTCGTCGTTTTTACTTTCTTTCCCGTGAGCTTGGGCGTTTAGTTGAATCCACGGAACTCGGTGCAGCTAGGTTAAAAAATCCCATTAACCTCGCTAACTTGCGTCAATCTAAGTATTATGTAAAATAATTGTCATATTCGTGTTCCTGGTACTAATAAACCCCCCTAGAGTAAATTGGAAGAAAAATTTTTTTTTCCAAAAAATTTCGAAAATTTTCAGACAAATTTCGCGAAAAAAATCTAAATTTTTTGGAAAAAAAAAATTTCCTCCAAATTCACTCTAGTAGGGTTTATTAGTACCAGGAACACGAATATGACATTTATTTTGCATAATACTCAGATTGACGCAAGTTAGCGAGGTTAAATGGGATTTTTTAACTAGCTGCACCGAGTTCCGTGGATTCAACTAAACGCCCCAAGCTCACGGGAAAGAAAGTAAAAACGAAGAGTAGTTAATCCGACGTGAAAAACACTGCCCTTTCAAATGAAGTAGAAATTGAGGCGTAGTTCTGATGTCTATGTGCAATTAAAGGCGCTTCTATGTCTGCGATATAGGCAAAAATTCGGTTTTTGCCGAAAAACATTTCAAACAAGCACATATGAAAACGTAATCTGGACTTTTTCTATGCAGTTTTCCAAGGCAAATACAATGGTATGTCGTATTACTTATAATATTAAGTATTAAACATGTTATGGCCGTTTAATCTATGGCACTTTTGCGCACATCACTATACAACACCCAAAGCATCCAAGCTCGGGGAAAGTCCACCACATTCAAATACAGTTTTTTAGGGGTTAAAAAGAATGCTCTTTCTAAAGGTATTGGTTTGGAATCGTAGTTATTATGCCTTGGTATTCAAATGGCACATCAAGAATGTTTAAGTACAAAATTTTGGCCTGAAGATGAAAACTTTTCAAAAACTTTTATAACAATTTTTGTGCGCCTTTAATTAAGGAATTTATCAGTATCCTCAAAATTTAATTTGGTTCACTTTGAAAGTTTTTATGATCACTTGAACATTTACGGCAAATCGGGGTATACTGTAGTTATACATGAGAAAAATTTTTTGAAAAAAAATGTTTTTTTGAAAGCTCTCATGATACTACACAAGATATCGAAAGGAAAATTTTTTACTGCACGTTCGTTTTTGAAGATCTCAGACAGGCTCTCTTAAATCTTTCATCAACCCATCCCCCCCCCTCTCCACAACAAAAGTCCATGTATAAATTCACGAGAGAGTCTCACTCTTTTTCTTCTCTCCTCTGCATACATACTTACTTTCGTCGACAAAGTCGTATATCCGGCAAGGTCGAGGAGAGAGGCAGGAGAAGAAAAAAACGAAGCTCATTATCGGGTGCGGGACGAGCCGAGGCGCCGGGATTACTTGGAAAGTCTAAGAAAGATATAAGGGAAGAGTGAATGAAGAGAGAGAGAGAGAGGAAGAGAGAGAGAGAGAAGAGAGAGAGAGAGCGAGAAGAGAGAAAAAAAGAGAGAGAGGCGTGCTGATGAAGGTACAAGATGGTAGAATGAGTTATAAAAAGTGGAGTTCAACACGGTCATCAAAAAGAGCGCGATGATGATAGCCCGAAAAAGAATGTCTTCGGTGGAGGAATGAAACGCGAAGGAATAACAAAAAAGTGCGTTGCTTGATGAGCTCGGTGGCTTTGTGCGCGCCCACACGCAGTGATGAATTTTAATTTCTGTCTATCTTTCTTATTCTCTCTCTCTTCTCTCTCTCTCTCTCTCTCTCTCTCTCTTCTCTCTTTCTGTCTCTCTTTTTCTCTCTCTCACTTTCACTCTCTCTCTCTCTTTCTCTCTCCTTTTTTTCTCTCTCTCTCTCTTTGTCTCTCTCTCTATTTCTCTCTCTCTCTATTTCTCTCTCTCTCTGTAGCTCCATCCTCGATTCCTCTCTCTTTTCTTCAGTCTCTCCCTCTTTCTTTCTCCTTCTCTTTCTCTTTCTCGGTCATTTAGTGCCTCCGCGGCCTCATTCCGCCTTCCAAACCGCAGAGACTCTTCCCGTTTCCGTTCGCTTGTTTATGGCCACGGTAATTGGAAGCGAAAGATAAAAAGAGAGGAGAAGGAAGACCTTGGCTAATGTTGAAGTTACGCATCGTTTACGAGGTTCATCAGAGCGAGAGCGGAGAGAGAGAGAGAGAGAGAGAGAGAGAGAGAGAAATAGATAGATAGAAAGTGGAGATTGTGGAAAAACAAAGAGAGAGAGAGAGACAGAGAGATAGATTGACAGAGAAAACGGGAGAGAGGGGTCAGAGAGAGAGAGAGAGAGAGCAAGTCAACGAGAGAGAGAGAGAGAGCGGGAGAGAGAGAGAAACAGAGAGAGAATAAAGTGCCCCGCTAATGATGGAGAGTCAAAGAATTTAGTAGATGCTCGAGAAACCTCTAAACTTTTACAAGAGGAGTACGAATCCGTGTAAATCCGTAGCCTATCACAGCTTCGGATAAGCTGCTCCTGCGATCCCTATGGCTTCTCTTCTTCCTCTTCTCTCTCCTTCTAATTAATAGAGCAAAGCCAAATGCTCGGATGCCAAATCGCCCGGCACCATTTTGCTAATAGACTGTGTATACATGGCTAGAAGTCTTATAGATATTTGATTTGAGGACGAGGACTTCTTTGACCCTTCCTCTCCCTGCCCTACTATTTAGACCCATGCCACTCTCCTAGCCCACTCTGACCTAGTATGACACCCAAATGTGAAAAGCGCCAGGGTCCGGGGGCCTGGGGCGGTTTTTCGGTTTTCAGCCGCCACTCGCGCCCACTTTGCAGATGAGTGTGTGGCTTCTGGGCTCGCGCTATCCACATTCTTGTCCCACGAGCCACCACCATTATATGTGAATGCAACAAATTGACTGCGGAAAGTGGGAGGAAGAGAAGAGGAAGATGAGAGAGAAGAGAGAGAAAGAGAGAGAGAGAGAGAGAAGAGAGGAAGCGAAGACGACGAGAACAGAGAGGAGAAGAAGGGCCAGAGGAGTCGACCACCAAGAGGAATTCTGCAGATCTCTTCCGCTTCAATGGCGACCTTTTCTCTCTCCTCTCCCTCCCTCTCCCTCTCTCTTTCTCTCTCTCTCTCCTCTCTCCCTCTCTCTCCCTCCATCATCTCCATTTTTGTTCTATTCAGAGACTCCTCTCCTCTTTCCTGGTTCACTGTACAATTCCCTTCAGGCCACTCTTCTCCCGTAATGGCCGGGACGCATAGTTACTTTCTTATTTATGGATGTTTTCTCTCACAAAGTAAAATAATTTTCTGTTTATTTCCCTCAATTATTAACATTTATTCATTAAATAATCGTTTCGATCTCTCTCTCTCACTCTGTCTCTCTCTCTCTCTTTCTCTCAAAAACTGTTTCACTGTCTCACTCTCCCTCTCTCTCTCTCTCTCTCGCCCTTCATCTCGAGGTAATAGTTCAGGTTGCTCTAACTGGACCAAGGGGGATAATCCGGTGAGATCTTTTATCCTGGTGGCGCTAGCGTTATTGGCGGTGCCGTTCATTCAGGAAAGTAAGAGCGAACACGGCGCATAAATCGTGTGCTTGCGCATATTGCACATACTATGCCGCGAATTTGCAGAAGTGGCTACTCTGAGCTTGAAGTGTCGTTTGGGGAGAGGAGAGGTATGAATGCAAGTGGTCGTATATATTCCGTTCATAATCCGTTCTCTCTCTCTCTCTCACTTTCTCTCACACTCCTCCTCTTTCTTTTTCTCACCTTCTCTCTTCCTCTCTTTTCACTTTCTCTACCTCTCTCTCTCTTCTCTCTCTCCTCTCTCTCTTTCTCTCTAACACTCTTCTCTCTCTCCCTTTCTCTCTCCCTCTCTCTCTCTCTCTCTCTGCTTCCTCTCGCCACTGGACATGATCCCTTTTACATTCGACCGCTCTCCCTCTCCCGAACATCTCCCCTGCCCATTCATTCCTTTTGCACTCTCCCATTCTCATCAATGCGCATCGCGATGTTCTCATCGTAAACACTTGAAGAAAACGATTCTAATCCATTCTCTTCCCGGTCGAAAATCTTCTTTTTTTCAATATTAAATTATCAAATCTGTTTTTTTTCCGTCGGACTTCTGGTCGGGCATAGAAGAAATATGTCAGATTTGCTTGATGAGATGCAGTTAAATAATCACTCGACTCTGAAAATCTATATTAAATCTACAATTGACCACTATTTTGTATAATTGCAAGAATTTCGAAGAAGTGATCCGGAGAACGAGAATTGGCGAGCAGAGAGAGAGAGAGGGGAAGAGAGAGAGAAAAAAAAGAAAGATTGAGAGAGATGGAGAGAGGGGGGAGAGAGAGGGGGGAGAGAGTGAAGACAAGTTATTTTGTGTGAGTGTATGAGCTGCACTTGTGCAGGGGAGGGGGGAGGCGAGAGAAAGAGAGGAAATGAGGCGGAGTCAGTGGCCAGCGAGAATGTCCAGCAGGAAGAGAGAGAGGGGGGAGAGAGTGGGAGGAGAGGGCTTAGGGGGTGGAGACAGGGCAGAGAGGGAGAGAGAGATAGAGAGATAGGAGAGAAGGATGGAGAGAGAGAGAAAGAAAGAGATGGAGAGAGAGGAGAAAAGACAGCGACCGCATCCTCCTCTGAATGTACATATGCCAGCAATCCTCGCTATTGTCATTCATCATTCATTGTGTGTTGCAGAAGAAGAAGAAGAAGAAGAAGAAGAAGAAGAAGAAAGCGACTGAAGGATGTGCATGTCAATTTGTGATGAGGCGAATTTGTCAGCGAGAGTGCACTATTGAGAGAAAGAAAAATAGAGAGAGAAAGAGACAATGAGAGAGAGAAGAGACAGCGAGAGAGAGAGAGGTAGATAGAGAGAGTTAGAGAGAGAAAGAGTTAGAGAGAGAGAGTTAGAGAGAGAGAGAGAGTGACAGATTCATTTGCTTACTCGCCTAGACCATTTCGACACACTTTGTTTTTTTCTATTCGTCTTTCAGTTAGCATCTTTAAGATTCTTGCCTGCCGCTTAATTATGCATGCAGAAAGCGCCTATTTTGTTCTTCTTGCAAATCGTCTCCGTTTTTGATGCATTTCTACATACATCCAACTCTTTTTATACTTTTTTTTTGTTATTCCTCACCCTCTCTCTTGCTCTCTCTCACACACACTCTCTCTCTCTCTCTTACTCTCTCTATCTCTCTCTTTTTTCTCTATCTCTCGCTCTTTCTCTGTCTCCATCTCTGCCAGCCTCTTTTTTCTCTCTCTCTTTCTCTCTCTCTCTCTCT
>CALZFC010000035.1:945000-1217500 GCA_945643635.1 Allodiplogaster sudhausi | reverse complement strand
TGCCTGTCCCTTACGCAACTCCAACAGGTCATGGCAGCGAGAGAGGCGACAAGAGTCAACAGAGAAGAAGTCAATCAGTGCAGCCCCTTAGAGATGCCGCCAGGAAGGGTCTCTCTCTCTCTCTTCACTGATGTACTAGGAACTTGGAGTGAGAGGAGAGAGAGAAGAAGAGAGAGAAGGAAACAGAAGAAAGAGAGAGGTAAGAGAGAGAGAGAAAGAGGGGCCAAGAAAGAGAGAGGAGAGAGAGAGAGAGAGAGACGGTGAGCGACGATGGAACGTATGTAGAAAAAAACAATGTGTGATAACTTTGCGCACGCCGAAAGAGAGAGAGAGTCCATCACCGCTGGATGTGACAGTTGCCGGCGGCAGCGCAGTTGTCAAGGGCAGACATTGTTAGAGAGAGAGAGAGAGAGAGAGAGAGAGAGAGAGAGAGAGAGAGATGAACGCAGAGGAGAAGCAGAGATAAAGTGAGACGGAAGAAGTGGAAGATAAATGTAAGATGGGTGAATGAAGTGGATAAGTGACCGGTGGAGAGAGCGAGAGGGAGAGAGAGAGAGAAGCAGAGAGAGGGAGAGAGAGAAAGGGGGAAGAGAGAAAGAGACAGAGAGAGAAAGGGGAAGAGAGAAACAGACAGAGAAAGAAAGATGTTGTAGCTTAAGCTTTCTTCTTTGAACGATACGCCCACAAGGTGTGTAAACTTTTGATGGATCGTGTTCGGTCAGTGGTTTTAAGTGACCATTTTTTCATCTCTTTCTGAGCTTTCTCTAATCTCTTGTCTTCATTTTCCTCTCCTTCTTCCTCTCTCTCTCTCTTTATCTCTCTCTCTCTCTCTTTCTCTCTTCTCTCCACCTCACCACTTCATCAAGGCCCATGGGCTATCTCTGTCTCTCTCTCTCTCTTTCCCTCTTTCTCTCTTCCTCTCTCTTATCCACGTCGCACGCTGAACTGCCCCTCTTCATGAAGAGCATCCACAAGAGTGTTCACCTCCTCGAACATGAATGGAACGGAAGAGCATCTTTTTCTTCTCTCTCTCTCTCCCTCTCTCTCTTTCTCTCTCTCTCTTTCTCTATCTCTCTCCCTCTCTCTCTCTCTCTCTGTGACTCTCTTTCTCTCTCCAAACTGCCAAGAGGCCATTGAAGATGGGTGAACAGTGCAAATCGTGGTTACAAAAGAAGGGATGATGTACTGAAAGACGGTGGAGAGAGGTAGAATCTGAGAGTGTGGGTGAGAGGGGTCGTGACAGTGTAAGGGAGAGAGAGAGGGACGGAGATGGAGAGAGAGAGAGGGAGAGAGAAGGAGAAACAGAGTGAATGAGAAAGAGAAAGAGAGGGTAAAGAGAGAGAGAGTGTGAGAGACTGACAGAGAAAGAGAGAGTAACCACCCTCCCCCTCCCTTGTATGAAGTGTAGTGACTATCTCTGCACACAGAAGGGAATAAATGGAGCGCATCTTCCATAGTATGTAGACCCGGGCCATTGAACATCTTCATCCCCATTCCGATTAGAAAGAAAGTACGTAGTACTACAAGGCGAAGAATGGACATCTCCAAATGGGGGTCATGAGGCACTAAACTCGGACTAAACAAACTCGTATGTTGTGGCTCATTTCTATGGTTATAACCATAAGCCTGTGCCACCCCCCTCTCTCCCCCCCATCCCCCTTATCCAAACATATCCGCTAATTGTTATATTGTTATGGGCGAACTTGAGCCATTTTCTAAGGTGTGTCCTCTCTGTTACACTTATGGAGAAACTTGGAAGAGATATTGGACAGAACAGAACCGATATGGGATGCCATCCGAGTTTTATGGTCGTTGATTGTTCTCATAACAGAGGAAATCATCTTGTTTTCTTTCGTTCGATTCTCTGTGCTTCTCTTATGACTAGCTAGCTTTTAACCGCAATCTCGATGCTCTAAACGATGCAAAGACAGATTTATGAGGGCAGGGAGAGAGAGAGAGAGAGAGAGAGAGGTGGGAGAGAGAAAGAGAGAGAGAAAGAGCGAGAGTGAGAGGAGAGAGAGGGAGAAAAAAGAGAGAGAGAGAGCACAGCTGCGTTGAATGTCTGAATGCCTTCCCAACCCCTTTCCGCTCTTCCTCCCTTCCCAGACTCCTGCCGTGGTGATCCCTTCTGATAGTGCGGGAAGGAGAGGTGATGGGGGAAGTGAGAGAGAGAGAGAGAGAGAGCGGGAGAGAGAGTGAGAGAATGAGAGTGAGAGAGTGAGAGAAGAGAGAGTGAGAGAGATATCAAAGTGAGAGACAAGACAGAAATGGCAAGAGCGGAGAGGTCAGGAAGGGATCAAGAGAGGGATTAAGAAAACGGAAAGAGCAGAAAGGTAAAGAAAGCGAGATCGTATCAGGGCAATCTATCAACGGCACAAATTTGTGCATGGTCTTAGCGAAGCAACAGTCGTGTCTGCTGTTTTCTCGCTATCTCTATCTCTCTCTCTCTCACTCTCTCTGTCTCTCTCTCTCTGTCTTTCGCTGTCTCTCTCTCTCTCTTTCGCTTTCTCTCTCTTTCGTTGCCACTCTCTCTCTTTCTCTTTCTCTCTCTGTCTCTCTCTATATCTCTCTCTCTTGCTCTTTCTATATTTAGCTACTTACACCTTCTCTCTCGCCCTCTATTGCTCATTCGACGGCTGACCCGTAAATCATCTCCGGCAGCCAATCTCCTCCATGAAAACCGAGGAGTCACAGATGCACACACATCCACACATAACAATATAGTATAACTGATTGCTGGCCTTCCTTCATCCACACGTGGACAAACACGAGTCATATAAATTTCATAATTTACAATTTCGTCTGTTTTCAAGTGGAAGGTCAAAAAAGCGCTCGCTGGAGCCAGCAGAGTCGTCGGTCTCGAATCGTTACAGTTCCTTTATTCATTTCACATTCTATCTCATCATTTTCTCTCTCCCTCTCTATATCCTCTCACTATCCCTCACTCTCTCTCTCAGTCTCTCTCTCTCTCCATCCCCTCTCTCAGACTTTCTCTCCCTATTTCCATTCCTCTTACTCACTCTTTCCCTCACTCTCTCTCTCTTTCTCTCTCTCTTTTGCTCACTCTTTCCCTCTTTCTCATCCTCCCTCTCTGTCTCCCGTCATGAGCCCTCACACACAACAACCACACAACATATGTATGGCGCCACTCCAAATTACCGGCTACTGTCCCGTGCGAGAATTAGAGGCCTTGCCAATTTACGAGTATCTCTGTGCAGAGTTGAAAAAAAATTGCTCAGATATTTTCAATATGGATTCTGTGGAGATGTGAGAGATGTGGATAGATTCAATGTGATTGCAGCAGAGATATATAGACTAGAGGGAAAGAGTAAGCAAAGAGAGAGAGAGAGAAAGCGAGAGAGAGTAGAGAGACAAGAGAGAGAGAGAGTTGAGAGACGAGAGAGAGCTAGAGAGTAAGTGAGATAGAGAGGATTAGAGAACGAAAAAGATCTACTCTATTGCTAGAGAGAGAGAGAGAGAGAGAGAGAGAGAGATAGAGAGAAGACAATATCAGTCTCTGTCCGTGTGGCCGCTTGAATGAGAGCCATGCTAATGAGACAATTAGCCATCATCATGAGCCACTCTCTCTCTTCTTTGCTCGCTCCTCGAATGGTTGATTTCCCTTTCCTGTGTGGCCTCTTATAGTTTTCGTCGGTCCATTCATGACCCGGAGGGCACCCGGATCCTGGACTCTTCTCTTCTTCAGAGATCTTCAGAGAGAATGTTGTCTCCGGGACTGCCAGCTGATTTGACCTCTAGCCTCAGGGGCCATTGATGCCAAGGGCTTGAATGGGCAATCCAATCCTTCCTCACCTCCTTTTCTCTTTTCCCTCTCTCTCACTCTCTCTCTCTCTCTCTCTCTCTCTTTCTGTTTTGTCTCTTTCACTCGCTCTCTCTATTCTCTCTCACTCTCTCCCTCTCTCTCTCCATCTGTCTCTCTCACTTCCTGCCTCTCGTCCTTTCCACTCTTATCTTTCTCTCGTCCTCTCCTATCCCAGTCTGCTCTCCTGGGCACGAGATCACTCTCTCTCTCTCTGGTATGCCCAGTAGAGAGGTGCGAGAAGTGGAAGCAACCGGGACCAATCCTGGATGCTTGATGAAGGGGAAGAGGGGCATGGAAATTGCAGGGATGGGAGAAAAAGCTGACAATGAGGAAGGTGGGGGGAAGAGAGAAAGAGTGTGAGAGAGTGAGAGAGTGAGAGAGTGAGAGAGTGAGAGAGTGTGAGCGTGAGAGAGAGTGAGAGAGAGTGAGAGAGAGTGAGAGAGAGAGCGAGTGAGAGATAGAGAGTGAGAAAAAAAGGGGTTTCGCAAATCCAGGAGGAGATGTCTACGGAATCTGACAGGCGCACGCGTGCTCGAGCCATGTCTTCACACTGACACAACACGGACAGCCGGGCTTCTCTTCTGACAGACGGGAGATGAGTTGAGCAGCTCGCGCGCGCTGATGGAAGAGGAAGAGAGAGAGAGAGAGAGGGAGAGAGAGAGATAGAGAGAGAAAGAGAGAGATAGAGGGGTAGAGAGATAAGAGGGAGAGAGAGGAGACTAGGTAAAATAGAGAGTGAGAAACAAAGCTGAAGGGTTTTATCTCTATCTCTCTCTTCTTTCTCTGACTCTCTTTCTCTCTTTCTCTCTGTCTCTCTCTCTCTCTCTCGAAACTTCACTATCTTTATCTTCTCTCTTGCGCGCTAGTCTATTCTCTTCTATCATCCTGCTGAATCCTCTATACCTCTTTCTTTCTCAATCTCTCAATCTCTCAATCTCTCTCTCTCTCTCTTTCTCTCTCTTTCTCTCTCTTTCTCTCTCTTTCTCTCTCTCTCCAACCTCGGAATGCAATATGTATCAGGTGGTGTAGAGTAGTGAGGATGCTCTCCAGCCCCTTCGAGTAGCTCCCTCTGCCATTGTCCACGGGCACCACCAATTGGTAAAAGAAGACAAAAGGGATAAGAGCACAGCAACTCTCGCATGTGCGTACTCTTGCGTAAGGCTAACAAGTGGATTCATGGACAACCTTCTGTCGACTATCTCTCTCTCTCTCTATTTCTCTCTCTATCTCTCTCTCTATCTCTCTGTCTTTCTCTATCCTCATTTTTCTCGTCTTTAACATCTTTCTTTGTCTATCGTAATTCAAGTGCATTATATTTGAATACCATCTTACTATGACATTCAGGTCAATATCTTTTCCTTCGACACTGTTTCAATTTCCATCCCTCATTTCACCTGCCACCTGCTGTTGTTCACTCCTGTCCTGTTACCTTCGTTCTCTTTCTCTCCGTCTCTCTTCCCTCTCTCTCACTATCTCTCTCTCTTTCTCTCTCTCTCTTTCTCTCCGTCTCTCTTTCCCTCTCTCTCACTATCTCTCTCTCTTTCTCTCTCTCTCTTTCTCTCCGTCTCTCTTCCCTCTCTCTCACTATCTCTCTCTTTCTCTCTCTCTCTTTCTCTCCGTCTCTCTTTCCCTCTCTCTCACTATCTCTCTCTCTTTCTCTCTCTCTCTTTCTCTCCGTCTCTCTTTCCCTCTCTCTCACTATCTCTCTCTCTTTCTCTCTCTCTCTTTCTCTCCGTCTCTCTTTCCCTCTCTCTCACTATCTCTCTCTCTCTTTCTCTCTCTCTCTTTCTCTCCGTCTCTCTTTCCCTCTCTCTCACTATCTCTCTCTTTCTCTCTCTCTCTCTTTCTCTCCGTCTCTCTTTCCCTCTCTCTCACTATCTCTCTCTCTTTCTCTCTCTCTCTTTCTCTCCGTCTCTCTTTCCTTCTCTCTCACTATCTCTCTCTCTTCTCTCTCTCTCTTTCTCTCCGTCTCTCTTTCCCTCCCTCTCACTATCTCTCTCTCTTTCTCTCTCTCTTTCTCTCCGTCTCTCTTTCCCTCTCTCTCACTATCTCTCTCTCTTTCTCTCTCTCTCTTTCTCTCCTTCTCTCTTTCCCTCTCTCTCACTATCTCTCTCTCTTTCTCTCTCTCTCTTTCTCTCCGTCTCTCTTTCCCACTCTCTCACTATCTCTCTCTTTCTCTCTCTCTCTTTCTCTCCGTCTCTCTTATTCTGACTCTTTCGCCTCGCATGTCTCACTACTCTCCATCTTCATTCGAGACAATTCTCTCGACTCATCAGTTCTATTGTATTAAAGGCGGTATATTTAGGTTGAGCGAGAGATAGAGAGAGGGATAGAGAGAGAGAGGTATTGAGAGAGAAAGAGAGAGTGTGAG
Source organism: Allodiplogaster sudhausi (assembly GCA_945643635.1). Taxonomy (NCBI): domain Eukaryota; kingdom Metazoa; phylum Nematoda; class Chromadorea; order Rhabditida; family Diplogasteridae; genus Allodiplogaster; species Allodiplogaster sudhausi. The sequence continues at coordinate 1,211,306 of CALZFC010000035.1, read as the reverse complement.
AGAGAGACTAAGAGAGAGTCAGAGAGAGTCAGAGAGAGTCAGAGAGAAAGAGAATAAACAAAGAAAGTAGCCTAGAGGCTAGCAGGATCATTTTGATCCTGCCTCCCTTTTCTTCTCCCGCCATTCAACCAGTGAAGGCAGAACACTCTATTATTTTTGGATAGAGTAGTCGCGAAAGGTTGTCATCAACAATGGTCTGGAGAGAGCTAGAAGAAGAAAAATGAGTACGAGAGAGAGAGAGATGGAGAGAGCGAGAGCGAGAGAGAGGAAGAGAGAAGTTAGATAGAGAGAGATGGAGAGAGCGAGAGAGAGAGAGAGAAAGAGAGATAGAGCTAGAAAAAGAGAATATTGAAGGCGAGTGAGCTATGAGCTCTCTCCTCCCTCCAGGCTGCCCTAATGCATATGCACAAGAGAGAGCATAAGGGGTGAGACCCGGGTCACCTCCTACCAGATCCGGTAGATTTGAGCTGGTGGCTGGGGGTGAGCAACTCTCACACGGCAACAGTCTCCTCTCCTCTTTCTCCAAGTCTAGAGGGGACACCTTCACGCCTGAGTGAAGATGCGCAAGTAGGGGTAGATGAATGAGACGGAGAGAGTACAGAGAGAGAGAGAGTACAGAGAGAGGAGAGAGAAGAGAGATAGAGGGGGATGAGAGAGAGAGAGAGAGAGAGAGAGAGAGAAATGCAGTGGAATTAGAAGACTAAGACGAAGGTGTACGGAGCGATGAGGAAGGAAACTAGAGAACGGAAGAAGGCACGCACCTTGATTTGGGATAGCTTCGATGATTGGCGAACTAAATTCTTTCTTTCCTTGCCTTCTCTAACTTCTCTGGATCTCTCTCTCTCTCTCTCGTTATCTCTCTCTGTCTCTCGCTCTCTCCCTCTGTCTGTCTCTCTTCTCTCTTGCTCTCTCTCTCTCTCTCTCTTCACACGAGACACACAATCCACATGGCCGATTCTGGAAAGCAATTTTAAAAGGGATCACGCCGATAATTTGCATTTGGCCATTCTTGAATACGAAACATCTAGATGAATGCACGCCTACGGTGCATTCATCTAGAAGGCAGTAAACATCTCGAAACAAAGGAAAAAGAAATTATAAGACCAATTTAAAAAAAATTTTTCAACAAATCATCACTTGTTGTAGACTTTTATTTTGTATACAGAAATGATAGAAAGCATTAATGCAATTTTCCTTTCGCAGGAGGACGCCGAGATGAGACGAAATCTCAAGCATCAAATCATCAACATGTGCAAAGAGGACGCCAACTGCACGGCTGTAATTTACTTCTTCATTTTTAGACTTTTATTCATTTATTAACTTAAATTAACATTGAAAACATGAAAATATAAACCGGCATTATTTTTTTCACTGGTTTATCTTCTTCTTTTTCTGCTTTTTTGTCGTTGGCTTGTCTTTTTTGGACTGTCCACATCTGGCGCATTTTCTTCTGCCGGATCTATGAGCTCGGGTTAGGTGGAGATAAGCAGTACACAGATGTAGAGAATGAAGATGTAGAAAAAGGGGATAAAGTAGGAAAGAGCGAGAGAGAGAGAGAGAGAAAGAAAGAGAGAATGAAGTGAGTGAGACTGAAAGAGAGTGAGAGAGAGAAGAAAGATAGAGTAACTGGACACATAAGATATGTACGTAGGGTGGATCCCATAGATGACCGAGGATTGAGGAGGAAGTGTAGTAGAGATTCCGGGCGTGTCAGAGCAGACAGAAGCCGGATAAGCCTAAGCCTCTCTGCGCATATTGTCAGCGCAGGCTGTCAGAGAGAGGGAGAGAGAGAGAGAGATGAGATAGAGAGAGAGGAGAAAGTGCCATCGTTATTACTCCCATTTAATGAAAGACGATTAGGATGCTGGCTGGGAGATTCCTTACAATTAGTAGGAAGATAGAAGCATGAACATTCCTATGGTGGGTAGTCATGAAGAGCTCAAGAACAAAGCTTCTGTATTATTTATGTATTTTAGAAAGCGTACATTCAGGAAATGATAGCATATATGTAGCTGACCGCTTGCCCGATTATTATGAATTTCTCTTTTTTTTCCTTTAAGACATGTGTGATGCAATGGGCTGCTAGAGCTACAGTATTTCTTGGCTGTCAATACCTTTGCTCTTCAGATAGTCTGAGCAGTTTATTTCTTTTATTTCCTATCTATGGTCTCTCTCTCACTTTCTCTCCCTCTCTCTCCATCTCGCACCCGCTCTCTCTCTCTTTCTCTCTCTCTCTCTCTCTTTCTCTCTCTCTCTTTCTCTTGGATCTGCCGTCGCTCGCTATGCTTTCATTTGCCGAGAATCTCGATGCCAGCCAAGCCCGCTTCTTGGCCTAGAACAAACAAGAAAAGACGGCGGTAATCGGGACCAAAAGCGGAAAGAAGGGCTTGAGAAGTAAGAGAGAGAGAGAGAGAGAGGGAGAGAGAGAGAGAGAAAGAGAGAGAAAGAGAGAGGGAAAGAGAGAGACGGAGAGAGAAAGGGCGTGCGAGAAAGAGAGAGAGAGAGAGAGAGAGAAAGAGAAAGAGAGAGAGAGAGGAGAAAGGGTGAGAGAGAGAAAGAGAGAACGAGAGGGAACGAAAAAGTCCTCTAATGATGCGTGGCAGCGGCGTATTTACTCTGTGTGCGGAGATTAACAGTTCAGCCTCGATCGCGCGCGCCTCTTTCGTCTTCTTACTTCCGAGAAAGTGAAAGACTTGATGCTTCATGATTGGCACTTTTTTTTAGGGTAGTAGAGAGTGCTCTTTCTGGGTCCTTCCAGAGAAAGCTAAGCTCTTTCGCTAGAGTGACAAGCGCGATACTCTAGACAGATGCATATCATACTATACGATACCCTGGGGGTCTAATACTGTGGGTTTAATGCTGGTGGGGTGGGGGGTCTAATACTTGGGTTGGAGGGGGGGGGGGGTGGAGTCTAATGCTGGTGGGGGGTCTAATACTGCTGGGGTTCTGATACTGGGGGTTAATATCTACACATCTCTAATACTTCTTTAGCATATGTACATGGGAATACTACTTCCCATGTACGTACATATGCTCCAAGTCTGTCTTAAGTTTGATGCTTAACTGCCGTCTTCTCATCCTCTTATGCTGTTAGCTGCGTCCATTCAAATGGGCGCGCGGGCGTGAAGAATCCGGCGATCGTAAAGATTTCGGCAAATACACCACCATTCGCGGCGACAGAGGGTGCGATAACCGTTGCTGATTTGCACTCGATGGGTCTTGTCGTTGCTCTCTCTCTCTCTCACTCTCTCTCTCTCACTCTCTCTCTCTCTCTGTCTCTATCACTCTCTCTCTCTCTCCCTCTCTCTGTCTCTATCTCTATCACTCTCTCTCTCGCTCGCTCTCTCTCTCTCCGTCTCTATCTCTCTGTTTCTCTCTTTACCTCTCTCTCCGACACCTCAGTTTCCTCTTTCGCACTCTCCAACTCTTTCCTCCCCCTCTCTCTCTCCCAGTCGCTCTCTCTCTCTTTCTCCCTCTCTCTCTTTTTCTCCCCTCTCTCTCTCTATCTCTCGTCCCGATGTCCATGACGACCTCTGCTGCATGGTCAACATCAAAGAGAAGACGCGCCGGCCGCATGCGCAATGTGGTCTGCGCTTAAATGATAATGGAAGAGATCGCCAATGGCTTTTGGAGGGAAGAACGATCAGGGCGAGAGAGAGAGAGTGAGAGAGAGAGAGGAAGAAGAGAGAGAGAGTGTGTGAGATGGAGAGAGATAAAGAGAAAGAGAGAAAGAGAGGGAGATAGAGACTTACGAACAGAGAAAAAGGCTCCAAGGCGATGAAACAACGTCATAATACGTATCATGAGGCCATTCCAACTGAAGCGAAAGTAACGTGAGCTATACAGATAAAGAGAGCTTCCGCTAGCGGATATGAGCCGTTATTCAAGTCGGAAAAAAGTTCATGGTGTCATTTACAGGAAATGGAAAATGGGCATGCATATGAGGGAGAGATTGAGACTTGATTCTGAAAGCTACAGAGAGAAGAAAATATTCATATTATGTCTTATTCAAGTGGGGACAAGATTTTGTGACCGCCTTTAATTGAATAAGTCTAATTGTAAGAGGAATTTTTTTTCGGAAGAAATTGAAGGTATGGATAAGTTTTTATTTGAAATGTTTTGAAATGTTTTTTTCTTCTTAAGTGCACCGAGCCTTGCCGCGACTCATTCACAACGGTCAGCGCGTGTCGCAAGAGGTTTTGCGCGGTAAGTTTCTTGATCCCTCATTTAATTCTATTAATTCTATTTTTTATTAAAGCATTTATTTGCCTTGTATGAAATTATTAATTACGATGAGATATCACAAATGGACGGCATAAAATACTTTCTGTGTACATTTCTACTATGAGTGAATGACGTCATCAATGAATAATTTTATATGTCATTCTTTTTAAATCTATCATCAGTAAGTGGGTTTAAATTTATTCAGACTGGTCAATTTCTCATAAATACCAATCATTCTTGCCAGAGCAACACTTCGTCGACGGTTGTCGCTTGTGAGAACTCTTGCGACTTTGTGCAAAAGATCTTCTCGGAGAAGCCCGGCAGCTGTCCGGCCGCGCAGCTTCCGCCGCAAGCAAACGTTGCTCTTTCATTTTGTGATTGATAGCTAACAAAAAATCAAGTTCAATAAAATTAAATATTAATTCTTTTTTGCACTGTGTATTAACTTGCAGCATAGCATACATATATTTTTTGTCTTGCAACATAATAAAAAAAAAATAAAAAAGAGAATTGGCAAATAAAATATTACAAAAAATTAAATTAATTTAAAATATATATATTTAATAAATAAATACATAAATAAGAAACTCTTTTGCCACAGGAGTGCACGGCGTCGTGTCACTTGGACGGCGACTGCGCGGAGACGCAGAAGTGCTGCTCGGTCGGCTGCTCACGCAAATGCCTCGCGCCGCTACCCTCCGTCGCGCGCCTCCTCCCGCTCCCGAACAAGATTACGGTACAGGAACGAAAGAGGAGAAGGTAAGACACAGTCATTCTTTTGTAATTACCCTCTCCATCTCACTCTCTCTGTGTCTTTCTCTATCTCTCGATCCATCTTTCCCTTTTTCTCTTTCTCTCTCCCTCTCCGTCTCCGTCTTTCTCCCATATCTCTCTCCATCTCTTCCTCTCCGGCTCACTTTCCCATCTTTCTCTCCTTCTCCATCTCTCTCGCTCTCCCATCTCTCTCCCTCTCCCTCTCCATCTCTCCCTCTCTCCTATCTCTCTCTCCCTCTCCGTCTCCGTCTTTCTCCCATATCTCTCTCCATCTCTTCCTCTCCGGCTCACTTTCCCATCTTTCTCTCCTTCTCCATCTCTCTCGCTCTCCCATCTCTCTCCCTCTCCATCTCTCCCTCTCTCCTATCTCTCTCTCTCCCTCTCCGTCTCTCTCCCTCTCCATTTCTCTCTCTCTCTCTCTCTCCCTAGATCCGCAGTTGTCCGCTGGGAACTCCGCCGCCTGTCTCCCTCTCAGTCGAATGCCCTCTCGAATCTCTTCGTTCTCCAATGGAGATGGGGCGTGCACGAGGAGACGCTCACCGAGTGGCAGACCATTCTTATTGTCAGCACCGATCAACTCTGTTCTTTTTTCTTTCTCTCAATTTTGCTAAACTATTCTCCCTTATTTACTTGCGTACATTAATTAACTAAGCTAATTAATTAATTGACTAAGTTAATTAATAAATAAATAAATTAATTTATTAATTTATTAAGCGCAACAAGCCATACGCCATCCTGAAGCATCTTCTCTCGCCCGGCCGTTTCTATCAGTTCCGCGTGGCCGCAGTCAGCACCGAGGGCAGTCTCGGCTTCTCGACGCCAAGTCGACTTTTCAAGCTTTCCAAAGGTCACTTGAATATTTCCCTCCCTCTGTTTCGCCCTCTCTCTCTCTCTCTCTCTCTCTCTCTCTACTCTCACTCTCTCTCTCTCTCTACTCGTGTCTAGCCAGTATTCCTCTTGAGAAGCTCGCGCCCCTGGCCCGCCTCGTCTCTTTCTCGGAGTCTCTCGTCTCTCGCCCGCCGGTCTCTGGTCGCAGACTGTCCAGTGGACGCCGCCGCACAGCGATCTGCCCATCAAGAGCTATCAGGTTATTATTTAATTCCTAAGTTTTTTTTACCTAATTAATTAATTAATATATTTTTTCTTCTTCTTTTCTGACTAGGCACACAGCAAAATATGCATACATATGTACATATGTAGTTGGCGAAATAGAATTGTTGATTAGTTATACTTAATTAATTACGTAACTAATTATAAAAAAATTCGTGACAGCTTTCGTGGTGGGAGTCGACGGCGACCGCGGCAGATGCGTGGGAGGAGGCGCAGCGACGACGCGCGCTCTTCGGGCAACAGCAAGCGAAGAGATCAGCGGACGACGACGAAGACGATGATGATAAGGTATGCATCAAACATACATAGACGCGCAAAAAAGAAAGCATTAAGACCAGCGGTTTCGGACTATGGTTTGAATCGTTGATCCTAACGGTTTGTTCCGTTTAATCGCGAAATATATTTTCTCATATGTTCACTAAATGTTCACTAAATCATCCTTTTTTGTACCAAAAAAGTGATATGACTAACGTGTAATCGTACTTGATTTCGTACATACATACATGTGTGTATATAGTGACTGGCATGTCTGTTATGGAAAGCAGGAGATCCTTGGAGAATGTGTATAGGATGCAACAGCAGCTTCATCAAGATTAGCAAATTAAGACGTGTGTTCTCTTGACAGGTCGACGAATTCGCCCTCGGGGGATTCGGGAAGGATGCCCGGCGGCACTCGGCTATTCTTCCTTCGTATCACACGAGCAACGACATTGAGGGGCTTGCGCTCGACGCCGTCTACTTTGTTGAGGCGTGTTTATTTACTACTTTTTATTTAATTTAATGTTTTAATCAACATATACATATCTGAAGACACAGACGGTAAAAAACGGTGGATTTTCGGCTCGTGGGCAGCATCTTTTATTTTATATTTTTTAATAGATCCATATATTTTAAAAATGCATTTTCTATACAGGTTCACGCCTCGGTCGAGTCGACGGAGGGCGAGTTGCACGGCGAGAAGGGCATGCTCTTCATACGGACAGCATCGTTGACGCCGCCGTCTCCGACACCGCGCTCGAGCAGCTTCTCCTCTCGCAGCTTCACCTCTCCCTCCGCGGGCTCCTCGGGCGCCTCCTTCTCCTCTCCCTCGTCCTCCTCTGCGGTGACAACGCCACTTCCCGCCGCGCCTCTCGCGTGTCGTCTCGACGAGTATGCAGCTGCTACTTGTTCGTGGAAGCCGGTGGGTTCAGCGCTATCTTTGTTCTATAAGATAAGCAAGATACATTCATACAGGACCGCCCAACGGGGTCTTGAATGTACATATGTATTCTTAAGATTCTCTCAGATTGTGGCGCATCACATCTACAGCGTCACTTATATATGAATATATATTTATATATATATATAACTATAATAAAAAAATATATGTTTTAAAAACATTTTAAAGGTCCACTCGACGTCGCTCGAGTCAACAATCGGCTACCGCGTCGTGCTGTCGGCACCCGCGCTCGGCCTCCACAATATCTCAGTGCTGCCTCCGCAGACGCCACGCGTGTTGTTTGAGGTTTTTTTTAAATTAACCTCAAATTAATTATCGTATTTTTTATTATTATTTTTTTAAATTTAAATAAAAATTTCTTATAATAAAAAAAAAAAAAATATATATATATATACATGTATTTTTATTAAACTTCTTTAAAACAAAAAATTTGAAAAAAAAATTGCAAAACAATTAAGCTCAAATGTCATGGTCAGGCTCTTCCGTCGTCCACCACCTACTTTGTGGAGGTGCAGCCGATCACGTCGCGGGGCGTCGGCAAAGTGATGTCGACATCGTTCTCCACTTCTTCTTCTTCTTCCTCGTCCTCTCACGAGGTCAAACGTTTCGAGACGGAAGAAGACGACTACGTGCCAGGCGAGATTGTCGAACTGCCGCTAGAGAGCAGCTCGTCAACATTATCATTTCCTAGCTTTAACCTCATTTTTGCCATTCTTCTCATTATTCGACATTGGCTACGCTAAAAACGAATAGATCGTCTAATTTTTTACAATTTTTATTAGGTACAAAAAAGTCTCGCCTTTTCTTTAAAAAAAGTCATGTTTATTCACTAAAATTCGTTGAAATATCACTCCAGAAGAAACACTTTCCGAAAAAAGCTCACATTTTCTTTCATGAGCTGTTCAGCCTCCGAAAACTTGGGACGGGTCATAATAATAAATTAAATGTTTTTAGTTACATAATTAATTACTTCACAGTTTTCTACTTCTTTTTTCGGTCTGCTCAAGGTGCGCTTCTCACATGGTGTCTATTAGGTCGGGTCATTTTATTTCGTCATTGTAAGAATGTACTATAATAGATTATATGAACAGATATCGTTTAACGCTTGCTATTATTGTGTATTCTGGAGTGAGCAGATAAATCTGTTTTGTCTTGCAAGCTTCCCATAACATTTCGTCATCTCGCGTTGTCGCACGTTTGCGGCTAATTTTGTGTTTTGAATTAATTGTTTGCACGTTTTACTTGAAGAGTCCGCGCAGAGCACGATTTTCGAGAGAAAAAATATTGTCTGTTTACATAAAATATAAACATCTGTGTGTATGTGAGAGCTAACTAGTATGACAAAATATCTATGTACGTCTGAAAAGGCTACATGAAGGCGCGATCTTATATATCCGCACAAGGAGTAGTGTTGTGTAGATAATGAATATCTACACTTACTTATACATAAGTACTATGGACATTTGTTAATTTACTCTGTGAGTCCTGTGATATTATACTCGACTACGTGAGTCTCGTCATCGCGGAATGGTATTTACAAAAACAACAAGTACATTGTTCATCATGAATATCTTCATATGTAGAAGATGATGACTCTAGCGAACTGCTAATGGTAAGCCATTCGTGACCTTAACAACAGCAGCAGTGATTGTCGTGGAGGACGGCGTCGGTCGCAGAGACCTCGGGAGAAGACGCCAGAAGAGTCTCCTGAGTGCGGCTCGATAGGCACTCGAACACAGCGAGTACAGGTAGAAGTTGAAGATGAAGCTTAGAGCAAACAAAGAAAGGTGTTTTTTGCGTATTTTTCTCCCTAGACATAGGTATGTAAGTATTATTATTGCTAAACGAATGGTCAAAAAAGAGATGACGAATGGTCAACAAAAAAAAACCTTTCTGACGAAAGGTTTTGCGAGACGTTCTGAATGGCGAGCATTGCGGTCGGCCCATCAGTCTTGGGAATGATTGGCAGAGTATAGATAGCCTTAAGCAGATTGCACAGCAGATAGCTCGAGACTGTCGCGATGAGCAGAGCGGACAGACGCCAGAATTTTGCTTTTTTTTATGTACATATGCACATAACGTATTTTCATTATTAGTTCCCCAAGGAGCGCCATTTATTTGGGGGGGGGGGGAAACAACTAGAGGGGATTCTAATAAAGGGGGGGGGTAATAATAATGAAAATACGGCAAACTCACTTCCGCTGGATACGGCACAACTTGAACAGCATGAAGATATTGAGAAGAAGCAGAAGAATCATCGGTAACCACTTTGTGTACACCAAAAAAGGAAGTATATATACTTTTTTAATTTGATTTATTAGAAAGAAGAATAAAATTGCTCATACTTCGCGAAAAATTTCGTAGGCTTGGAACCAGGTTCTTTTTCTGATCTCAGTATCGGTGATATAAACGCCGTAACTCGTTCTGAAGAGGAAGAATGTGTTTGTTCGATTTATTAAATTCGAGAAGAATTTTTGACCAAATTATTTAAGCCGGAACCTCCGGCCTTATTTGACGAAGATTGGAGCCAATAAGCAATAAAGAGAAAACTATTGCCTGTCCTCTCTGTTTATTGCTCGGTGACCTCCTTTAAAGATACTTAAAGATAGAAGCTGACTGACGTCCCGTTCTCTGTGGGTTTCGTAACGCGGCCTCCAATGCTGATGGCAAATTGTGCGCCAAAGGATGACAGGACACAGAATGCTATGATCGCCATTCGTTCAGTATATCCAGAAGCTGACCACTAAATGATGACTAATCCTCTCTTGTAATTCGATATTCAAAAATTATATTTTAATGTTCTTTAATATAGGTTATTTATGCATGTATTTTGTAATAACAAATATTGTATATTAACATATTTTCTCTATTAGTACTCCCCGGGGGTACTATTTTTCAATACCCTTGCGGAGGAGGGACCCTATTAGAGAGAGGGGTACTATTTTTTTAATGTGAGACACAAAATGTTTTATAACAACATTCTATTAAAAAAAGGGGAATCATAGCACGAATTCAATGGAATCATCACTGGTATATCCGTTCAAGATGAGATTTTTCACGAATTTGCCATCAGTTGATTGCTGAGAGCACCCCATGCCTCCAGGATCCATTCGAGGCACATCTAGAGCTGAGGTACTAGACTGTTAGGGGCTGGCGTACTATTGGAGGGGCGAGGTATTCTAATAATAGGGCAGGGGACCAACAGAGAAAATACGGTATACATATATCATATTTGTACATGTTGCTACTCTACTCACAAGAATCTTATAGCTATGAATGTCTTACTTACCCTCTGGAACCGAACTGGACTCCACACACAAAAAAGTCGCTCAATGGTCATGGCGACGAGACAAAGAGCGCTAAATACAAGTGAACTGCTGAATTTTTTTTATCACTTTTTGAGTCTGGGTCCGGTGAGTGAAGGCAAGCTTGCTTGCCTTCATCCACCGGACCCAATCCTGAAAGTGGTATAAACTTTGAACTTTGATCTTTGATTTTTGATCATTGAGCTTTCGAGCCTGATTTGATTGTCGCAGACCTGCTCGCAAAGAGAGACCTTCGAATATTGCGATTGAAGTAGGCGAAATAGACATTGGCAGCCTCGGAGTTCTTCCAATTTACTATCTCGGCATATTGTATGCAGAAAATGAAGACAAAGAAGATTGAAATGATGTCAATTGCAACCGATGCCTGCAAATATTGTCTAGCATTATTTTCACATTAAAAGATATTTGTCAAGTTTTGGAATTACACACATTTTTATCGTTGCGATTATTGTTTTTTCCGCACATTCAAAGTTGGAAATTGATGTGCGTTTATATGTATGTACATACATACATATCAAAATAGAGCAGTATTCACAAACCTTTAAAAATATCAAGTTATTTCCCGTCATCTGTAGAAGCACGCAAACATTGATGGTCTGATTGATTAATCCTGTAGTCAATGAGATTAACTTTATTTATTTATTTATTTTTTAACACCAGTTTTTTCTAACCAATAATAAGAATGGAGGGAGTGATAAAAACACTGATGATCCAAAGAGATTCCTCATCCCAGATGATAATCATCGTCTAACACAGATCGATTCTATAGAGTCAAATCAGCAAGACAGCAACAACTAAAAGGAGGTTTCAGAGATTTAGAGGAACAAAAGCTATAAACGCTTATCAGTGTACATATAATTATTAAACAGTCGTATCAAAGTCAGAGCTATACATACATACATGCATAAACCTCTGTCCCTCTCTTCCTATTTCTCTCCCTTCCTCTTTTTAATAATCTCTGCCTGGTATATTATCTCACAGTCTCTCTCGCCCTCTTTCTCCCTCGCTCTCTTTCTCTATCTCTCTCTTTTTCCTTCTCTCTCTTATCAAAATTCAGGCAATTTAGTTTCGAAAGTGAGTTTTTATTAATAATCAATTTACAAAGGCAAGAATTTCGCAGCTCAGAACTGCACGGACGTCTGATAAGCCTTCTCTGAAATAGAGCTACAAAATAGAGAAAGAAGAATATTTACGACGCTGAAGGCTTATATGTATGCATAAAATTATACTGTTGGTCGAGACCGAACATTCCAGGAACGAGGTCTCCGGCTCGAGAATGTGGAATGGAAAGACAGCTAGAAATTGCCGGGTTGTGCGCGGTGATAAATGAGATCTTGACGAAAGGAACTCTGCCTCTCTGCAATCAAGAGCGCCCTTTTGGCAATTCAAACTGCCGACTTATTGGCTCCTCGAACGCTATCATTCCCGAATGTCATCGTGAACTGTTTCATATGCTTGTCAGCAGCTTTTTCGTCCGATTTCCTCATCGACTTACCATTAGTAATATGGCCAAGTCGTTCTGAACAATAAATGATAAAAATCAACTGGAACTTTGGTTGACCAAAATTGAATTGAATCAATTAACGCCGGTATTGTATTGTAATAATAACCATGGTATTGTAAAATTCTTAGCAGTAGATGCTCGTGTAATGTTCATATTTTCTTCAACCAGCTCTTTTTCTCTATCGAACACATTCAACACTTAAAAAAAAACATCATTCTTGTCCATGAAATATTTGGTACATAATTTTCAAGGTGCACTAGAATTTTCTAGTTTTCGAAGTGCACAATTTTTTTCTGCAGAAATTTTCATTTAAAAAAAATTAGAACTGCAGTACGAGTCAGCCTACCAGGGAATCTTTAGAATACATAAATATATTCAGTATATTCATGACCCCATTGAGTTTGGCTTCGGTAAAATGTTCTGGTGAATTGTAATGACTGATTAGATAATAACACCTTCCATGATATATCCATGCTTTCTGATGCTCATGATGTGCGAGAACACAATTATTACGTCTTTTTCTACTTCAATTAATTCCTTGGTCTCTCCTCGCCCATTTTTCTTCACTCATCAAACGACCGTATGCCACCTACATACTTTTTGTCGTCACTTTTGTAGTCATTTTAGCTCTTTATTTTAGGATGCACTTGACGATGAGCTGCGGCTTCTCACTCTGGAGAACTAAAGAAGAACGCCATTGTCACGGGATGTTGGCTGCATTCATGTACATAATTGGAGTAGCCACCGAGTTAATTGTTGCGTAAATGTCAGCAGCTGTGTACTCCGTGTGCGCCTTTTGTTGATTGTAAATTTAGCAAGATCAAAACGCAAACACATATTTACCACATGTAGATCGTGAATTGTGGCGTTGGAAGTTCATGTCAAAAAAACAAGAATTATATCACAATACTGCCTTCTTGCAGAGGGAGCTTAAAATGAGCCTTTCATTCTATACTTCTTCATCCTCTATATAGTTTGAACGGGCAGCACATCTAAATAATATCTCGTGCTATGTAGGATTTGAATTCTTAACAATGGTCATCAATTACCTATATAAATATATATATATGTATGTATATACATACATATATCCACTTCAATAGAGTGGACAAATTGCTGTGTCTGTTACATCTGTTGTTCGCTATAATTTTTCCATTCCACACTTTAAGAACAAATGCATTCATATATTTGTATTGCTTCAAACTTCACATCATTTATTAAGCAGCAGAATGATGTGCTGGTAGCCGCAAAGAGATATCCTTTGGAAATGAAGCAGACCATGAGATCGCGATGGTAAAAATGTCTCTGAGCAAGCACTGTTCGCTTATTGTTAGTCGATCGGTCACAACAAGTAATGTAGTATATGCAAGATTATTAGCGAAACTTCATAATTGTAAATTGCTGGGCATTTTACATCCTAGTAGCACGTCTCGTATAGATGCTATCACTAAATATGGTAATCCAGAATATTAAAGCGATACTGGTAAAATTGTAGATCATTATTGTAGATCGCAGCTGGCTCACAAGCTCGTTTGTCTAGAACAATGAAACGCCGCTTTTTTGTTTAGATCTAAACAGATCCTTTTAGTCTGGTCAGTCTAGGCACAAAGTCACTTTTAAAGCTAAAAACTATTGCCGGAAGCATATCAAAACGAGCATTCATAATGCTGAACAGCAAGTTTAAAAGCAGGCTAGTATTTTCAAGTAAAAAAACACAAACAATGTTTTGGCAAGTTGGAGCCCTATAATATAGGTATGCGAGCATTAAAAGCACATCAAAGAGCAACAAAAACAAGAAAAAAAACACTTGTTGGCAAGTTGGAAACTCGGTTATACAGGCAGACTTTGTAAATGTTGGTCACAAGTATATATTGTAATAAGTCACTTTACTTTAAATACTATCTAGGAGATATTAGTTGTGGGTGGGAATGGGCAAGTTGTGGGGAAATGTAGATTATTTCGTTAAATATTGTACGGAAACGTGGATTGGTATTTGAGTACAGATTGGCTAGAAAGTGGTGTGTACTTTGGTAGGGCGCTAGGTGCCGGTGGCTAGGTGGGTATGGGGCGGGGGCCTGTGGTCCCGGTCAGGTACCAGTCTGGTACCAGTCAGATACCGGTCTGGTATCGGTCGAGTATTACTCAGGCGCACGTGCACTCCTTCGCGACCAGGCCTTCGACGTTCGCGATGACGACCTCGCCCTCCGCCGTGACGTAGACAATCTCGAGGGGATCATACCTGAATGAAGTATCATCATTATGACGTCATAATAATCTCTCCCAAATATAAATACATTCTAGGCTTTCTTCCTTATTGCTCAATTGCATGCTTAGAATGTGCTTTGCTCTTGAGACAGGCAACAATCAGACGAATGGAGTTAAAGCACGACAATTGTGAATGAGGATGAGAATAAAGAGGGGAAGGGGGAAGTGGGAGAGAGAGGGGGGAGCGAGAGAAAGAGAGCGAGCCAGAGAGAAAGAAAAAGAGAGAGAGAGAGAGAGAGAGAGAGAGAGAGAGAGTGAGAGAAGAGAAAGGAGTCTCGCTGACTGAGAAGCATGGCAGCATGTGTTTCCAGCGATGCTCTCGCGTGTCACTACTCCTGACGCTACCGCTTTGGTGTGGAGCTGCAAAATGAATGTATGAAGGGAAATTGTAAAACGCAAAAGTGCACCAAACTTCATGTAATTTCGTCATCGTTCATTTAATGAATAATAACTGTCTGCAGTAAGAGAGAGAAAGAGAGAGAGAGAAAGACAGAGACATATATAGAAAGAAAAAGGTGCTTCAGACACTCTAAACTTGATATCAATCTAACTACATTCCTAGGTATTCCCGCAAGTAGTACGAGCATGTATCAGAAGGTGTCTGACTGAGAGTGGTCTGTATCAGAATTACTCGTGACTCTTTGTCTGTGCAATTGTTTGTATGACTGATGCTTAGACTTAGTGGTGGTAAGAAAGAAATTGTACTTATCAAATTCATTTCTATGAAAATTTGTAATTTTAAAAGTTCAATGTTCAAAGTTCACAGATCACACACACCAGCTGCATGTCGCTCTTGACACAGTCGCCCGTGCACGCGTACGCGTTGTAGCGCTGGGGCGCGACGATAAAGTTCCAGCCGAGAATCTGTGAAGTAATAACTAATCAATTAATTAATCAATTAATAAATTAATTAATCAATTAATAAGTTTTTTAATTACATAAGGTTAAAGGTGACAAAGAGATCGTGGAGGCCTTTTACCTTGAAGTCGACAAAGAGATCGTGGAGGCAGCAGCTGCTGTCGTCGTCGGCATCCACGCACTGGCGCGCGGCCCTCGCGCGGCGCGAGGGCGCATCGCGCAGCTTGACGCCAAGCACCATGCTCTGGCAAATAGAAACCCCGTTCACACAACCATTATTCACCCACATGCACCCAAATTTGCCTACACTTCAAGCTCAAATGGTAAGTAAAATCCTGATGGATGTCAGCCATTTGCGTGAATGGCGGGGGTGAATGGGTGCTTTGGAAAGATTGCAATTTGCTCCATGCTCTGTAAAGCAAAGCAAAGGCCGATAGCAACACACATCAGAGGGGAAGCTCTCGAACTTTCTCTCCGAGTTCGGCACAAGAATTCTCCCTCTCTGAAATGCAAATGAAGTATGTATAAAAAAGCGACCTTCGTGGCGTGATGGTCAGCATCGCTCGGATGTACGGCCAAATTCTCGCCGTTGAAGAGCGCCGACACGAAAATGCCGTCGACGTCGCTCTCGTTGTGCCACCAGCTTCAATTAGACTTCTTTCCTGTCTTTTTAGGGTTTTTGTTGTTTATATATATATATATATATATATATATGATCTTTGTCTACAAATATATTAGTTATTAGACTTGGTTGATTCTATTGCAAACGCAATGGATAAAAGATGATGTATGATGAATGATCTACTGATCTACCTGACAATGTCGTCCGACTCGATCGAGATGAGCAGGGTGCTACCAGCAGGGTCACGAGGGACAGCGAAGCGATTCGAAGCGATGATGCGGCCAAGCTGAAAGTACTATTCGTCGAATTTGGACTACAATAACAATAACAACAAATGCATAGGTATACCGAATGTGTCTATAAACAGATTCAATTGGCTTGTCGTAAAAAATGTAGGCCATTAGCCTAACTAATTTAACATCTAATTAGTCACGTCTTGCCTTTCCATTCGTGGATCGCTCGTGGATGTGGACGGGTACGGTGGCGGCCGGGTCGACGGCGGCGGAAGATGGCGCGCGCAGATGGAAGCTGAGCGCGCCGTGCATCACGCGTTGACGGCGCGTCTCGCGAGAGAAGTCAAAGACGGCGGTTGGCAGGCCTGGAAGTGATTACGTCTCTTGGTTTCCATCTTATTCCTCCTCTTCCTAGCGTTCTACTATCTCTTCTTCCGTGACTATGTTATCCTCAAGATTTGATATTTCTCGCTTGTAATCGATGGAATATTTGATGTCATATACATACGAAGATAACTGTAGTATAGAAGAAGAGCACAAGATTTGAAGAGAGAGAGAAAGAGCGAGAGAAAGAAAGAAAGGAAGAAAGAAAGAGAGAGAGAGAGAAAGAAAGAAAGAAAGAAAGAGAGATAGATCACCATGCTTTAGACCCGGGCGCGCGATCACTTGAATCGTCGTGGTCGACTTGTCGTGTGACCGAGTATTGGAGTGAGTGGAGAACAAGTGGGCGCGGAGCGCTTCCTGTTGTAGCTGAAAGAGAGAAGATATCGCTATGGATGGCATCTCACAAACACTACCCGTTAGGAGATTTTGATTATCATTTCCGTTATCTACTCAACGAGAGCTTTCGAATGGAATATGGCTCCCATATCATAACCTCGGGAGAAGCCGAGACAATTTCCGTGTAAGGTAAAACAGTCGACTCTTTGCATTAATTTCGATTTTCTAGAAACATTTATATATATATATATATATATATATATATATACATTTTGTCTTCCCACTAAATTCCTCGCATAAGAACAGCTTCTTTTTTGTTGCTTTGCCTTCACGGCTCTCTAGATACTACATATTCTCAATTATGGTTCACTAGCCTTGTGCTTACGTCTCGAGTAGAAACTGCTTTTAGTTTTTTTTGTTATTTGCGTTTTCTGAGAATATTTATTTCTGCAGTTATTTGTTACGCTGCCTAATGATTAGATTGAATATTTGAGAGAGACAAAAGAGCAGCTATTTTGATGCAGAATTGCATAGTGTTTTTTTCCTTTTACTTCTCTCGGATATCAGATATGCTTTAGGTACGTGAGAGAGAGTGAGTGAGAAAGAGAGTGTGAGAGAGGCGAAGAAGGAAGTTATGAAGAAGTGCTCTCAAATTACATGAGATATGGTCTGATGATTCTAGCCAAGAGCCTTTGGAAGGGCCATAAACGAGCAAATAAAGAGAAGACTGTCGTAGTGCCTTAGTTAGACCACAAATGAGGATTCTTGGTATATAATCTATTAGTTCTTGTAAGTTGTAGTACGATCTCTTAAATATATCTGGATTGTTTCTGACACTTTTTTTGGAAACACAATATGGAATGTTAGGTAAGCCAGATAGAGAGAGAGATAGTGTGTGAAAGAGAGGAATCGAGAAAGAGAGAAAGAGAAAGAGAAAAAGAGAGAGAAAGAGATAGAGAGCGAATGAGTAAATGAAGTAGAGAACAAGCGTGAGAGAGCGTCAGAGAAGCGCGATAAGAGATAAAAATGTTTAACACGGTTAGGGAGAAAGTGAGCGAAAACTCTTGAGAGAAAAGTACCCTTTCGGGAACGACCATAGAAGATGGCGGGAAGTTTGAAATGCCAATCTGCGCGAGGAGTCTCTTGTGCAAGTCGTCGAAACGGGGAGAAGTTGCGTTCATGCAGTTGATGCATTCGGATAGGTTCTGGAAATCATTATTTCTTAATTTTTTTTAAACTTTTTGATAAAAGTTATTTTATTTTCTACCCTTTTAACATTTGTTAGTTGTATGTACATATATTTTGCTATAATTTCCGAAAACACGTTTTTTTTAAGGATTTCTGAAATTTGTGTCCTGCAAAAAGACTCTCTTTGCTCAGGCTGAAACATTTTCATCTTTTCTACCTCCGAAACTTTATGTGTGCTTTACCTCTTAATGAATCACAAGAGGAGTTTTTGAGTATCCATGCATACGTCACGATTATTATTTTCGGCGAGAGAAATATTAGAGTTAATTAGAGAATCTCAAGACCTTTTGAGCGCTTTTTTGCTCTGTTCCATTGTATGGAAAAAAATGAAAGGTTTCCATTTATAGTTGATAGAATGCGTGGGAGGGAGAGGGGGTCAAGGAGACTTACAGACTCTACGACGTATGCGACTGCATGGTGTTGTTGTCGCAGAATGAGCAGTGCTGATGCCGCGAGCCAGAGCCAGGCGGCGATTGTAGCCATTGTTCGAGAGACAGCAAAACAAAGAGCTGAACTGAAGAAATGGATATAATAATAAATTAATTTGCAAGTCGTTTAGTAGTTACATAAATAGGAACTTTTGCATTTTCCCACATGCTATTCTCTCTCTCTTTCAAATTCTGTGCCTTTCTTGGCTTTCATTCTTTTTTTTAAAGATTCTATCTCTCTCCCGATCGCATGCGTTCCCTGCAAATTTCATTAGTGCTCTTTTTCTCTTTACAAATCGCCAAACGCGCTCTCATGGCTAATTAATCATGCAGAGGACGGCACGCCAAAATGGCGCAATGTAAAATGTCACCGGCAAATCAGAGTGTCAACTGTTTGAAATACAAGGGAAGGGAAAGAGAAAGCGAGAATGAGAGAAATTAAGGGAGCGAGTGTTGAAATAAAGAAGGACATTAGAGTAAAAGAATTCGAGAGAATGAGGGTCACACGAAAAGAGTTTAAATAAAGAGATACATGCCGTACCGGTTCTGACCGACTTCTACCAACTGAGAGCAGTTAAATATATTGAAAAGTTGTTCGTAGGATGATCGGGAACCGAGTGTGTGAAGAGAGTAAAAGTTTGGAGGAGATAGGGGACGAGAAAGGGCCACTCCTTTCCTAATCAACTGCAGCTAGCGCTAGAGACCACCAGAAGGGGTGCATGTGTTAGAGGTTCAAAGTAGCCTTTCCTTCATTTGCACATCTGGCCAAGGACTGGATAATACAAAACATGATGGAAATATATAGATATATATATATATATATATATATATATATATAATGTATAAATATCTTATATATGCCAAAGATATATTTAATTTACCATTAGTTACAAATGCTACTTAAGTATAGAATATTGATTTGATAAAACAGTAGAGACTAGAGTAGTATTACCGTAGAATAGAGAAATCTTCAATAGCACACAGTACAGTATTCATTTACTTAGGGATAATGGCTTTCCCACGTGAGCGTGTGGGACAAAGATCCAAAATTAGAGTGAGGATGAACGGAAGTACATCTTTTTATGTTCATCATGTACATTTATACTTACATGTGTGTACTTGTATAGTATCGCAAGGTGATACTTGAATAGTATCGCAAGCTGATACTTGAATAGTATCGCAAGCTGATACTTGAATAGTATCGCAAGGTGACACACTTGAGCTTGGTCTCATTAGTGCCGCCATTCGCGTGAGGACTGTCACATTGAGAAGTAGTGCTAATTGGCGAGTACTTATTTCCTTTAAATAAAAGAAAGGCATACTACACGAATATGCACATATGCCTTTCATTAGAGTGGCAGGAGGAACCTGCTTAATTCTAATTTAATGATGTAAGACAAGATAGGAACAAGAAGAATGTCGTTATCAAGAGCTCTACGTTATATATCTCACACATTATTAGGCTTGGGGAAGTAGAATAGATTAGTGAGATCAAAGAAAAGGGTTTGAATAAAAGCAAAAATCGTCTTGCTTTACATGAGTTATATTATTAGCCAACGGAAGTTGACTATATTAATGAGCATTGAAAAAGAGCTTTAAAGTAAAGGCAAAGATCGTCTTGCTGGGCATTATATATTCCAGTTAGACATTCTGTCTTATGATCGAAAATATTCCTGCTTTTGGAGCGACTACGATTTACATACATACATACATAATGAATTCAGGTAATAAGCGCAACAAATCAAGGAAAGTTGGCTAATGGTAAGCTTAGCTTACAGTTTTTAGACTCTCTCTCTCTCTCTCTCTCTCTCTCTTTCTCTCTCAATCTCTCTCTCTCTCTCTCGCTGCTTTTCCTAGCTGCCGTCCGGAAGCCTTGAGATGAAGCTGAACGGTATGGAATCAAAGGCACGTCCGGCTGATTTATAGTGGATTCCACTGGGTCCATTGTCTCCGCCCAACTCTTCTTTTGGTTTGACTTCCTTCCTTCCTTCTTTCCTTCCTTCCACTATCCTCTTCCGCCATCTAAATTTCTCGTCGACCGGAGGCTCCGCCCCTTCCAAAAAAAGCGTGTTTGTGTGTTCGAAACTCTACCTAAGAATAAGAATAAGTAGACATTTGACTTTGATTGGATATCGTATCCATCCATCTGTCAAGTCGTGTATTTTCTAAATCCATACAGAGCCATCTCTAAAATAGGCATCCCAGAACAGCACATACAGCAATGGATTCCTCCCCCATAAAAACTCAGCTCCAATTTCTAACATCTCAAGCATGCAGCAGATACTGAGTGCTTGCTTGAAGTAACACATCAGAATATGCCTACATATTTATCTTTTCCACTCCAAATCTTCCTACTTAAAGGAAGCCATGCCGCTAGCATGAAAACTTTTAGACCTTTATATGGCTTCGGACCAGTAGAGGAATCAGAAGATGAGTTTAATAAAATGCCAGAGAGTCCATATTTCTTTTTAGGAAGTGCAACGGATTATACATACATAGACATGTAGATAAGTGAGACAAATATATGTATGTATATATACCTCATAATCAGCTTCTCCCTTCTTTGGAGAAATACATATGTATATTCACGTAATGAATTGTTATATTTTTGCGTGTATATGTACATATTTACATGGCTTACAGTCGTCGTATGTTTTGCAATTATTTGCTAGACTACTTCCAAAGGCAATCAATTTGATTACGGTATAAGTCTCTACAACGTACATATGTACATATATAAATCTAAGTTTCTTTATATTATTCCGGATTCCTTGTTCCTCTGTCTTCCTTCTCTCTCTCCCTCTTTTGTCTCTCGATCCATCTCTCTCTCTCCTTCTCTCTCTCTCTCTCTGTCTCTCTCTCCTTGTCTCTCTCACCTGTTACACTCAAGTTTGATTGCTCGAGACAAATGGACCTTCGAATGTTGCCATCACTTTCAAAATTTTTCTTCCAACTTCATCTGCAATTCACCGCCAACGCAAGTGACACATACATACATACATACAAGTTGTTCTACGCACGGATGCTGCCAAATATTGGCCGTTCTTTCTCGAGAGAACATTCCTCTCTGTTCTGCACTGTTCCACTTTGCATGCAATGAAGGTATGCAGGCATATGTATGTACATACATGAATTCTGGCGCCTGGTGCGAATTGCGAACAAACTCAAATGCTGAATGCGCTTAAAGGAACTATCCATGGAGTTTAGAACCCGCTTGTGGAGAATTAACATTTGAATTCCCGCATGATATTGTAAAAAGTTTTGGCGGTATGCTAGCACAGTATCCATCACAACAAACTAGACGTTGGGAGTCTTTTTCTCTCTGCCTCTCTTCTCCTCCCTCGAATCTCAATATGGCTTGCCGCTTCGCACCTAGTTATCACCTTCTTTCTGATGGAATGAGGGTGTGCATGGGGAGTAAATAGACAAGGAGTGATGACGTCAATCTCTAAATTCTACAGTACGGCGTGGAGAAAATGTGGTTTTTCTCCTCAGGGGCCTTTCAAAACACATTCATACTTTTCCTATCGATGTTTCTAGCTGGACCGGATAGTATTACCAAAAATACAGCAACATTGTAATTTCTATGGACAGCTCCTTTAAGTTTAAGCATTCTGCTAGAGTTATAAATGCCAGAAGCGCATCCTAAAAAGTAGAAATGTACAGGCACAGTGTAAACAAAAAAAGAAAAGATAGGGAGAGGTCAAATGAAGACAATTAGACAGGCGGGGATAGATTAATGAAAAAGCTGCAATCCGTCTAAAACCCCTTTATTCTCGATTGCTCGCCCTCTCTTTCTCACTTATTCTTCCTCTCACTGTTTGTGGCTCAAGTCACAATTAGTGATCGGTCGGAATCAATATATGAAGAAGTGATTGCTTTTACCGTTTTACCGTCAAAAGTTTAAAGAAACTAGTCATGGAGATAACAAGATGATTGTGCAAAACGTGAAAAACAAACGTCTTGAAATCATGTATGATCTTGCAAAAACGTTTTTCCAGATCGCTGGCACAGTATCCACCACAACAAACGAGTCTTTTGCGTCGTTTTCTCTCAACCTCTCTTCTCTTCCATCAAATATCCAGCGTGGTTTGTCGCGTCGCAGTAAGTCACGCTAAAGATTGGAAGAATGACGGTGTGCATGGGGACAAAATTGACAAGTGATGACGTCACTCCTTAAATTCTACTGTACCACATAGGGAAACTGATAGTGTTAACAGCAGCAAAACTGTAGTATCCATGGATAAAAATCCGGATATAATTATTATTTCAATATACATAATTTTTGCTTATGAAGCATATGAATGCAGATATAATATCGAAATTCGATTTATCCTCTTGTGACTATAGTTTGACTGGTTGAATTAGTGAGAGGTAAAGAACACCCATTCCATTCAGTGGAAAGAAAAGTCTTCCGGCATAGGCCGCTATTGAAATTCTCAAAATTCCATCTGAGTACGACATGTCTTTATATCGAGAGAATGTCTAGACTTCGAATGAAGAGAACTTATGCATTCCCTTGGTATCTCTTACTATGTATTATAGCTAGTGTCTATAAAAATTAGAAATAGTCAACTTGTGTTGGAATAAAATGAGTTGAACTCAACGGTTAATTTTGATCTCCACCTTTATATACTTTCCACATGGGAGAAAGACAGCGTGTGAAATTCACACAGAAATATACTACTTTAATTCCGTATTCTCTCTCTTTTTTTGTTAGTAATTTCCCGGTTCATATGATTTTTACACTTGAATCCGATGAACGTAAATAGCTACTATAATAGATCTTGATGATCTTGACCGCTCATTACATTACTTTGAAGGAGTCTCAGTCAGTCAGCCGTCGTGAACTGTTCGGTTTCAACAGAAGGCGGAAAAGAAAAGCCACGAGGCACGCACGATTGACGTGTGGATCCCAAGAAAGCGACAAGAGTCGAGAGGCTGTGAAACTAACAGTGTGTGCGAGAAGAACAACTTTGATAATTGGAAGGAAGCGTCCTTATTCCATTTCTGCTTTCTCTCTCTTTCTCTCTCTCTCTCTCTCTCTTTCTCTCTCTCTTCTTCTTCTCTCTCTCTATCTCTTTCTTTCTCTCTATCTAATTCTCTCTCTGTCCTCTCCGTTTCGCACTCTCTCTCTCTCTCTCTCTCTCTCTCTCTCTGACGTGACTGCTTGAAGGAAGCGTGGGAAGCAGTAGTACTCGAGAGCCGAAGCATCATTATGACATCGCTTCGTTACTTCATCACAACTCGTGCTCGCGTCTTCTCGAAACAAATAAAGGAGAAAAGGCGGGAGAAAGGGAGATTTAAAAAGAGAGAGAGCTAACAATAAGTAAAAGTCACCACTTGACCACTTTATGTAGTTCATCCGCGTATTTTCACACATGAGCACAATTTGTTTTTTTTAAATTGCTATATACAACCAATCTGTGCTTTACGAGAGAGTAAAGAAAAGAAACAACATTCTTATCGGATAATTTAAAGGTCATCTATGGCGGTTGAGTGAATCTATAAATGGAATCCATTCTGATTGTTACTATGTATGCATACAACGGTGATTACTTCACTAATTTCATTCATGTACATTTTACTACAATCCTCGCTTTCTTTACTACATACATATCTACTTCAACATCCAAATCAAACGCTTCACCATTATATGTAATTACAAACATGTAAAGGTCATAATGTTTATAATACGGTAGCTCAAAGAGGTAATCCTTGAACTTCTCGTTGGGCAAGGAGAACAAAAAAATTGCACTTCCAAATATGTTCACCTTACGGTACTTCTAGAAGGTAATCCTTGAACCCATTGAATAACGATTAGCAAGGAATCTAGAAGGAAGGAAGCTTTTGTGAAGTTTGGTAAAAAAGCTATGTAGCCAGACAGATTGAAACAAGATGTTTATTGCCTCTTCTAAAAACATGAAAAGAGGCAGAAAAAAGAGAGAACCAAAGGTGTTGAAGAGGGCGTTGAGATCTTTCACTTCTTCCTTACTTCCTTATGTCAAATAATCTTTTGAATATTACAAGTGAATGCACTTATCGCAGTTCATTTAGCGTCATCTATTCTAATAATAATAAAAAGCGACGAACACACAATTGCTGTGTAAAGCCTTCTCGAATAAAGCGAAAATAAAGTGAAGTTTCCGTTTTGTTGCCGATTTGTTAAGATACAAATGACTCTTGACAAAGCGTGGGCTGACAAAAGGCACGCAAAAAAGCTTATTCTTAGGGAAGACAACCTTTAAGTCGACCATTGGCCATAAAACTATGCGTATATACTGATAGTTTTAGAAGGAAGATATACTTTAGAGTTGCATCTTGGAGGGATCCTTCTTCGAAACATCCAGAAGCGAAAATTTGACCGGAACGGTCGTCACATTGCATTCAATTTTAATTTTCAAAAAGGGGAGCCCAGAATGTTCCTATGCGGGCCTTGAACCGAGTAGTCGTATTGTATTATAATGATGATTACTCTTTCTAAAGCGGAAGCTATTTTAATGAACGTTATACATGTTTATTAGTCTTTGAAAGGATACGAAATGTGCATATAATGTTTTAATATTTCTAGGTATGTTGTATATTTCTCAAAGGATCACGGAGTCGACGCAATCACAATTGGTTAAGTGGCATTTGTTGAATGTTTTTTAGGCACACAAGAATTTTAAAATTCCCCTTGGAATGGCTAATTTGGTGCTCCATGAATTTAGCACTCTTCCAATCGTTGCCAATTTGTCTGTTCTTTTTCGCTGATTAAGGAATGCTCACAATAGGCGGAGATGTCAGCGAAGCGTCTCTTTGTTTCGTCTATCGTCAGCAGCAATGGTGCCGCCGCTCTTCTCTCTTCTTCTTCGTCTTCACTTGACATTTCATTTTGGCCACCGAAAAGGACGTTGTAATTGCATCGTGGAGTCCGCTCCACATGGCAAATGTATAAATACAAGTGTGCATCATTCGCAGAGTAAAGACTCATTTCGCTGTAATGCAATTTTATTTAATTTTTAATTAAATATTATCGATTATGAATTAAGATAGACACAAAGATTTATGTTCAAAATAGTAATAATAATAACAATGTAATCAGAAGTATGCGTCCGCTGCTTCTTCTCCTCTGTTTCGTGTCGTCAGCCGCTGCCGGGTGCGCTGGCTATGCGGGCACCGACTCATCCTCGGGTTATTTATTATCTCACATTTATTATAATTGTTATATTTACATATATAATGTATGTATATAACATTTATATATATATATATATATAACTTTTAAATATAAAATTTAAACATTGTTTAAATAATTTTCGGTAGTCAAATTTAAAAACGGTCTTTTTGGTAATCAAATTTAAGAACAGTCTTGTTGGTAGTCAAGTTTAAGAACGGTCCTTTCGGTAGTCAAATGTAAAAACGGTCTTCTGTAACGGCACCCGTCACCTCTATCATTTTAGCAATTGAATACGGTAGAACTTTAATGACAGGAGAGCATCTTTCTCATCGCATGACTCTTTTTCTTTGGTCCAACAAAATCCATTCAGTCATTCTGGACAAGAATGCACACACACACATTGTCCTTTATAGCTTTATCTTTTATTCTCCTCACGGTTTATCAAAAAGGGGCGATTCCTTTGAGGGCACACCAAAGTTCACCATCAAACATACACTACACTAGACAAAATATTGTTTTGCGAGTGGAAAATCCCCGTTTTTTTAGTCGATATGAGATCAAATTTTCATTTCACATCACATTTTGAAACATCAATTCCACTTAATTTTTTAGGCCAAATTCGCGACTACGAGGACGAATCACCAGAGGAGAGCATTGAGGTGAGCGAGAGAGAAAGTGGAAGAGTGGAAGAGGAAGGTAACGAGAGAGAGAGAGAGAGAGAGAGAGAGAGAGAGAAAGGAAGTGCGAAATTACTTACATACAAAAGTGCTGTCTTAGACTCTCTTGAGCCTACACACTTGTACTTCTGCTTGTGAGAACTTACTGAAAATGAGGTTTCGAGACGATTTTCATCATCATCTCAAATTTCATGGAAGTGATAGAGATGTACATAGATTTGATTCCAAGTTCAAGTGGCCACTATCAAATGAGTTTTTGTTTATATCAAAGATGATCACGAGGCGAACAGTATGATCACCACTTGTTAGATTCACACTAGAAAAGAGTCACAAAAGATAGTTTTTTTTAGTAGATCAGAATGGTGACAATTATTGTAAACATAATAGCCATTGCACTCGAGATAGATCAGAGAGCACAGTAAAAGCGCTAATGACATGGAACTCAACACAAACTCTTGAAACATTTGTATCTCAAAAAGAATTGCTCGAATAACGTTAAATGATCAGGTCTTGTTTTTTTTTTCGTTTGGCTTTGGGAAGTTTAGATCACACTTCATTGCTCTGAAAACATTAACCGATTTGAATCCACAAAACCAAGGATAAGCATGGCAGAATATAATTCCAATGTACATGAATAGTTGTCTTTGCATAAAGATAGGAAAAAAGTAGGCTTGAAATGCTGGTTAAAGGGCATTTGGTAAGAAAAGGGTGAGATAACGTCTGCCATTGGCGGCTTATAGTATCTGTAGTAAAAATTGAACTCTGGATAATCAGCCAAATTCCTTTCATTTGAGCTCACGATACAAAATAAAATTAATAACTAAATAAATATCAATTTGTATATTTATAGACACCGGCGGGCATTCCGGTGCACTCTTCATCGTGCGAGCGCAGCTACGACAACTCGGCGCCGTGTAGCTGCGGTGGCGGCCGCGGCGGCGGCGGATGTGGTTGTGGCTGCGGCGGCGGTGGCTACCACGGCCATGGTCAACTAATGATTAGATTCATTTTCTTTTTTTTAAGTTCGCTCTTGCGCTATGGAGCATGACGACACTTGAGGAAATAAAGTAATGACGAAAATGCAAGCCAAATTATTGACATCTGAGAAGAATTATAGTAACAATTTAGATTAATAATTGCACAGATTCGAGCGGAAGCCGAAGCGGAAGCTCGTCTAGCAGCGAGGAACACCACTATCCCAGGCATCATAAGAAGCATGGCGGGCATCACGGCCGTCACTCCCGCCACCACGGACAGTAAGAGGCGGTTGATTCTTCTCGCTTTTAATATCCTTATCTTTAATAGGCTTTCAATGAAAAGTCGGGAATATTATTTTAATTAGTTTTATTTTAATTAGTAACTGAATGCTATAATTAATTGTATATATATATATATATACATATCAAGTAATATATGTACAAATATTTGAGCCATGGCGCCGGTTGTGGCTGCTATGAGTTCCCGCAGTCGAACCCGCCCGGCTGGGGCTACCCGGAGCCGCGATGCAGCTATGGCCTCTCGCCCGTCTATTGATCACTCTCTCAATTCGTGAAATTGGTCACTTTTTATCGTCCACTTTGACTTTTGGTCTTCAATCTTGTAATGTTGCTATTTGTAAGATACCGCTACGGCAAAGATATCTGACATTCACATAAGCCTCTTCTACTAGGAGCAAAGTTCTCAAGTACACAAACTAATTAGAAGAAGAAAGGAGTACGAGAACGAAAAACCCAGATCTCAAGAGAGATTGTAATATAAGCAGATGGAAGACATAAAGGAGCTATAAATAATATAGAATTCAAATAAGGAAAAGACTCAAGATAATTGCACTTTTATATTAGAAAGTGGTAAAGAATGTCGAAAAATTACAGAAACTAATGAGAATTTATGTCGTTCTGGAAGGGATCATTTTAGCGCAGCTCATAACTAATGATACGATGATTTGAGGGTTTCGTTTTGACTGTAGTCGATATAATTTATTTAACGTACCTTTTCTTTCCAATAAATCTACGGAAAGCAAACCTTTTAAATGTAATATTGACAATGAGTGCGATATAAAAGCTTAACACCTTCGTCATTGCTTTTCGAGTCATCCTCGTAGATGACGTCATTCATTCCACTCCGACGACACACACACGCTTTAGGGTGTCTTCACTCTTCTGCTTCGCCGGGGAAAGGTAGCCCGAAGAATGTCATTCTCGAAAGCATATCAGCACATTGGCTTCTTCCACATCGGGCCAGGGCAGACCTTGTCGATCTCATCGAACTTTGACGTTGTCGAAGAAGCCACACATCGCTCACAACATAACATTTTCAGTAATATAATGAAAATAAGTTTTTTTTTCAATCTTTGTTTGTTGTTTGTCTAAAAGAAATAGAAAATCATATGACAGTGTTTAGGAGACATTTTTTTTTATTTTGATAGAGCATAATGATATCTATCGAATTGTTACTCAATCTTTCTAGTTTCTGCGCACGTCTAAAGTCATGGGTCTCCAGGATCGAAGTCAAGATTAGATTCGATCAAGAAAAAAAGAAACATGTTAGCAATTTCGTTATGGTACTCTATGGCGCCTGGTGCGTAAGTGAACAATTATAGCCTACCTTTTTTATTTGATTATTATTTCGAAATAAGTGTAGAATAACGGTAAAAAAGGCAGAAAATGTCAAAAAGTATTTCTAACATAAGCGAATATGTACAGTGCCCATGAAATGGTAATAATTGCCAAGAACGGTCATGATTGTCACGGAAAAAAAGAAGCAAGAATAATATCACGGCTTGTCACAACATATTTTCGCAGAGTTTCTATTTTTATATTCAAATAGGTGTCTGTATGCTTGTGTGAGCTGATTCATTGAGTAGAAATGGAGTGGTTGGAGAAGTGGCGTCTGCTGCTCATTATCGAGTAATACTCTTTTTTTCTTGACATCTTCAAACGATTTCAAGTTCCTGAGGAAACACAAGATGTTTTACGAAAGAGCATCATCAATCTTAAAAGTGAGCTAGATATCTTGGACTTCTCCGCGTCGTCTCAATTAATTCTTTTTCTTTAAAATGAAATCATGAGAAATACTCCGTTTAATTAGATCATATCAAACCATAACCATATACATATGCGCATATGTAAAGGCTGTACCCGTATGCAAGTAAATTATTGCTCTTGGATAAATGTATTTTCGTTCACACATAATAAATTCATATGCTATTCTCGTTTATGTCATTGCGGGAAAGAGATAACTTACATTAGATGATAACCTCATTCGTATGCAATCATTTATCCATAAAGAAAAACCTTTTTTTCCCAAAAGAGTGCCTGAGTGAGCTACAGAAAAATATATGTATAATCCATCATTAAAAAAAAAAATTCTTTTGCAGTTATATACATACATACATTTTTTTATTTTCAATTAGAAAATTTTTTTACAGTTCTCCACATATATAATAGATACATACATATAAGAGATGCGCTCCTCCTCCTCTTCGACCGACACAGCCTTCCTCTGCTTCGCCGTGTCCACGAGCGTCCTCGGCTGCATCGTCAACCTCATCGCACTCGTCGTCATCCACCGTTGCACGCCGCCTTCTCTCAAGTCGTACGCCATCCTCCTCAATGCGCTCACCCTATCCGATCTCGTCTACGCCATCTGCGCTCTGGTCGTGCATCCAAAGTACGAGTTTGTTTTCTTCATTTATGCAAATTTTTTTTTACTTCAATTTGTCTTATAACATTTTTTAAGAAAAAAGAGGAGTTATGACGTCATAAATTAATAATAAGAATCAACATGGAGGGTCGACGATGATAAAAAATGAGAATGATGACGTCATAAATTTTACAAGAATCATCACGGAGGGCACGATTTAAAAAAAATTAGAACGATGACGTCATAAATTAATTACAAGAATCGTCTCGGACGGCACGTTCGTGGCGTACGTCGAGCTGGGCGCATGCCCTCTGCTCCTTTCTCCCCTTCTCCCGCTCTCCTCGACGGCCGCGCTCTGCTACGTGCCCGTGTGCGGGCACTTCCTGCTCTCCATGCACTCGCTCTACCTCGTCACCTTCTCATTCGCCTTCCGCCATCACGTCCTCTGGCACGCGGCGCCCAAGAAGATGACAGTCTACGCGATTTGCCTGCTGCTCGTTCTGCCGACCGCTTCGCTCATGGTTATTTTTTCTTTTTTCTTCTTTTTCTTCATACTTTTATCTTCCTTTTTTTTCTTATGAAGTTTAATTTTTTACACGCACATTTATGAAAAAGGAGAAAAAAAAACACCTTTTTAAGGTAATATTCATCTACGTCAACGACGGCCACGACGACATGAAAGCGCTCGTGCAAGCGTCCTTTCCGCACTACGGCCATGAGGACATGTTCGTTTCAGGTAAATTCACAAAGGTCAATATCGATTGATCGACAATTCCAGGTACGGCCAAATTGGAGAGTGGCCTGTTCATGGTGTGCCTGGCGTACTCGCACACAAGAAAAAATACCATTAAAAACTACTGTTTTGGCTACGGTATTTACCGTTGAAGTAGAAGCCTAGGGAATTAACCGTACTAATTCGCAAATAATAACCGTTGCCGCAAACCGCTGGTCAGAAACCGTCAAAAAGCAGCTAACCGCTGCGGCAACGGTATTTTCGCAGCTAAGGAGGACGCGGCTTGAACCTCGTTTTTGGCCATTTCTTTCACTCTTTCGTCTCTCTCTCTCTCTCTCTTTCTCTCTCTTTCTCTCAATATCTCTTCTTTCCCTACTTCTATCTCGCTGTCTACTTCTCTCTCCTTCCCTATTCTACTTAAAATATGGCTGGAACCACGTAAATAGGCGACAATTTCTCAATTTTTGTGGTTTAGTTGGATTAAACACTTCTTTTGTTATAATTTCATTAATAAAGAAGAAACTAGAAACTAATAAGGTGTTAAAAAAACGCAAAAGTGACTGAAATATCACTGATCTGATTTGGGCGCTAGGTCGTTTGAGAACCGCCGGATGAGACCACCCCGGATGAGAACTTTGGCCGGTCTGATGAGAACCGACCGCAATGAGAACCAAGCGGATGAGAACCAAGTAGATGAGAACCAAGCAGATGAGAACCGACCGCAATGAGAACCCAGCAGATGAGAACCAAGCAAATGAGAACCAAGCAGATGAGAACCGACCGTGATAAGAATCGCCCAGCTGACAGGGATGAGATCAGAGCAGAAAACACAAATTTTAGGTTTGCCCCGGATGAGAACCGAGCGGGAAATATCGTTTCCGGGTATCTACCAGATGAGAATCGAGCGGGAAATTTCGTTTCCGGAAACGTACCGGATGAGAACCAAGCGGGAAATCTTGTTTTCGGGAATGTCCCGGATGAGAACCAAGCGATAAAAGTTGTTTTCGGGTATGTCCCGGATGAGAACCAAGCGGGAAAAGTTCTTTTCGGGCATGTCCCGGATGAGAACCAAGCGGGAAAAGTTGTTTTCGGGCAAGTCCCTGATGAGAACTAAGCGGGAAAAGTTGTCTTCGGGTATGTCCCGGATGAAAAACAAGTGGGAAAAGTTGTTTTCATGTATGTCCCGGATGAGAACCAAGCGGGAAAAGTTGTCTTCGGGTATGTCCCGGATGAGAACCAAGCGGGAAAAGTTGTTTTCGGGTATGTCCCAGATGAGAACCAAGCGAGAAAAGTTGTTTTTGGGCATGTCCCGGATGAGAACCGAGTGCTAAATATCGTTTCCGGGAATGTACCGGATGAGAACTGAGCTGAAAAGTTCATTTCTAGGAAGAAAATATAAAAGAAAATTCTTTCTCTGGGAATAAAATGCTCTCCCATTTCAAATCATCACTCACATCACTTTTGAATCGCACTACAGCTGCGCCCTATTATGTAACTTGCACGGAACAGGTTGTAAACCTGCTTGCGCAATGTGGTGCCATTTTTTTAAAGAACAATCGTGGTATATCGTCTTCTATTCTATTTTTAATGTGTTTGTTTGGTGTATTTAAATTGTTATTTTTGTATTTCAGGACCAGAAGTACAGAAGGGGCTGAACGAAGCAGTTTGGTCGTATTGAGGCAGTCACCAAATCTCGGTGTCTCAAGGTGTGTTAACCTAACAATAAATATTTGAAGTTTCCGTAGATGTTTCGCGTTCTTTATACTTAAATTATTTAATTCACTATAAATCTAAATTATTAACTCGAGTACTGGAGCGTGTAAAGGCAAGATTCTGGCATGTGCTTTTGACATTTGTTAATCCTTTGAGGTTATGTTATGATTAAGATAAGAAAGAATTTCCTGCAAGATTTCGTTGGTGATAAAAATTATGAGGAAAACCGAAAACATATTCCAGAATGTTTATTCTACCCTCAAAAAGATTGACAACTAATATTGAGTAGGAGCATATATCTATGAGATCGCTATACCTTCGTACCATTTGAATACTTTTTCTAAGATGCCTCGAGGAAAACCTGCGGAGGTTTTCTCAAAAGATGGCAATCTTTTCAATAAGAAGAAGACTCTTCGTGATGGCTCTTTGCTGCTTCACTGCTTGAAGAGGAAGGCGGGCTGCGATGCAACGGCATATTTTCGACCATCTAAACAGATTTCTGTTCATGGAACACATTCGCATCTCCCTGACGACTCAGCTGCGGAGGTTTCATTTGTCCTATTTTGCATCCTTTATTTTTGTTTCATTGACTATGCTTAGCTAGTTTTCAAACATATCCAAATCGCTTGCTTTATAAGGCGACTGTTGCGCGGCGTGAGCTTACCCGCAAAGCGCAATCAACACTTCTAAAGCCACGAGAAGCTATCGTCTTAGCAAAAGCTGGCCTATCTGTGGCAGCCCTTGATGTAATTGGTTAGTAGCCCACGAATTGTCACAATATGTTTCTCACATTTTATTCCTAATATGATTCTCATTCTGTTGGCGATGAACTTACAACTTTGCTAAAGTTTTTCCGTTTTTTTTTGTCAGACTGTACGCTGAGTAGTATAACTGTGCTATTATTAGGTACCGATGAGGCGTTAAGGAAGTGCTATCTAAGAGCGAGACCTCGTGATGGCGATGAAATCCTTGCTGACACTTCGCCATTCTCTTTCTACGGAAAATTCGCCTCGACATTCTGTCAATTTTATTTCTAGTTGTATTTTTCATAGTTCTAGTTTTACTTTTATTTATTAGATTCCAGTGATTTTACGCTTAAAAATAAAATTATCTCGTTTTGTTGTTAGTTGAAATGTCCTTGTTCTTTAGCAGGAGATCGAATGCTGCTCCATGACTCTGGGGCTGCGGATTCGAAGAGATTTGTGATATTTGCTTCTGACGCACAATTGCAAATCCTAGCCGAATCAAAAGAAGTAAGCCTTTTGTTTTACCGAAACTATTTCATAATTACTTCTTCTCCATTGTCCCTATTAGCATAAGATTTTAATAAGATTACACATTTTTATTTGTGACATCTTTAACATGATTATGCTGTGCTCAGATCTCTATCGATGCAACTTTCGAAGCAGCACCAGAGGGATTCGATCTCATTTGGACGATGCATGCCCGCGTAAATATTTTTGTTATAGTACAGACAAAGTACTTCTGAGGTTTATTTTGTTAAAGGGTGCGATAATTTGTTTTCTTTAAGAAACGAGACAAGTTTTTCCTTGCCGTGGTGGTATTCATGGCAGGCAACCGGGCGGGGCTTTTCCCTACAGCGGATTACGATCGCGTCATTGTGAGATTGAGACAAGACCCTTCTCTCGCCAACTGGAGCGTATCACGTATATACATACTCTGGTTGGTTAAGTATAGTTTACCCCCTTTATTTATGAGATCCTGACGCATTGTTCCAAAATAATCTAGCATTTTCGCTGCAAAAAGAATTACAGCTGAATTTTTTAGACTATGAGATCTCTCCACGGGCTGCGTTAAAGCTGTATTTCCCAGCAGTCGAGTTTCGCTTGTGTTATTTCCACAAGAATCAGAATCTGCGAAAGAAGGCTGCTTCACTTCATCTCCTCACTCAACTGGTAATTTTCGTATAATTGCTATTTACCAAAAGCTCAAATGGGTGTTATAATTTTTTTCTTAGATTGGACCATTGCTCACGTGCTATAGACGATTGCTAGTTCTTCCACTGCTCCCACCGTACCTCATTCCGGACGCATTTTATGCGATTAAGGCGGATTCTCCAGCGAGTGCCGATGGTAAGGAGTTCAGTGCATTCTAGGTATAAGAGCGTTTGTACGAAATATACTTAAATTTTTTACAGCTCTTCTGGACTATCATGAGCGGACTTATCTCGGCAGCCAAAACTCAGCGGCAAGGTTACAGTACTCACCGATTATCTAAGTTGTGTTTCCCAAAATGTTCTTCATGAAAACACTAATTGTAAGAGTAAACGAGTAATAATATCAGGTTCTCTCCTGAGTCATGGAGCATCTACAGCACAACATTGAATGGGGATCCTCGCTGCAACAACAGCAAAGAATCTTTTCATCTCCAATTCGGGGTTAGTTTTCTTTACGGCTCACAATGATGGGTAGTTAATAAAACAAAACTGGTCTTATCTTCTTTACTGTTTTGGAACGTACTGTAATTTAGCAGGATTGCATTCATGCTAAATGAAATTATACCGATACATGTTTTCCAGGCTGTTGCCCGCTGCGATTTGTCACGAGGTAGAAAGGTGCGCCCATCTAGAGCGGTGTACGCAGTTCAGCTGGAGGAGGAGAAAGTGCGACAAGATACAGCTGCTCCCCACAATGTCGCAGGTGTACGTGGTAAGCAATCTCCATTGAGTTGTTGGGCACAAATATGCTTATATTAGGCATACCAAAACATTTCTCTCTTTGTTGAGTAAAGTTTATGCTCTAAGGAGCGCGCAAGTCTGCGGAGTCGGAGAAGAACGAGAAGCTGAAGCGAGTTCTCCTTACCCCCTTTACTAAGTATGCGGCTCTCTTAGATCAGCTGAGTTCTGTGTTGAGAAAATAAGACTCTTGATCAACTCGCAGAAAAGGTTCGCAGAAATATTTTTCAAAAAATTAATCGTCTTTTACTAATTAAACACCTTGTTTTTCCTGCTTACTACATATCTAATAATTCTCTGTGTTTTTGTTCATGTGAAGTATACCAATTATTCAGATATATCATGTGATTGGCTGTGGATTGAATCTCTTTTCTTGTATTTCAGTCATTTTTGTGGTGCAAGTATTATGATGCGATTCATATTCGATGTGCTAAATCGATTCTGCTCTGTGTTAGTAACATAATAACGGGAGCCGTAGTCTGAGTGAAAATATATTTGTGAATGATGGCATGAAATGGGATCAGCACGTTTTGTTATTGTCATCGGGACACCACTAGACATCATTTCATTTCTCTCTCATGCGTTAAAAATAACTTTTCCCGCTCGGTTCTATTCCGGGCAAACATGGACTTTCCGCCTAGGTTCTGATCCGGGACAAACCTAGAAATGAACTTTTCAGCTCAGTTCTCATCCGGTACATTCCCGGAAACGATATTTAGCACTCGGTTCTCATCCGGGACATGCCCGAAAACAACTTTTCCCGCTTGGTTCTCATCTGGGACATACCCGAAAACAACTTTTCCCGCTTGGTTCTCATCCGGGACATGCCCGAAAACAACTTTTCACCCTTGGTTCTCATCCGGGACATGCCCGAAAACAACTTTTCCCGCTTGGTTCTCATCCGGGACATACCCGAAGACAACTTTTCCCGCTTGGTTCTCATCCGGGACATACATGAAAACAACTTTTCCCACTTGTTTTTCATCCGGGACATACCCGAAGACAACTTTTCCCGCTTAGTTCTCATCCGGGACTTGCCCGAAAACAACTTTTCCCGCTTGGTTCTCATCCGGGACATGCCCGAAAACAACTTTTCCCGCTTGGTTCTCATCCGGGACATACCCGAAAACAACTTTTATCGCTTGGTTCTCATCCGGGACATTCCCGAAAACAAGATTTCCCGCTTGGTTCTCATCCGGTACGTTTCCGGAAACGAAATTTCCCGCTCGATTCTCATCTGGTAGATACCCGGAAACGATATTTCCCGCTCGGTTCTCATCCGGGGCAAACCTAAAATTTGTGTTTTCTGCTCTGATCTCATCCCTGTCAGCTGGGCGATTCTTATCACGGTCGGTTCTCATCTGCTTGGTTCTCATTTGCTTGGTTCTCATTGCGGTCGGTTCTCATCTGCTTGGTTCTCATCTACTTGGTTCTCATCCGCTTGGTTCTCATTGCGGTCGGTTCTCATCAGACCGGCCAAAGTTCTCATCCGGGGTGGTCTCATCCGGCGGTTCTCAAACGACCTAGCGCCCTGATTTGCGTAGTGGAGTTGCCGTGGACGACGGTGAACCTGTAAGCAGACAGAGAGTTTTGCACCCGCGCGGAAGCGAACCCGTACCCAACCAAGCCACCACCCATTTTCGCATTTTCCCAGCAAGCGCGCCTTAGACCACTACACCACCCGTACCCCGCGACTGAATCCGGAAGAAGATAGCCAATAGAAAACGGAGGTCGGCATGAAGCTATGTTAAGGTCGCGAGCGCGTGCTTGAGAAAGACAGAGAGAGAGGGAGAGAGAGAGAGAGAGAGAGAGAGAGAGAGAGGGAGAGAGATATTGTAAGACAGCATTTTTCTCAAACTTGTCGTCTTTCATCTCTTGCAGTTCATTCATGTTGCATTTGGTTAATTTAGTCTCAATGATGCGTTTGCTTTCACTACTTCAATACTTAATTAACTACCAAACGGTGAAGTCCGAATCTCTCTTGATTAGCTGTAATGTGCTAATTGCATTCGTTCAGTGTAGTGTTCACCGCTTGTTGAGGAGAGTAAGACAGACAGACAGACAGAGAGAGAGAGAGAGAGAGAGAGAGAGAGAGATAGAGAGAGAGAGATAAAGAGAGAGAGAGAGAGTGAGTGTGAGAGAGAGAGAGAGCTGGAGAGCAACTGTGAGGGAGGGAGTGGTAAATTGATTGTGAGAGCTTCGTTCTCTATGTATCGATTTTTTTTAAGCTGCCAATTGCAGGCAGGCTAAACTTTGCATCCATATAAGCATACACTTACCATGTTTCAACTTACGCTTTGCAATTACAGCATTCAACAGTTTTTATTGTTATGCAGTGGTCAATGTGATAACAAGCGGAATGTAAGCGCCATAATGAATCGAGCGACATTTTGACAGAAATGTACAGGCATTCACAGGATATTCCAAACAATATGCAACGATTCACAGGATATTCCAAACAATGCTACAAGATAAACTAGATTTTTACTCGTAATTAATACATTCACATAGTGCACCCGGTTAAAATTAAAGCAATGATTAAAAAATTTCACAAAGAAGGAAGAAATACAAAAGACGCGTTCTCACAGAATACATATACAATCTTTGGCAAATATGATGAAAACATTTTTTTTTACAAGGTTATTCTTCGCCTATTTCTAGGAAACTCAACAGATCACTCTACAAATCCATGATAAAATTTGACAAGAAGAATCATACCAAATGTATTTGGATGCTGTCTACCAGGTTGATAGCTGTATTCGACTTGACCGAATGTGGCGCGCCGATGAGAAGCGAGAACACGCCCCAGATGTCGGTAACCTCAGAGTCGAATCGGAGATGGAAGAGGAAGTGGCAGGCCAGGGCAACAACAACAGCCTCGATGAACGATTCGCCGCAGAGAATCTCGATTGCCTGGAAATATACATCTTTTATTTACTGTTTTCTTGTACCTGTTCTAGCAGAGATATGCAGGCAGTGAGCGAGACAGAGAGAGAGAGAGAGAGAGAGAGATAGAGAGAGATAGAGAGTAGAAATGGATAGAAGCAAAACAGCCTCAATTTTCATGATCTTATATCCGGACAGTACTGCACCTTTTCTGACTCGAGAGATGAAACTATTGCAAAAAGAAAACTTTACGCTGACGTTGCAAAATACGGAGAACTGCTTCCTGCTCTGACCGTACTTGACTACGAGCGGCTGACGGAGGCCCATTTCGCAGAGTCAATCGACGACGTGCCTTGCATCAGGCTCAGACTATAAGTATTGATTGACAATTTCTCTAAAGCGCAAAGAACATTTTAAAAGAGAACACTTATCAAAGAAAATCACATACAAATCTATTGCTGCTTTCAATTTGGTAAAAGTATCCAGCAAACTGTCTGACCAGGAATGTAGAGAAGACTCTGCCAAAGCGTGACATCTGCTTACGTGGGCAGAACTTCTTAAAGTGGGCAACCACGGCGAGAACGGCTTGTACAGATGCTGTTTCTGCAACCATCTCTTTTCAACATAGAACAGAAAAATCGGGAAATTGATTTAAAAAAATTCTCCTCTTACCTGAACCTGTAACTGTATTCATGGCAGAAATTGACATATGCTCGGCCGAGGAGAAGTTAGTCTTGAATATGCTGCTCAGATACTCCTCGATTCGGGGCCACTTCTGCACAAAGGCGTTGGAGTCGACCTTGAATCCTCTGTCAAAGTCGGACAGTATCTGCAATTAAAGAACTACAGTAATTTAGACCTGCTCTTTACAAACGAGTACGGTATTGCCGTATATCAAGAAAAGTACCTGCTTGGAAGAAGAGAGCTGTCTAAATTCTTCAATCGCCTTCGCAGCACCCATCTCACGACATAGCTGGAGTCGGTAGTCACTTAAGAATAAATAAAGGCCGTAATTCAGGCAAATTCATTTACGATTGTTATTCTATTAATAAAAGTACCGTAATATATATACAGGTTATGCCATAAGCAGAATATCATTAAAAATAAGTGACTCTAACAATCTCCTCCGATTAATTAATGAATACAAATTATAAATAACAATAATATTCAAAAATAGGTGTAGAAAGACCGACCGCGACTCTTCGAGCATCTGAAGCGCAGTGTCACTGTCATCAGGAAAGTGCCTCAACTGCATGGCGATGAGACGCTGACCTTCGAAGTTCCTTTGAGACGTGTCCATCTTCT
This sequence comes from Allodiplogaster sudhausi, assembly GCA_945643635.1. Classification (NCBI taxonomy): domain Eukaryota; kingdom Metazoa; phylum Nematoda; class Chromadorea; order Rhabditida; family Diplogasteridae; genus Allodiplogaster; species Allodiplogaster sudhausi. The sequence goes on along the minus strand of CALZFC010000035.1, from coordinate 1,171,965 downwards.
TCCTCTTGTATGGTCTCAGGACAGCGTCTCCATGAAGCGCCATGCGTCTTCGCCGATTGCTGACGTACACGATGAGGAAGCTCTTGTTGCCGCAGACGAAGGGCGCCTAAAGTAAATATGCAGTAGGCTCTAAAGTTATTTGCAGTCATAAAGGATGAATTAAAAAAAAATACGAAGTGAAACCTGGTTTGTCTTTGGGAAAGGGTGCATGAGCCTGGTGAAGAAGCAGACAATCTCACGAGCAGTTGGACGATTCTTGCTAAAGAAGGTATGGAAGATTGTTTCAATATTGTAAAGAAGATAATGAAAATAATATTAAGGTAAATAAAACACAAGTGAATAAGGAGAATTGGCTCACTTGTCTGCATGCTGCATAACATATTCGCCGACTCTTCGAACGAACTGCCTCCTGACGTTACAACGATACTCTTCGGTGATGTCACCGGAGCGCAGAGAGGAGAGGATGAGATCAGTTTCTGGATGAGTCCTCAGAATATCTGAATATGTATATCTAATTCACTTTGATCACGAAATTGTAATGTAAAGCGTACCTTCCATGGACGCGGTACTTAATTTCTCATTAAGTCTTTGGACAAGCACATCTCCGCCAGATCGATTTTCGCGATCTAAGTTGAGGGGGGGGGCGAGTTTTGTTTTAAATATAAACATAAACAGCTTACTTTTCAGAAGCTCGCCAACGCAATGACCATCCAGTACAGAAGCTGAAGAGCTACTCTCGTGACGACTTCCAATTTCATCGATTTCATCTTCATCGTCAGAACTACCCAGCATTATTCTCTTTCGCGAGGGAGAAGCGGAATCACGAGCCTGATAACGGAAAATATCGTCATTTGAAAGATAAAGAAGCACATAGTTTAGAATTTCTAACGTTTGAAAATGAGCTGTATTCCTCTTGAGAATGGACAGCATTCTACAAATGAGCAAACTCAACTTGTGCAGGATAACATAGAAAAGTGAATTAAACATTTTGGGTAACTTACAAGCGTAACCTCTTCCTGACAATGAGCAAGATAGACTGTTAGCTGGCAGTCGTCATCGGGGAATATACCCAAAACGGGGTACTCGATACGACCCACTGATCTTGTAACTCGACAAATTCGCGAGCGATGGATTTCGTAACGGCCAAAAAGCTAAATCGTCAGCTCCTCCAACGTAGTTGCAGCGGACTCATCGGAACCAAGTTCTGCTTCAACCGACTTTCCATCTTCAGCCAAAACTTGCAACCGGAAACGCATTCTAAATTAACAAATCAAATATATGCTTAAAATCAGTTTACAAGTAGTAATTGCGTTATAACGCCTTAATTTTTATAAGGAATAACACTCATTTGAAAGCGAAATTCTTCTTTTATTCCAAAGGGAAATGTCTGATTGGAATGTACACAACATCAACAAAGAAGTAAGAGTCAAGTGGGTGAGCAGAGTTAAGATTTTCGAAGGAAACAACACAAAGAACATCGGACATCTGAACAGTGTAACAGTTGATAGAATCAAGCCAAGAGATCGTTTCGCACTTTTGAATCACAAGTTGCCACTCACCATCAACGTAAACAGCAAAGCGAATCTGACCAAAGGATGGGAGCGCGCCTGCTGACAAGACAACAATATCGCGGTCACTGTAGCACATTCCATGGTAGTCAATTCTATAGCACAACATGTCTACGACAATTGCGAGGTCATCAATGATGGAGATCAGGGGAGAATCGGATGGAAGCTCGCTGTAATACCGTACACCTGCTCGCGGCAACGCTTCCAAATTGAATGATGCGCGCTGAGATGCAAGGAAATGCTGCGCGTGGTTGATCATGGAGAATGGCAAGTTTTGAGCGTTCCTAGACATGTAGGAGTGGGACTTGATTTATGCGTTAAGTTGCTCAAAATCAATACACCAATTCAGGATGGGGGGTCCATACAATCTCACGAATCTTGCATAGTGAACGAGGTGGTGAGATTTGATCGTCATCGAAACCTCGCCAGGGAAAAGGTTGACAATTTCGCGGACGGAATCAATGTATCTTGCCACAAGATCTTCTAATCTGGCCAGATCTCGCTCCGTAAAGGAAGGCTGCAGAAGGGTCAGGAGAACTTTTCCAAGAAGCACAAAGGATTCCCGCTCTACGAAGTCGGAGAGATCGGTGTGAAAATGAAGAGCAAGCGGGAGCAATCTCATTAGAGTGTGAACCTGGGAAGCCCGCTGGGAGATCGAAGTGCCAGACAGAACATCTACCTTGAATGGGGAGGGGCGGGATGAAGAATCTTGCTTTCCGTATGGGAGATTGGACATAATCGCGTTGATTCTTTGCAACTTAAGCCCACGCCGATCCAATGCGCGCAGAAGCCTAATGGTTGCTCGTTGGGCTTCACCCTCCAACACGTCATGCATTAGGTCCATCGAGCAATCATTCATAAAATCATAGCCCGGAATGCCATCCAAAGGGCAAGCATCTTTGAAGCCATGGTGCTGGGCCAATCCTGCGCTGCAAACCAGGTCGTACCACTGCCTATCTTTCAGCTACACTTGAGACTCGTTCGTGACAGTAAGAAAATTGGCAGAGTCAACTAGACAGAGGCGACAGCGGTTGTAATTGAGTTTGAGGCCGCGGAACTCATAATGCGCTTTATTATCCGCAATCACAGAGAGGAGTACTGGGTGAAAGAGTTCATCTCCAATTCGAAGGCCACCCCTATCATAAATGCTGGCCAGCTGCTGCTTTAGGACATCAAGGATGGGAAGGAAGGAATGCGCAGAGTGGTCTTTCGCATAGGCAGTGGCATAGACAAACTTGGACGCCAATACCGATGAGGCGTCCAAGTGATGCCCTGCCAGCTTGATTTGGAAAAGACAAAGCGAGTTGGCGGCGGCCTTCGGGCCAAGGGAGCTTCCGGGTGAGACATCGTCGCCATACAACAGGAAAGGAAGTGGGGTTGCATGCTGAGTTTCATCAGCCACGGTCTTATACCTTTCTCCCTGTTTGTGGCAGCATATTCTATCGCTACAGCAGGACTTGAGCAGGTTAAGGGAGCGAGCAAATTGTACTGCTTGTCTAAGCACTTCTTCAAGCTCGAACACATAGAAGTACTCTCCTTGCTCTACACGGACTGCTTCGCCGTGTCTATCTCTCTTGGTCGTCTGGATTACGCCCATCTGAAATTTCTGAGGTGTTAGAATATCGCCGTTACGCGTGCCAAGCTGGGTCCTTTTGTAATGCGTCAAACAGGAGGAAATGGCCGAATCGGTTTCGGCAATTGCCCTAGGATCACCGGATTCGCCGACATGCAGAACACGCTGCAGAAACTGGGCGAAGCTGTCCAGCGAAGAGCGGGGGACTCCTCTGCCCATCTGCTGGGCGAAGAATTGTTGCAGCTCGTTCGCACAGCTGGTAGATTCTGGAAACTTAGAATAAATAGCTCTGGCGAATAGGAACCATTTGCTTCAGCAACGTTCAAAGCAGGCGGAACGACATTTGGAGGTCTTGGCGGTGGCGAAGCTGAATTTTTCTATTTATTTTAATAAACAACAGAAATAAAGTGCACGAAATTTTTTTCTTCTCTTGACCACCAAAGACGACTGTGCTGTCTGTCAAGGCATACAGTACTTCAAGTAAGAGGGCGTAAAACTAATAAATAATCACCTGAGAGAATAGAACCGTCGTGAAAACGTGTGCAGTGCTGCTGTAGTGAGCTCATTTTGCCGAATCGCTGCCAGACGACACACATCTTGCAGAGCAAGGCACCGCTGCCACCATGATCGTGTCGCCGATGTTCCAAAACTCTTCGTTTATACTCCAGCCATTCGTTGCATCCTTCGACAGGGCATTCCATCTAAATAGTGGTGTAATTTGGTTCTCTTAAAGTGTCACAGTAGTAAGTTAACTAATTGAAGAGATTAAAAAAAACAGAAGAATCCATTAATAACAGAATGTGGCGAAAAAAAAACTGACAGCTGTGGTCGTCCAACAGCCTGCTTAAGCCTCCCTTGCTGCTTCGCCACAACTCGCGGTACTGCAAAGATGGAAAAGCTGGATTACGAAAGGAAAATAATCTAGAATTACTACTCATTAGAAAAAAAGAGGATTTGATTTTTTTCGAAGGAATAAACATCTACTTCAAGTTTCCTATAAAAAACTTACAGTAGTGACCGTCCAACACCCTGCTTCGGCCTCCCTTGCTGCCTCGACACAACTGGCGGTACTGCAAAGAAATGGAATTACGCAAAGAAAATAATCTCAAAATAACTACTCATTAGAAAAAAGAGGAATTGTTTCGAATAAAAAAATCTACTTCAAGTTCCTCTTAAGAAAACTTACATCAGTGACTATCCAACAGCCTGCTTCAGCGTCGCTTCCTGCCTCGCAAGAACTCGCGGTACTGCAAAGATGGAAAAGCTGAATTACGAAATGAAAATATTCTAAAATAACTACTCATTAGAAAAAATAGGCTTTGTTTCGACGAAAAAACATCTATTTCAAGTTCCCCTATAAAAAACTTACTGTAGTGACAATCCACCACCGTGCTTCTGCTTCTCTGTCTGCCTCCCAACAACCAGCGGAACTGCAAAGAAATAAAAGCTGAATTACGGAAAGAAAATATTCTTAAATAACAACTCGTTAAAAAAATGCTTTGTTTCGTTTCGAAAATAAATCAACTGCTTACTTAAAGAAATAAAAGTTTCCTTAAAGAAAACATACCGTGAAGAACTTCCACCAGCGTACTGCTGGTGCTTCCTTAGCCTCTTCGCTACAACTCGCGGTGCTCCAAAGATGCTGATGCTAAACTAAGAAAAAAAGAAAATAACCCAAAATAAATACTCATTAGAAAAAAGAGGGTTTGCTTCGAAGAAAAAAAATGTACTTTAAGTTATCTTAAAGAAAACATACCGTGGGGATCCTCTTCCAGCGTACTGCTCCTTCTCTTCCTGCCTCGCGAACTAGCAAAGATGAACTGAGAACTAGCGGTACTGCAAAGATGAAAAAGCTGAATTACGAAAGAAACATAATCTAAAATAACTACTCATTGGAAGAAAGGGGCTTTATTTCGAAGAAAAAACATCTACCTAAAGTTCCCTTATAAAAAAACTTACAGTAGTGACAATCACCACCGTGCTTCAGCTTCCCTGCCTGCCTCCCAACAACCAGCGGAACTGCAAAGAAATAAAAGCTGAATTACGGAAAGAAAATATTCTTAAATAACAATTCTTTAGAAAAGTGCTTTGTTATTAGATGTGTTTCTAAAAAAAACATTTTCATCCAATTCCCATAAAGAAAATATGCCCACCACAGTGATCGTCCACCACTGTGCACAAAAGAATAGAATAATATTCACAAAATACTCTTTCTAAGATTCAGCCAAAAACTTTTGTTTCGAAAGAAACCTGAAAAAAAAATCGGCTACAAGTCAACTCTAGGAAACATAACTAACGCAGTTATCGACCAGTCCCGTACTCCTCGCTCCCCTCTGCTTCTTCACAACTCGAGCAACCCGATGTGGAAGCTGAATTATAGGAGAATATTATCTACAATATCTACCCTTTTTAAAGAATCAGTAATTAATGTGTTTCTAAAAAAAACACTTGCATCCATTCCCATCCATTTAAAAAGATTCCATTTCATCAAAAAAAACATTTCCACAAAGAAATTATGCATACCGTCGTAGTCGCTCCTGCTGATTCGCTGCAACCGAGCGAGCCGCGGCAGACACGTGAAAATAAAAATATTTGTGAAGAAAGCAAAGTTGAGTAATACTATTTTATGAAAATTTTCATAGAATCGAACCTTAAATGCGCCAAGTCGCTACTGTTTCGCGGAGGGCCTCTTGTGTGTGTAAACCTGCAACGGAAAAGTTGTCTGTGTTGATAATAACAGTCTCAAGCCAAAAGCAATAAATCTAATGTAAAAACAATCTGAATTTTGAATAAAACAGAACATGATAATACCTGACGTCGCTTCTAGCGCGAGAGACCCCGGCAGGGACTCTTCTTCATGCGGCAGGAGGCGAAGGCTGAAAGTAAGTAAGAAATTCAAGAGAACCAATTAAAACATTATCATTTATGGTTGTCAGCGACATAATCCATCTTCCTGAGGAAATTCGCTCCAGAAAATCAAGTGCGCCAGCATACTATAAGTGCGCCATGATACACCTCATGCGTCCAAAACGTGCAGTCGGAAAATACAGGTGCGCCAGCGAACCATAAATGCGTCACGGAACACCGTATGCTTCGCCGAGATGCCAGTTGTAAACCACTCATTTTAATGGTATGCTAGCTGGGGAAAAAACCGTTGCTGCTTGAGGGCGCGCCCAGGTCGCGAAAAGGCAAAAAACCGTTATTTCCAGCGGTTTCAACACCTACGGTATCGCGATTTCGCACCTCCAATGGTTTTTTTTCTTGTGTGCGATGCTCCCTCCGCTATCCGAGTACACGCTGATCTTCTGGTTGCGCCCCCCTCCGCCGGCTCGGCGCGCTGTCCTCGACGATGAGCGACAAGACGCGCGTCATGCATCGGCAGCTTATCACTGTTGATAGATCTTTCTGATCACTCTTAACCATCTTTCTTATCTCTGCTAAAGAGACTGTACAGGGACCGCTAAAACTGTGCTTATCCTCAAGGAAAGAATGGACGCCAGACGAGAGAAGCAGATAAAAAATTACCGTTATTGTAAACTCCATGTCATGCTTCGGCCGGTTATATTCGTTAACCGGCCATTCTTTGTAACGGATGTTTCACTAAAATTATTTTCAATATAAACAGAGCAGCCGTATAGTATTGTTGAGAGAAGGCATACGCCCACAATATATTGATTTGATTTGTTAATTTCATTATGTATGTATGTACAAAATGCTGTTCGTATAGTGCTTGCTTGCTTGTCAGGCTCTTACGGCGCACGCCTCTGCTTGCTTGGCGTCTATCTCATCATTACAAAGACGGCCAACAACGCCTTCTTGGAGAACTATCCAACAGCGGTCAGTAGTACTGCTACGCGTACAATTAGTTTGTCATACTAATTAGAGGCCAATTGTGCACGTCTGACGATGGAGAAAGAAAAATTCGAAAAATTAAGAAAATATATAACATCATTAAAATGTTTGTCAATTTGTTCTTCCAGATCGGCAATGTGATACCTCCGCTGAATGCCATTGCTATGCTCTATTGTGTCGGCCCATATCGCAGGTCTCATGAAAATAATTTCGTTTCTCAAGCAAAAAAAGGTCAAAAAGGATAACAAGGGCTAAATCAATTATGCTAATTTCAGTAAATATGTATTCACTAAATGCATATTTTGCCTTTGCGAACAATGCACTCACTGCAGTGAAATTAGAAATAATGCACTTTGAGAAAAAAAAAATCTAATTAGTTGAAGGAGTCAAGCGAAGAAAATAGCCTAACATAATATTTTCAGGTTCATTTTAAATTTATTATATGAAATGTATGCGGTATTAATATTTAAGGTTCATAATCGGCTTATTCCGGATGCCATGGAGGCGCGACAGCGAGAACAGCAACAAAGAACAGTTGGGTCGCCATCGTCTAGCGGCCAAGGCCCATCGTAGACGAGAAGAAAATAATTTAGAATGGAAGGAAACACTCGTTTCAACTAAAATGAAATAAAGCCGTAAAAAATATATATAAGAAATCATTAATATCTTCTTGCATTAAAACAATTGCATTCCAGAACTGGCGAGGAAAGTATATAATTAATTAGCCTTCTGATGTTAACATTTGTCAAATTCGTCGGTATCAAAAGTTCAGGGCGAATGTTAATATCAAATGTTGCGATCTGTTTTGTTGGTTTCGGTATTTTTATTCAACTGCTTCTGTCACTTTAGTAGACTCGTCGAGAATACTTCTACTTTCTCAGAATATCACGTAGCTTGAAGTGACTCTTGACTGGCAACCAATCAGAAAGTAAACTATGATGTAGAGAATGTTCCGTTTTCTAATGAAAACGAGATAAAAAAACTACCACAGGTAGATAAGAGAGACTAACAAAGACTTGAATTGCCAGCTTATCGATTGATAGCTGTTAAGTAGATAGTGAATATCGACACGTGTCGGTACTATGTAAATTTTTTGCAATAGTACATATTACATTGTAGTGTGTAACCGGTGAGCTCACTTCAATTCCCTCTGTGTTCTTCTCCTAAAGCGGCGGTCGTCCTGCGATCTCTAATAAACTAGTCTCTCTCTCCCGCCCCTTCACACAAATTATGTCCCATGGCCCTCACTCGGAAAGACACAACAATAGCTTTATTGATGGGGTAAATTGCTTGCTCAGACAGCTGGCCTCGTGAGTGGCCGATTTGTGTTCTGCAGCTTGTAGTAGAGGCTGCAGGCGTTGCAGATGTCCCGGCCCTGTCCATCACGTCGCCAGAGAGTGATGTTCACGGAGTCGCAGTTCGCACACTGACGTCCTTCTCAAAAAGGGGGTGGGTTCATGCAATATACATAGATGCACTTGTATAATAAAGCATTCTACCATTCATTAATGGAAAGCTAAGACGCCAGCCCCCCCCCTCTCTCCGAGCATCGAAAGCTAAGACCCAAGTGAAAAATCGACTTATACTGAAAGATAGCAAGCTCTTGCAATTCTCAAAAGGTACTTTCCAAAGGAAACAGAGATAGAGAGAGAGAGAGTGCGCGTGTGTTTAGTATAATGCAGAAAGAAAGATGGAAAGAATCACGATTGGCATTGGACGTTTTCCGCGCACCACTGCCCGCTGGACGCCTCTCGAGTGGCCGATCGTTCATCTTGTGGTAGAGGCCGCAGGCGTTGCAAAGTTCCCGGCAATGTCTATCCTGACGCCAGAGACATGTGTTCGTGGTGCTGCAGTTCGCACACTGACGTCCATCTCAAACATGTTATTTCCCGAGGAAGCAGAGAGAGAGAGAGAGAGAGAGAATGGGTTTAATATAATGCTGAAAGAAAGATGGAAAGAAACTCGATTTACATTGGACTTTTGCATGGCCTGATAGGTTTCATATTAAACGACGATCTTTAAATGAGTAGACATGTATATTCATATTTTAAGATATCACAATAAAGAGCTATGAGAAAGAGGCACTTCGCACCGTTGGAATCGGTCATCTTGTTCTCGGCGTAGTAGAGATTCGCAGGCTTCGTAGAAGAAAAAGGATGGCGAATGAGAGAAGCTGAGAGAGAGAAACAGATAAATGAAAAAGAGAAAGAGAAAAATAGACAGAAATTCATGCTAACAATCAAGAAGAGTAAAACTTATGAGAAGTTTATTTGACGCCTCTATTATTAAGAACGCCATTTAAATATAGACACCGAATGTAGATATGGTTTTCAAAAACAATTGAATTCCTGGCAAGAACTCGGAGAGTCTACCGCGCACGAATGGAAGGAACTGATTCTGATTGTGAGTGAGATCGACTCGGCGGTCAAGGAAGAGAGGAAGGCGTGTCTTCGAAAAGGGCCCGGGGCAGGAAAGCAGAAGGCAAAAAAAGAGAAGAGAAAGATGCAGGTGAGGACATTAACATAAGGTGCGAGTCACTTCTGCGGCACGCAGAGAAAGAGAGTAAACAGTCAATTTCGAGAGGCCCACTACGTTTCTCAGTTATCCCTTACCGCCATCCGGAATGGCCATGCCTGACTCTTTCGCACTTTTCAGACCAGAGATGGATGAGGAGAATATGCGCAGAAATCGGAGACGACGATGAATGTCCAGTAATATATTACGATGGTTTGTCTATCGTGCTGGAAAAAAAATAGAAAAAAATATCAGGGGGTGTTGTCATCGCGTCGCCCTATCCGTACAAGGAGGCTGCCGCAACAGTACACTCCCATTACTGACCCATTCGCCCTTCATCATCGGACCACCCATGCCTGCTGCGACGAGGCAATATACTCTAGCAAGAGCACATGGCGGGCAAGAGAGGTAAAGTAAAAAAAAGAACACATTTTGTGGATGTCACGAAATGGAAAAGATTTCTCTGACAGACACAACAATAGCTTTATTGAACGGGTACATTGCTCAGGTCAGACAGTTGGCCTCTCGAGTGGCCGATTGTGGCCGTTCATCTTGCGGTAGAGGCCGCAGGCGTTGCAGAGTTCCCGGCCCTCTCCATCCCGACGCCAGAGAGGTGTGTTCGTGGAGCCGCAGTTCGCACATCGAAGTCCTTAAAAAAGGTACTTTCCAGACGAAACACAGAGTGTGTGTGTGTGTGTGTGTGTGTGTGTGTGTGTGTTTAGTATAATGCTTAAAAGAGGGAGATCACATAAAATGAAGTAATATGAGTTCAAATGTGCAAATATCTCAAATGGAAGTCCATTAGATTATTCTAATATATACGGTAAGAGCGGATGTACATGCGACGCTTGTTTCAAAATGTATTTCGAAATGCGTGTTTTTTTTCAAAGCTAGATATCAATGCTGGTTGACTATTTTGATGTTATTTTGTTCTTGCTAAAACTTTATATAGAAAAACGAGTAAAAACACATTATTGCGCTCAGTTAAATGCGAAAATAGTGACGTCTTTATAAATTTTATATTCCCGCTATTGTGTATTTTCCCGTAGTTACTATACACAGATAGTATAGCAAGGCCGAACTATCAAGCAGAACTATATTGTTTCCGATTGGCGCCGGAGCTAAATAGTTCACCCTCATGCTTCTATCGATAGCTCATCTAATAGGAACTAAATAGTATTCCGAGATAGCTCGGCATGGCCGAACTATTACGGTCACCCGGCACCCCACCCTGACAGCGGGCCCCCCTCGCTCCCCCCCCCCCATCCTCCTTCTCTGCTACCCTCCTGCTTTACAATGCTCCCTCCTTTCACCCACCCTTCTCTGCTGCCCCCTCCATCCTTCTTTCATTCATTCAAGACGATAAAATGCGCTAAACACACTGCCAATTTAATTTTAGCAGTATTTATCACTTTCACAACCAATGTACAAAAAAACACGGTATGCAACAAACAATATGGGGCCACACAACTATTCAATGTGGGGGAGCAGTCGAGGGGTGGTGGTGGTGGTGGAGAAGGAATGGACGCCGGGGAGCAGTTGCCGTTGAGGATGTAGAAGACGGGAGAGAGATGACGAAGGGCGTCTCGGAGAGGAACCCGGAGACGTCACGAAACTGCAATAGTACGAAAGGTTAGGATGGAAGAAAGCAATGACAGCGAAGGAAGTAAAGAAACTCTACCCAGTAACATGGTATATCACTTCACTCATCAATCCCCCTACTTACAACATCGGCTGGAACACAAGCCAAGATTATCACACTTGCATCGGCGGAATACTTTAAGGGATGTACGAGAAAGATTAATTATAAGAATAAAAATGAACTTAAGATAACCATTTAAAAGATAAAGGCTTTGCATGTCTTTATAAAAAAAAAGATAAACCTTTGATGGAGTCGCACCTCGCGATCGCTGGCGCCGGCGGCCGAGTTCTCCGACCGCAACTACAAAGTAAAATATATTTCAATTAATAAAAAAAAGCATCCAAATTATTTTCATAACCCAAAAGCACATTAGATAACCCCGCTCCAATTCAATTAGTTAAACAAATCACACGAATTCACATCCTTAACCTCGAAAGAATCGTATCCCTTCTTACATTATTGAATCCAAGTAATGCTTCAATCACATGCAAACAGCTGAAAGCGTTTTTATCGCCTCCCATCGAAAACCCAAAATTATAATCGATCAAACAATATTCTAAAGCGTTTTGACAACACTAAGTCATCCGATCTTGAAAAAAGAAAACAAAAGTTTTGCATTTATACATTAATATGTCTTTGAAAGTAAAAAAATTAAAGATTAGTAATGCATCATTATAGCGCTTAACTCATGTTCTAGAATATGCAAAAGAGCAGCGCATTGTTGCGAGTACGATTGGCTCTGCAAGGTATAAGTTACACAAGACAAACCTGCGAAGACGAGTCACTGCTCGTTGCCGAGATGCCCTCTCGGCGGCCACCGTCGAGTAGGCCGACTCATCAAGCGTCATGGTCCGCGCGGACTTCACGTAGAAACAAAAAATTGCCTTATCAAAGAGTATTTCTATCAAGCGCAAGTGTTATATTAGCTCATAAAAAGCGGAAAAGGTGCAATAATTCGAGAGATCAGGTGCATAGCCCCGAACAGTATAAATTAATTAGCAAAAAAAAGAAGAATAAAAACCAAAAGAATCAATCACAAACAGACCCCAGATGTTGGTCCTAGCGTCCCGTGGCGCCGGCGGAGGCGCTCTCCGACTTCCGCAATGTGGCCACTAAAAGTAGCTTAAGACATCAATAACATTGAACCATTACATTTAAAAAGTTTTTTATTAAGGGGAACAACGAAATATCAAAAAAAGAAAGAACGAAAGAAGAAAACACTCGTATGAAAGCCGAACACACATTGTCAGCCTGAGTATCGCGCAATGCATTTGAGTTGATGCGCAGCCGCATTTTCTTGGCGCGTTTGCCGGGTCAAAGAGATAACTGCGACTGAGTGTTGCTTTCTTGGATTGTTTTTTTTTTCATATTTGCTTTGATTTTAGACTTTTGTAAGATATATCTAGAACTGAACTGTTCTATTTCCTTTAGAATATGTTCTCGGCTCCATCTGAGAGGCTGCGTCAGCCGTCTCAGTCTGCAGCGAGCCGCGTTGCATTCCGTCGGCTCGGCCGATGTCATCTTTGCTCAAGGTTATTCTCTTTTTCATTCTCATTCCTTCGTATTTCCCATTGTTACATTCAACTGTGCATTGCGCACGTTTAATGAGCATAGTAAAATGGACTGCGTATCTCCGTGAATGTTCAATCTGCTTTACTTTTCATACTTCTTTTAAATGTATTTGAGAATTCTATTTGTTTTTAATCTTTCTCCTTTTCTTCGGATATTCTATTCTTGAGCTTTCATTTTCTTCAAAATGTAAGATATTTCTAATCTTTATTTACGGTATGAATTATATCCGCACGTGGTGAAATAGAATGTATTTGTAAATGACTGAAAAAGAAATGCTTAGATGCTAAAATAGCCTGTTTGATGGCCTTCTACAAATTTTTTTTTTGGATTGGTACTCACCGAAGCTATTAAGCAAGTAACGGGTCATTAGAAGCTTCGATGAAGGTCATGACTGCCCTTATTTATTATGCATACGTGGGAATGATATTCATCACTCTTTCACAGCGCGAAATCGATATGTCACAGCTCATCAAATGGGTGTCTTCTCTTTGGAGCTCGAAGGTGTTAGGCATGGGATAGCGAACTTGTACTTACTAAGTTTTCCGTTGCTAATAATTGTAAGCTATCTCTCTAAGGCTGGACGATGAATCCGCTGGACGCAAGCCGAACAACGGGCTAATCTTCTGGCGGCGAAGCGGCGATTTTTGCCGTCAGCGGAAGCATCCTCGGCACTGGCGGAGACGGCGCTGGATCCATTCGAATGCCGTGTAGTTTCACAGGAACGGCCGGCATCAAGGTCAGGGTTCATTTGATGGGAAAAGTTGCTAACACTTGAAGCAGGATTCTTAAAAGTTCCATTTCATTCTTGTTTACTTCCCTTATATATTTTTTAACTTATATTATTGCCTTCTTCCTTTATTTTTCCTCAAAACTTCTTTTATTTCCTACAAAAAAAAACCAGATTTTTTCGCCAATACGAAAAATATTTAAATTATTTCAAATTTAGCAAGGAATTTTAATTGAGAACAGTCTAACCATAATGGTAAGAATGGTAGGAATAAGTATTTTAAACCTGACCACGCCACTGGAGCAGTGCAGGAGTTGATGAGGGTTCTATCAATTTAAAGTATTGAATAGATTGAAGGCACCCGATTTCGTGGACGATGATGTTCTGCAGAGCTACTCGGGGGTTTTCTCTCGCTCAGCTCATCATCTACTATGCCATTAAGGTATCCATTCTCTATCTCTCTTTTCTCTCTCGATGGAAACTCAACCGCAGAATCACTTTTTTCATTCTATCAAACAAGACTGTTTTAGAACAGATATTTTAGTCTTATCGTAAGAAACACCTTTCCGAAATACCGATGATTCTAATTAAAAATAATTGCTCACTTCCGAGTTTCTGTTGGCCAATAAGTATATGATATTGATTGGAGGAGTGCGCCACCTCCGAGCCAAGTTCTCGCGTGACTTCCGTGCACAGAGCGTGCTTCCAAGAATGTCGGTATGTTCATTCTTATAAGTCTATTTGCTGCGACCATTATCAAAGAAGAGCCTCATCCAGTTCTCCCCTTTAGAACGAATATTTCCTTATAATAGAGGCCTGTGGATAAGCATGTTTTCTACAGACGAGATGGTCGACAAGCTGAAGATGGCATTCAACTGCACTCACCAGGATGTCATCATAGTGCGCTCTTGAAATCATCTCCGCTGCCGACGCTGTCTAATTACCGGCCCTCGTTGATTGTGCGGGTTTGTCAAATCTACTGGTTTCATGTTATGTTGGGTCAAATGCAATCCCGGGCAATAGTGGAGTGTGGAAGTTGCCTGTGGAAGCTGATGTACCCACAAATTCCTACCAAGAATAATTAATTTAAAATTTAGTTCTGATCTTACTACGGTAGGAGTAAAGGCACGTATTATGTTTAGATGGACCGTAGTTTTTAGGTTCTGAATATGCTCAGTTTACTTACAGCCCAACTAAAAATAAAAATAATTCCCAATGTACGCCTTGACCCACCATGTATATGCCCATTCCATCACAATTGCTAGACTCCAAGCTCAGTCTCATGCAGACCTTACTCGCCTAAACATCTTGCCATCACTTCTATAGTAGTTTAGCATCGATTACTCCCTAATTGTTAGTGTAATTGCCGAGCTGAGTTGTTTTTGTTTGATTTTATGTCAAAATAGAGAAGATTGTTGTTTACTTGGATGCGGCGAGGTGATAAAAAAAATTTTTAACAAATAAACTCTTGTAGCAGCCCGATGCTTGCATGACTCATAACAGCAGCCAACACCTTAAGCGGTAGATGTTCAGGGAAGAGACAAGAAGATGGGTAAGTAAATTAGAGCGAGAGAGAGGCAGGCGGAAAGGGATGAGAAGGGGAGTCGTAGAGAGGGAGAGGAGAGAGAGAGCGCGAGAAAGAGAGAGGGAACAGGAAGAGAGGGGGAATGTGTTGAAGATACAAAAGAAGAATGGAAGGGGATTGGTGGGGAAAATGTCATTCGAATGTTAAAAATCCTCTGAATAGTTCAACAGTGAGGAAGCCGAATTGAACTATTGCCGGAAAAGCTGGCAATAGTTCACCTTGGCCGGAATAGTTCATCACCGGCTGTGGTATGATAGTTCGGTCAAGGTGAACAATGAAACCGAACTATCCGCAGCGTGATAATAGTTCTGAACTATTTGCGCTGTGTGTAACACCACGTGTTTGCACTGCCATAAAAGATGGAGAGAACCTCGAATAGCAACCTCGATTAGCAGGTGGCCGCTCGAGTGGCCGATTGTGGCCGTTCATCTTGTGGTAGAGGCCGCAGGCGTTGCAGAGTTCCCGGCCCTCTCCATCCCGACGCCAGAGACGTGTGTTCGTGGAGCCGCAGTTCGCGCACTGTCGTCCTTCTCAAACACGTACTTTCCCGAGGAAACAGAGAGAGAGAGAGAGAGAGAGAGAGAGAGAAAGATAGTGGCGTTTAATATAATGCTGAAAGAAAAATGGAAAGAACCTCGATAAACATTGGGCTTTTGAATGGCCTGAAATGATTCAGGTCAAACGATTTCGTATGATCATTAAATGAATAGGCATGCATATACATATGTATGTATATATGTATCTCAAGATGTCACTAAAAATAAGTAAGAGAATAAGTGACTTCGCACCGTTGGGATCGGACATCTCGTTCGGGGTCGTTGTAGAATATAGAGAGCGGCGTGGGTTACGGCTTTTGGCTTCGTTGAAGAAAAGATCTGGAGAATTGTGGCGAGTGCGAGAAGCTGATGGTGAGAGAGAGAGAAACGGACAAAGGAAAGAGAGATAGAGAGAAGGAGACAGGCATTCCAGATAAATCATGCTAACACTCAAGAAGAGTAAAACTTATCAAAAGTATTTTTGACACCTCTAACATTAAGAACGCCATTTAAATATAGACACATAATATAGAGATAGTCTTTAAGAGCAACACAATGAATTCATAGCACCAACTCGGAGAGTCCATCGAGCACAACCGGAACTAAATGAATCGGATTCTGTGATGGACTCGGCGGTGAAGGAAGAGAGGAAGGCATGTCTTAGAAAAGGGCCCGGACCAAGAATGCGGAAGGTTAAAAAAAGGAGAAGAGATAGATGAAAGGGAGGCCATCAAGGTGCGAGTCTCTTATGCGGCACGCAGAGAAAGAGAGACAGCAGTCAATTTCGAGAGGCCACTTTTCTCAGTTATCGCTTACCGCCATCCGGAATGGCCATGCCTGACTCGTTTCGGCACTTTTCGAACGGGAGATGGATGAAGAGAATACGCGCAGAAATCGTAGACGAGGAAGAATAGCCAGTGATAGATTACGATGGGTCTGCCTTTCGTGCTAGAGACAAATTGAATAAATGAGCATAGGAGGTGTTGTCATCGCATCGCCCCATCCGAACATGTTCAACGAAGAAGCTGGGGCGGCAGTACACTCCCATTGCATCTCACCCACCGAATCTCACGAGCTCCTTTAGTGACATGCTCTTCCGGAGATACAGTCCTTTCCACTGCTCACACTCTCTTAACGTCGTTGCTACCTTGGGGCAGCGGAGGTGATGCCCCTTGTTGGTAGTGAACATCCGAGGGGTGAGGGGGGGGGGGGGGGGGGTGATGTCATCGCATCGGGGCACGCGAGAGAATTGTCATCGCTTGGATCAGAGGGAGAAAGATAGAGTACGCGACATGGATACATAGCGGCACAGAAAGAGGAAGAAAGAGGCGGCCAGGAAGGACAGGAACCAAACTGAGCATTGGTCCAGCTTGAAGACATGCTCCAGTGAGTTAGCCAGCAGAGTAAGAAGGTCAGAGAGAATGGCCCATGTTCCATCTGGAACACCCTCGGGCCTTGCTCCAGTAGCCGACTGACCACAGATGGCGGCTAACTCCCTCAAATTAATGTTGAACGTGATGAATAATGTTTTTGACTCGACTTGTACACATATGTACATACAAAGTATACGCAATTTAAGTGAGATACCCCTCAGCAGTCGGATACCGAAAGAGTTACTCGGCCTTACCACATTCGTACAATATTCGTATGTATATTGATGCAATATCAAGAATTCGGAAGCGGAAATATGCTCTGTGAATACACCATATGTAACTAATCTTTTTTTTATTGACTGTTCGCTTTCTAATGTTAAAACAATTAATTGAATTCGTTGCTTTCAAAAGTTCTTATTTCCTGACATTTAATTAAAGACAAAGATATTAGTTAAAGTGCGATCATACAAGGTCTTCATGTACTTTAAAATTACGATTCTTTCGAAGTATAAGAAAATGAAAGGACAAGCAAATACAAATCCCAGAGTTTATCTCTTCAACGTCATTTCACGCCTCTTCCTCGCTCTGCGATGGTCGGCTTCCTTCGTCTTCTTCCATTGCTCTTGGTCAGTTAGCCCTATGTTTCTTCACGTACAGATGATCCATAAAAGAACCCTAAAGCAAAGCATAACTTCTCTTTCAGGTCTGCGTTCTGACTGCTTTGTGCGCTGAAGACTTGTGTTCGCAGAGTGCGTGTAAACGATGTTTTCAGCTGTTAATGTACGACAGGAGCACCGCGTACCGTTTGTTTCCTTTTCCTTGCGATGAGTTACTACAATCAAAATAGACACACGGAGAAGCCAAGCTAATTCATTGGGTGTAAACTGCTACTTTTATTGAATTACCTCAGAAAATAATGTAGCGCTACTGTACAATCTCGACTGTCTTAGGCCCGAGAGAGCGTCGCAAAATTGGAGACTTTAATGACTATAATTCCGAAATGATAAGATGAAAATCGCTCAAACTTTCTAGTATCTAAGTTTTACGACGACATGAAGTGATCCCTGCTTACAAAACAACATGCTAATTATTCGCCAGAGACCTCCTTTAAGCTCATGCAAAAAGTGACAGCAAAAATTATTCAACGATAAAAAGAATAATAAACATCTGTCATGGGTAATTACTTACATGATTACCGTCGATTGCTTCAGTCCCAAGCACGACGACTTTCTGCTCTTTCTCTTCCAACGGGAAACGCGATATTATCAATGGGTAAGAAAACAAGTTCGAAATCAATGTGCGACTTTCCAAAAATGACTACGAAAAGTTGAAAATGTATCGATATTTAAAACAGCAGGCTGTTTTTTTGAAATTGTTTACAAAGGTCATGGAAAAATCAAACGTAAGGATGTTTTGTTTTCATTAGCTCAATCAGCTGTCCCCAGATCGTCAGTAATGCTGCAGCTTCTTCGTGTCATATTAAGTGCTTTGCAAATGAAAGCTGCAGCTACAACAGGCTAGTAGGCGGAAATTTAGCAGACATCTTAGACATTTGGGGACCTTGAAAAATATGTAGTTGTTCTTTAAACTGCCATAAACTCACCACCAGCCTGGAATCTGCACTAAAAAAATGTTTGCCATCCTGCTTCGCAAGTACACAGATTCCAATTGATTTAGTACCGATGAAGTGGTGAAGAAATGGGATCCGCATGTCCGTTCTACTTATTGGGCTAATTTTACTGCCCGTGGAGCCTGGGTTATCTTTTCCTCATTGTTTTATTTCTTTAATTAATACTTCTCAAGAAGATTTCTGCAGACTATCATGAAAATACGAATTACTTATATGTACATACGTAGATTGTCAAGCGCGACGACTTCGCATGCGGCGAACGCGGGACGGCGAGAGTTTGCGAAAGAAAGATGAATCATGCCTACTCTTCTTCAAAGTGAAGACACAGAGAAGTGAGCTTCTTTCTTTGTTACTGATATGCTAGTTTCTTCTAGCTCCATTTACAAATTCCAGATGAGGTATAAAAAGTACCTCTTTCTGTGACATTGTTACACTTTGGGATCTCAGCAGCGATTGTGTTAAACAATGGCATTGTCTCTCTAATTGAAAGATGCTGCATCGTTTCGATATGCAAAGTGCGGGTCTCCTGCCGAAGCCGAAGAGACGACAAAGACTCTGACAATCAGCTGCGCGACCCAGGAATGCTACAATTTCAAGAGGTTCCTTGCTTGCTAATACATATTTTGATAATTCATGTCTTACTCTTTCAATTTATTAGTTGACTGATTTAGTGAACGAAACCTCAGCGCGATTATTCGGAAAGCGAACGGGACCATCGGCATCCCAGAGGATATTCTCAGCCAGCTTGAAATGTATTGGCACGATTCCAGTTCTCTTTTCAGCGTGGTGTTTATTTTTTTTTGCAGCACTACTACCACCAGAAGATCCTACCGTTACGGAGATCCAACAGCAAATCCGCCTGTAACTTTGCTGGTCTTCTTAGTAATAATGAGAGGAAAAATTCGATTTCTAACCATCTTAAACATTTTTCGACTTTAACTCAAACAATTTTCTGACTTGAAACAACGTTTAATGATTTGATTCAGGCACTTTAGTGTGCTGATTCAATACTAATGATTGCAGCTGCAAGTGCCCCTTTCCATCACGATTGCTCTCTTCATCTGCATATTCGCAATGTTCTTCCTCGGTTAGCAATATATGTATATGCATATATATTATATATATATATATATATCATGTATATATATATATATATATTTGTGTGTAATATATATCATGTATATATATGTATGTAGTATATTCATATATCATATATATATATGTATATATATATATATATATATATATATATATATATATAATTTGTGTATACATATGCTTTAAATTGTGCAGCGTTCGCCCTTCCTGTCTACTTCTGCGCCACTCCGGAAAAGATGCGACGCGTGGACCGGATTGTGAGGGACATGGAGGCGCGTGAGGCGCAGCAGGCCGGGCAGCAAGAGCTTCCGGCTGTTTAGGAGGGATCTCAGGAGGCCACCCACACAGAGGTGGGCTAGGAATGCGGACACAGGCCCTCATTCATGTTTAGAAAGTAACAGAATGCAACTTAAGACCAAGGCTAATGATAATTTATTGGTTCTTTTCGCAATTGCTGTGCTACTAAAAATATTAAATCATATTTTTCCAGCGTAACTTTCGGCGATTCTCCGAGCCCCTGTGGCGACTCCTCAACACTTCCGGGATCCGCTTTGTCATCCCGCCTAATTTACTACATAAAATTGTGTTTTAAAGAGAGTTTTGTTTCTACGCTTATTTTCATTAATGGAACATTTATGTTGATTTCACAGCACTTCATCCTGTGAAATCTGTGCGTCCCAATACAAAGATATGCTGTTATCGTGTTTCTTAGGCATTCAGATGTAAACATATTCGTAAACGTGCACCATTTTTATTACTTTGGTGTGAGAACAAATTGCATTCGTGTGAATGAACACTTATCTTAAGAGTCTCTTGAAATTGCGCCGAACATTACCATTGAGTCAATCGTTCGCCAAATAGTTGTTATTTATACGGCTCGTTAATCAATCCTCTTCTACGATTATACTTGCTGCCACATGGTGTAGCGCCGCACGCAGTAACGCCGTCCATCTTCCCCCTCTTCTTGCTTGGTGTTTTTCTCTGATTATTGCAAAGACGGTCAGCAACGGCTTGATGGAGAACAACTATCCGACAGCGTTCAGTAGTTTGCCGTCGTGCTAAGACAAGTAGACGAAAAATTCGAAAAGAGAAAATATAATAAAAGTTAAACGTTCTTCATTTCTCCGCTGAAAAGCAATTGCGTTGTCCTCGTTCGTCGGTATCAGAAGCTCACAATCACTGCTAATATTAATAATAGCAAATGATGCGATCTGTTTTTTTGTTGGCATTGCTTTTTCTTTTCCAATTGCTTCCGTCACATAAGAGAGATTTCACACTTTCGCACAGAATGTCACGTAGCCTGACGTGGCTCTCTCGAGGGGCAACCAACCAGAAATTAAACCACGACGTAGAGTGTGTGTATATGAAAGCAATTTTCAAACGTCTGGAAATATTAGATGAATATATAAGAAGTGCAGCGATAAATCTTCAAAAGTCAACGGCTGGACTTATAAACTTTGAGTCAAACAAGACTATAATTCTCATTGAAAATCAAGGATACGCAATCATTCTAAGAGTCTTTTCATTTATTGCGAATTTGTTTATTGGAAGAAAAAAGACAGTTACTATGTACATGACTTCTTGCTGAGCTTGAAGAATGGTTGCCTCTTGATATACTTCTTAAGAGTAAGAATATAAGGCTCATTGCATAAATGATGAGCAACATTTTGTCTTATCGTTTTAATATGCACAATTTAAATCGGTTAGTAAAGATGACGTTGAACGATTTAGTAGGGGGTCCTTGGATGAGGGAGGGAGCGGTGGCGATGACTCTATTCCTCCAGCGGCGCCTCACCGTTTGCTTCAAAATCATATCCTTTATCGGTCACAGGCTCGGCCGGAACCGCCGCCTTTTCCTCTTCCGGAACCGCCGCGTTGTCCTCCGCTTTCACGGGCGTCTCAGTGGTCGCCTCGTTGTCGTCCGAAGTAACATCTTCGCTGTAGTCTTCCTCATCGTCGTCGGCAGGCTTAATGATTTTAAATATCTCCAAAAATAAATCAATAAACATGTATATATTTATATACATATTTATGTAGAATAGATCAAAGCAATCGTTAGATGCTACATATATGAATTGTTTCACTGAAAACATTCATTTCCATTCCTCATAAAAAAATAAGTACAGAAATTATAAACAGAAAAGAACCGATTCAGTGGTCGTGCCCTTCACGTCGTCATCATCATCCGCTACAACGTTGGCCTCATCATCGACACCGTCAATCTCCGCCGATGTCTCATCGACGGGCACGAAGTTCCGCTTGTACTTCAAAGAGAAAAATTAAAGATGTCGTGGTTTTTTTTCTTTATCATGACCGAGAAAAAGTAAAAAGATCTTTCAGAAATATGAAGGCTGTCAAAAATAAAAGCTTGCCTGAGAAGTTTGATCGATTGCCTCTTCCGTCGCAGGCGGAGGCGGCGTCTGAAGAGAAAACGTTTCGTTACAAAGAAAAAAGCAGCTTCTCCAAGGTAAAGAAAAATGTTATGATGTGGTTCGAACAATAGCAGAATTTCGCTTTCTTTTTCTTTTGTGGTTATTATGAATCAATAGTAAAAAATAATTGATTTTTCCCCTAACTTACGGTCGTGGGGGCGGACGCCACTACGGCGGCAACAGTGAACATGAGCAGAATCTTGATGCCAAGCATGGCTCGTTCGGATGGCGCTGAATAATCTTCGAATCCTTTATTATTCCATTTGAACACACTTTCCATAAACATTAAAATAGTGCGAAAAGAAATCAATTCTAATGGTAAGAATTAGAACGAGCACTCTTTCCATATCTTTCTCAAACGTGCCATTTGCTTTTATATTCGCTCGCCTAGGGCCTTTGGCAATTTCGAGAAAAGGAAGAAAAAAAGAAGAAGGCGTTTTCTGCATGATACATGCACGTGTCCAGAGCGGATGTTTTGACTGATGAGACATGAGGCCTTGGAACGGTGCGCTCTTTGAGATGACTCGCTCTTTCTCTCTCTTTATTCCTGTGCCGAAATGAAATCATCACGCGTCAACGCTCACAAAGCATTGCTTGTCGATTTCTCAATATTTCTCTCTTATTTTTAGCTTCTTTCGTTCTACTTATCACCCATTATCTTCTTCTAGGATAGGAAGTCGTCCAATTCGTTGAAAAACGTGACTTCTGCTTATTGTCAGTTCTATGTATGTACATTTGCTGAATGTTCGTTCTGTGAGCGACAGGTCTCTTTCTCGCTGTGGTGCGGCTGCTTTCTCTGTCGTCTCGCCGCCGTTCCTGCAGCGTTCATGCTCTAAACCCGTGCCTGGCTTTTTCTCGTCTCGTAAGGCACAATATCTGGTAAGATGACCGCTTCTTCGTCTCCTTCTGCCACTGGTCAAATTGCCGCTCGGGTGCTGTGTCTCTTCCAGAACGCACCGTCCTCTCTCAAGCACCCTCGTCCGAACTCTACTCCTGGCAGACCTTCCGCTTCTCTGGCTTCCACCGACCTCGACGCTTTCGTCGAATCGATCGAGAGACTCATCCGTGGACAAACCGAACTAGCCGTTACGGTGGACGAGCAGCAGCGCTCCTGTCAGTTCAGCTCTCCCAGACCCGCGCCCAATAGTTGCTGCGGGCCCGTCTCCCGCTCCGCCCCAGGATATAGACATGTCCTCCCCTCGCCATGCCGCCTCCCTTGCCCCTCCCGCTCCTCACCCCTCCGAGACAACTGGGACTTCAAGGTGGAAACTCCCGACGAACGCGACGATCTCAAGGAGCGTTCGCATGCTCTCGTTCTCTCTGGCCTCCTCCTCAGCCGTCCTCCTCCTCTCAAATGACTGCGGCCAAGGCCGACACCTCAACCATCGAGAAGATCCACGACGTCCTCGGAATCCTTGTCGCCCTTGTGGCGGTGTACAGTCTCCCCTCCAAGGCCGGAATTCCCTTGACGAAGCTCATCATACCTTCTTCCGAGGCGCAGCAGCGCGCTCTGCGCTGCTCGCTCTCTCCGCTTCTTTCCGGGCTATGAGCGCTGCTTCCTCCGCCCCAGTCTCACCCTCGCTTGGAGTGGAATTCAACGCGCTCCCCCCTCGTCCGCCTGCGGACTTCTCTCGCTTCACCCACGCGCCAGTCCATCGACCGGACTTTTCGCGCCTCCCGAGGTCAACAGCGGCAGCAGCAGCACCGCTCCTTCGCACGTGCTCGCCATCACTCGACTACCACTCGTATCGATGGCCCCAACTTTATCCACCCTAACCCTTTCGCACCTCTCCAGCACTAGGGCGCGAAGGTAGAAGGACGCGATAAAGATATATGCAAAGTTCTGTCACGGCCGGATAGAAAGCCGAAGGGCAAATCGGCTGGCGAGAGCGGACCCGCCCCTCGGGGCGATGCCGCCACCGCCAGCAAGACGATCAGTGTTGGCTTGGCCCAGCATGGCGGCTGCTCCGGCCCTGCCCATCCCCTCTCCCCTTTCTATGTATGTACATATCATGTATGCGTATTAGTAGATAAGATAAACAATTAAGACCCAAGTCCCCTTGCCTCCCACATGCTACCACTCCTCCGCGACATGGAGGTCCCGGGGAGATAATTTTGCGTCATCAACGCTGGAAGAAGCAAAGTGACCGTGGATGTGCGTCGTGGCCGCCTTGCGAAGCCAGCGACCGGAAACCACTCGCCACCACCGGCAGTATTTCAACGACAGAAGACAAGAAAGACGAACACGCAGAGCGCAAGCGAGCAGAGAGACGCCGCGCTACTCACAATCAGCAACATCGAATCGCAAAGTGAAGAAGAAGAGAGACTCCGAATTTTATTATTATTAAATGTATGATGAAAAGTTTCGAACAATCTAACTCTTTAGCTAAATATATTTTCAAATCTCACTTTCAATGTGCACTATGCACACTGCGCACAATCTCTTCTTCCTAACATCCTCTCCGACACCATATCACCAGAAATCGGTAATGAGAACAACAGAAATATAATCACAGACACGATGATTTTTTTTTCGCTCTTTGTTTTTCTTATAATGATTGTTCTATCTCTACAAAGCTTGGGAAATCAATCTAGTTATTTGTTCAGATGAATCTCGCTCTGAATTTTTAAAGCTTATGGTTAGCCGTAAGTTTAAGTCCACTGTTGAAATATAGAAAGAAAATCATAGAGTCTAATAATAAACGCTCTTTCTTCCAGTATATTTGAAATAGAGTTTACAATTCTCAGTGAGGAGTAGATGTTTCAATAAAGTATTAGCTGCTCATATGACTTTGCCAAAGTTGATGAACTACTCGCTACTTCGTTTTCTAGTCATTTTGTTCTAGACTACTCGCTTGTACCTGCACTGGCACCGTTTTCAATTCATTTCCCTCATCTGATAGAGAGATGGAAGAACTCTTCTTGCAATGCTCGCGACCATTTTAATATGCATTTTCTTAAGCAATTGGCCGTTCCCATTAGTGAACGCCTCGAGTATACATATATTTAACTTTTCATATTGCTATTCGGTTATTCCCTCTATTTGGAAGGAATCTATAATTGTCCCCTTACGCAAGAAGCCCCCTTTTCTGATCCTTCCAATTATAGGCCGGTTAGTATATCACTTGCTTCTTTTCTAGTGTTTTTGAGCGAATGTTGTGTAAGTCTCTTTATCGTTGGTGGCGAATAGGCGCATATATTGCCTTATAATTTTCCAACCAAAGTAATTAATTGGTTTAAACAGTTTCTTTCCAATCGATCCTTTGTTATTCGTGTAGGCTCTCACCGTTTCCCGAGAAAAGATCTAGCCAACTAAAATTTTCTTTGAAAACCAAGGATGCCTTCACGCCATCATCATCTGCGATAACGCTGCCGACCGTCGCTCAGTGCTGACGTCTCATATACGACGGGCTCGGGTTCGAGGTTCCGCTTGTACTTCACACAAGAAAAGAAAGCGTTGAAAACTACGCTTTTGGCTACGGTTTGAATCGTCATAGAAAATCCTAACGGTTAGGACCGTAGGAATCGGGTCATTTCAAAGCGTTGGTTTGAAAGCGTTGGGTAAGAAAGCGTTAGAAGCCCTCGGTGAGGGCAAAGCGTTGAGACTAACGCTTTCGTCTCATCATCGCACCTGCACCGTCCACCGCCTAATTCTCGCTCATTTATCACTCTCTCTCTCTCTATCTCTCTCTCTCCCTCTCTCTCTCTCTCTCTCTTCTATCGTCTCTGCCTCCACCATCCTCCGGATCAGGTTTTGCTAATTATCTCACTTTTGCGAACAGCATATTTAACTGTTTTCGGCCCTTCTGTGACCAAAACAACAGTTAAATAGAATAAAACTAAAATAAAGTTCGCAAAAGTCGATTAATTAGCTAACCTGTTATCCGTTGCGATGTAGGGAGTCGTTGTCGTCGCTTGAACCTAGAGGTAGACAGAGAGAGAGAGAGAAAGACATTTTGCTCCTGACCGAACCCGAACCACCACCCCCCGCGCGCAATTTTCCCACGTTAACCACCAGGCCACCAACCCACCCAAGAACCTTCCGGCATTGGATAACCTAGTGATAGGGCCCCCCCAGGTCATTTGTGCACAGATGTTCTTCTCTCTCTCTCTCATCTTTCTTTCTCTCTCTCATCTCTCTTTCGTTCTCTCGCCTCTCTTTCTCTCTCATCTCTTTTCTTCTCCCTCTGTCCATGTCTATTAATGATACTAAATGTTTTTTCGAATAATTAACACTACAAATGTAAAACAAAGTGGAAGATTTGTGTTTCGCCTTCATTCACAGCCTGTTAATTGTAAGTTGTTTGAGATGCGTGAGAACGGTAATTTGCATAGTAATAGTTGCTGAATGTGTGCTAATGAGCGAAATACTTTGCGATTATACATGCACTCATTGTCTTGCTCACTGCGGAGAGGGAGAGAGAGAGAGACAAAGAGAGAGAGAGAGAGAGAGACAGAGACAGGCACAGAGAACGACAGACAGAGAAAGAGAGAGAAGGAGAGAGAGAGAGAGAGAGAGAGAGAAAGAAGGCGAGAGAGAGAAGAAGGCGAGAGAAGGAAAGACAGATGGATACAGCATTTCAAGTGGGGTCGGATGCGATCGATCAGCATGCAGTGCCGAGAGACAGAGAGAGAGAGAGAGAGAGCGAGAGAGAGAGAGAGAGAGAGAGAGACAGAGGAAGAGAGAGAGAAAGAGAGAGAGAGACAGAGGAAGAGAGTGAGTAAACAGTGGTTATGTTAGGCGACGAAGAATATAACGAAAAAAAAAACATATGTCTTCGTCTTAGTTTCCATTATTATTTCTTTTCTTTTCTTCTCTTTTTACTTCTCATTTTACCACGTGTGTTACATCTAGTGTTCCATGTTACACCGTATAAATTGAAAAAAAAATTGAAGAAAGTGATTGTAGGGAATAAAATTTTCAAGCCCTTACGACTCAAGCTCGATATTACAGTTTATTTTTGTGTGAGTACAGGAAATAACAATCCTTCAAACAGAACAAGAATGCAACATTTACAAGCATAGGGAGACTTATTCACAGATTTAAAACCCGGTACACATCTAACAACGGCATTTTTTTCTGAAATAGAATAAATATAGGTCAAAAAGAACAAGGAATTTTTTACAGAAATTAGTCAAACAACGACTAGTAGACAGAAAAACTGAGCGAGGATTAATTCGTACGAGGTAAAAGTTCAACCCTTCCACGATGAGTGAATTCTAAAGCAAAGCACATAGAATATAAGATAGTCAACAAAGTTAAAATTAGAAAAATAGAAATAAGTGAGAAGGCCACGATTTCTATCCTTCACTGTACAATTTCGCTGTATAACTAGGCTCCATTCACTGTACCAGACGAAAAGAGGGTATTGATCCGCCTTGCTAACACATTTGCCGTATTCGATTTTGGCGCGTAGGTCGGAACTTGCATGAGCAGACAGAGAAAGCCCCAAAGGTCAGCGACTTCCTTGTCGAATCGAAGATGAAAGAGGAAGTGAGTAGCTTATTCAGCTACGTCAAATTAACAATATAAACAAAACTAAAAGAGTTGGAGACCAAAAAATATCACGAAATTAAATACATATTTAGTGTGTCATATGATTTCAATACTTATCAGAAAACAATTTTCCGGCCGCAGAGTATTTCTAACGCTTTCCAAAACCCAAAAGCTTTCAATCTCCATTAATGTGACTAAATGTTTTTTTTTCTTTTCCAAATCATTAACACGACGAATGTTAGACAAAGTGGAAGAGTTAACAACCTGTTAAATAAGAGAGACAGTGAAGAGAGAGACAGAGAGAGAGAGAGAGAACGAGAGAGACAGTGAAGAGAAAGTGAAAGAGAGTGAGAGAGACAGTGAAGAGAGAGAGAGAGAGAGAGAGAGAGAGAGAGAGAGAGAGAAAGTGCAAATGATAGTGGTAATGAAGAGAGAAGCCGATCGCAGATAATTTTGGGAAGCGTACTCCGCAACGCTTTGCAATGAAAAGCGTTGCGATCAACGCTTTGCAAAGCTGAAAATCGTTGCGATCAACGCTTTGCAAACCTGAAAAGCGTTGGGGGGTCTACGCTTTCCAAAAAGTCGGCCGAGGCGCCTCTAAAAGCGTCATTCTCAACGCTTTCAACCCCAACGATATGGCCAAAACGCGTTCTCAACGCTTTATTTTCTTGTGTGTTCAAGGTGAGAAAAATGTGTAGTTTTTGCGTATTGTCTACTCCGAGTAATAGAAGGGAAGAAATATTTTTAAAAAAATATGCCAATTGAAGGGAAAATTCTAAGAGCTTGCTTGAGAATTTTGGTCGACAGCTTCTTGTGTCGCAGACGGAGAGGGCATCTGAAGATAAAATGTTTCTCAAAGGTAAAGAAAAAAGTTCCGATAATGTTCGAACAGCAGCAGTATTTCGCTTTCTCTTTCTCTCTCTGCTATGGTAAATAAAAAATAATAATAAAAATGTTTCTTTTTTTCTCCTATCTAACGTTCGTGGGGGCCGACGCCACTACGGCGGCAGCGGTGAGCATGAGCAGAATCTTGATGCCAAGCATGTCTCGTTCAGATGGCGCTGAATAATCTTCGAATCCCTTATTATTCCATTTGAGCACATATTCCATAAACAATAGAATGGTGCGAAAAGAATTGATTTTTAAGAAATTGAACGAGCACTCTTTCCATATGTTTCTCAAAGGTGACATTTTGCTTTTATATTCGTTCGGTCAGTACCTTTCTAGAGGAAACAAAAAAGAAGAAGAGAGGAGGCGGATGGTTTGTGAATGATGCATGCACGTGTCCAGATAGGAGGATGTTTTGTCTGGCGCCTTGGGAAGGGCGCATTGGGAAGGAGGAAACCTTGATGACTCACTCTTCTCTCTCTCTCTGTCTCTTTAGCTCTTTATTCTTGCCCTTCTTGCCAGTTTGCCCTCAGGGCTACGATATGACATCAGCACTCGTCAACACTCAATAATTCTTTTTGTCGATTTCATTGACTTATTGATCCTTTCATTCTAGCGGTCATTGTCTTCTTCTAGGATAGGACGCCGTCCAATTCGTTGTGAAAACGTGACTGCTGCTAATGGTCAGTATTACTGTTGCTGAAATGTCTTTTTTGAAGCAGAAGTAAGAAAAGTCGCTGTTAACCTCACTCGTACATCTGCAGTGTGAGTAGCAGTTTCGGTGCTGGTAGAACTTTCCGGTTTCCTTCAAAATAAATGTCACTTTTAAATTCGTTCTTGTGACTGCAGATGAGAAAATAGGAGGAGTCCATTGATATTTAGAGCTTCAATCAGTTTACATGCAACATCACATACATATGTACATACGTGCATTTATGAAGCAGACGATACTTATGAAAGAACTTCTCTATCATTTCTAGTTGGACTCCGTGCGTACTCATGAACATTAATTCGAATATGAACTTTATGCTCAATGTGAGGAAGTTGCTGAGAATCCCAGTCATTTCTTCTCAACTTACGAGCCAAGGGTGGGCGTGTCCAGTTAGTTCTGTCATTTTAGTTCTTTTTTTAAAAATCAAATTTAGTAAC
This sequence comes from Allodiplogaster sudhausi, assembly GCA_945643635.1. Taxonomy (NCBI): domain Eukaryota; kingdom Metazoa; phylum Nematoda; class Chromadorea; order Rhabditida; family Diplogasteridae; genus Allodiplogaster; species Allodiplogaster sudhausi. The sequence continues at coordinate 1,142,329 of CALZFC010000035.1, read as the reverse complement.
TAGAAAGTATTAATTGATTTTCAGTTGCTAGTCATGAAATCGCTCATCTACGCTACGCTTTACTTCTTGACCGGATTGCTGTTACTCGCAGCATGTTCAAAGGTCCCGCCATTTTTTTAAAATATATATTTTAATGATTCAAAAACTAAATATATGTAGCTTGTTTAAGAAGTCACAGCAGAGCATATTTCTTTGAGAAATTCATTTTTTAAATATACTGCAGAAGCCCAAGAACGGAAAGGGGACAAAGGTCGGAGGAGAGAAGAAGGCGGACAAGCCAGCTGGCAATGAGAACAAGCCGAAAAGTATCGCCCCGAGCATTGTCAACGAATCTGCAGCGAAAGAGAAAGCTGAGGCAAAGGTCTCCTACACATTCTTATATTTTCGCAACTGAATATATTCCACAGAAATCTTAATAAAAGTTCTAACGAAAAAAAATTAATTTTAAGGCTCCCGACGGAGATGCAAAGACTCCCAAAAAGGAGGCCGCCGCGCCTGGAGGAGAGGGCAAGGAGCAGGAGAAGGAAAAGGAGAAGGCGAAAGAAGAGGAGGAAAAGAACAAGAAGAAGAAGGAAGAAGGCGGAGGTGCTGAGAAGAAGGTAGAGGGAACAGAACAGGAGAAGAAGGGAGAGGAAAAGGAAGTTGGAAAGAAGTTGGAGAAAGACGAGGAGGAGGAAGAGGAGGACCAGGCCAAGAAGACCAAGCTGGGCGAGGGCGAGAATGAAGCGAGCGATGACCAGTACCAGCCACTCGAAGCTCAAGGCGCGAGGCTCTTGGGAGGGGGGGGTCTTCTAGCATTGGCTTGCAAATGTCGACATCGAATAGCCAGAGCATTAGCTAGTAACTTCGTGCTAAAGCAATATTTAATTGGAATGGTAATTAATTTATCAACAACTTTTGGCGCCAAAATGAAATTTTTAAATACTTGTTGCTCACTTTCAGATAAGCAACAAGAAGAACGAGAAGAGTGGCAAGAGTGGCAAGGGTGGAGGCGCGGCGAAGGAAGAGGAAAAGTCGAAGAAGAAGTCTGCGAAGGGAGCTGCTGCTGCTGCTGCGCCTCCGCCTCCGCCTCCCTCGAAGAAGCCTGTCGCTGCTGCGGCGGTCGCGGCGGCCTCTGCCAAGGAACGGAAAGCGGCTTCTCCTGCTGACGAGGACATCATCGATAATCCCCTCGTGACACCCGTCACCGACGAATTCCCCTCAGAGGTCTCGGTTGTCGGGTGCAAACAGAATTGGTCTTGAGAGGAGGATGCATAGAGCTACCGTAGCCCACCACAGCATGGTCTCACAGGGAAATTGCATCATCTAGATTAGTCAAAGAAAAGAAAATGTGCTATAACAATGTTGTGGACTGATAATAGCACGGATAAAGCCAGTCATCCGATACGGTTTTACAGGCCGAGAAGAAGGAAGAATCCAAGTAGAAGACGGAAATCGATGCGTGCCAATCCTCCTTGCCGACTTTGCTACCTTCCATCGCCCCAAGCTCTACCACTAAGCCAAGGAATAAAGAGCTCAGAAAGCGGAATGCGTTGAGTGAACAGAGGCGCTCACAAGAAAAGAGGGAAAATAAATAGAAATCAAAAACGAGACATCTGTAAAATCTTTTAAGTATTATTTTTTAAAAGGAAATAAGGATAAACAGACCCGCAATGTAGTTGTGCTCTGCTTTTACTGATGAATTGACTCATATGACTTTTGAGTGAGAGAGAGAGAGAGACGTGAGTAAAAGCAAGCGAGACAGAGAGCGAAAGAAAGCGAGTTCGAAGAGAGAACGCGAGAGAGAGAGAGAGAAAGAGATACAAAGAGAGAGATAAAGAGAGAGAGAGGAGTGACAGAAGCAAATATGAAGCAAGACAAATGAAGCGGAAGGGACATCTGCCTAAGCTCTTCTTCCATGTTCTTCCACGCGCTGCCAAGAATCCTTGACATAAAAGGGTGCGATGGTCAGTCAGGAGCCGCTCCTTGTCACTCGGATGGTGGCTTCTTCAGAGTGCTGCTGCTGCCTGACTCACTCGCTTTGCCACCCCTGCCACCTCAAATTCCAAGGGCTCCTTCCCTGCCTCTCCTCATTTGATGTTTAGCACTTTCCTTGTGTCACAATTGTCACTATCACAGGAACTCCCCCCCCCCCAACTACATGAGCCTTTTATCAGTAGCCTTTCTGTTCTCAATAGCTATCCCTCCCCAAATTGCCTTTATCATATTAGCCTTCCTTACTACATACCTCTGTCCTCTTCCGTCACTCTCTCTCTCTCTCTTTCTCTCTCTATCTCCTTCTCAAACTTTACGAATAAGACAGAACTTTATTACATACTTAACCATAGGCATACAATTAACCGAAAAGAACAGCACAAATAGATGCATTTAAAGGAAGTATCCGGCGAATAATTATACAGTAGCGCATGAGAACCACTTTGAATGCGCGCTCTCAAAAAGTTGTCTGTCGCTGGGTCGAGAGAGCATGCGAAATAGGAGGGCGGCTCTGACCTACCGTAGCCAATTCTCTACCCGCCAGATTTCATGTTAGTTTTGCTCAAAATGTATTGAAAGAAATTCGATTAAACTTTCAGAGTATAGGTTTTACGCCAAGATGAACTTATCCACATAGAGCAAAACATAGGTTAATTATTCCCCGGATACCTCCTTTAACAAGTTCTCACAAGGAACAGCCTGGAGAATGCATTTTGACAATCTTGAAAATAGTGCCTTGTACCGGACAAGACAACATACCAACACATGCGAAGTGGAATTAGGTGAGAGTGTAATTGAGAGGGAGGGGAAATGTAGCATAAAAGGTGGAAATTTGCGAGATTGAAGGAGACAGAGAGAGCTTGAGAAAATGAATTAGGCTGTCTTTGAAAACTTTTCAAGTACAAAATATCAGAGTTGGATTGAAATAAAAAAAAAGATCGATATAACAACTTGTTAAATAAGAGTGCCGAGCAGGCTTTTAAAGAAGCGCGTTGGTGGCAGATCAAAGCCGTGTTGAAGAGTGCATAGGATTCAGTGAGATAACTAGAGTAAGAAGGAGTGGTTGCGTCATTTAAAAATAAAATAGTTAATGGTAAACATATTTCGAGGAATGAAGGATATGGGAAATGGAAATAGGAATGAAGGATATCGGAAATGGAAATATGTAAGTGCAAGGCAAATTAACAAAACAGGAAGAGCTGAAACAGTAATTAATTACATATCGATTCTTCTTGGCCTTGAATGGAAAGTGAGTCCCTGCTTCATTCGCGCGCTCTTCCCTTGGTTGGCTTCTTCTTCGCTTCGTCGTCAACATCATCGAAGTCCTCTTCCATGGTGCGCTTCTCAGCCTCTGCCGCCCATTCTGCCACACGCGCTGCCTGAAATTGGATTTGAGTGATATTATATTATATATGCTAGTTATTGGCATTACTTAAATACACTTCAGTCAACTTCTTCTTGTTAGACAGAGGGAAAAGGAGATAGCATATAAAAGAAGGACAAAAATGAACGTAAGATGTAAAAAAAATAAAGCAAAAATCAGTGGAAACAACGGGAATAAAGGAACAAGAAAGAGAAGCCGACCTTGATCTTCTTTTCTGAAGAGTAGTCGGCTGGCGTAGCAGATGCATCTGACTGGGATAGCAGCGGCTGCTCTCTCTTCGTGCTCCCCTCTTCCTTTGCGGACGGTCCAGGAGGCAACACGAGCTGCGGCTGAAGTCGCACGACTCCAGACGCCATCGGCTCTTCGTCTACTAAAGATAATTTCGCACAATCAGGGAAAAAAGTGGTCCGTGGGTTCCTCTCTCGACCTCTGAAGGCCTAGAAAAACAGGTTAAGTAAGCCACAAAAACTTAAATTTCGGATTTAAAAAAAAAATTTTCCCCCCTGACATCCACCAACCTGCTGCCCTGACGTTGCGATTCTCAAATCTACTTCGGTCATCGCAGTCGTCGGCTAAATTAAATTCATTTTTTCTTCTTCTTTTTATAATACAAATCATTATTTAATTGGAATAATATTTAACTTCAACGGGAAAAATAATAAATTGAATTGCTCGATGAACGCACCAAGAAGAGGAAGCTCCATGGGGCTCAGTGGAGCTTGCAGAGAGTTCCTCGGCCGAAGGATCATTTGAGCTGCCTGAGTCGCCGCAAGATTGGCTGAAGGGCGGAAGTGCGATGGCATCCCGTTCTGCAATGGCAATAATTCAAAAAATCTGTCTCTCAAAGCCAAGCGGGTCTCAAAGCGAAAACCTTCTTAAAGAATTCGGCCTCGAATTGTTCGTTGAGTCGGAGGCACTTGGCAACACGTGTCTTACTCTCCAGATCTGCCTAGAATCAAGGAGAACGTCGCTTTAATATCGCTTTAATATCATAAGAAATGTAACGAATGCTATTGTGTACTATACTCGTCAACCACATACAAATATTTACAAATTTAAAGATAAACTTATGGTGACTTCTTATATGTTCGATTGAAATGGCCCTCAACGAAATTCAGCAATGAATTCCGATGCTTAACCAAGCATTCAGGGAAAGCCCATTTTCCATTCTATCCTCTCTTAACTTCAGAGCTCTCTAGTAAAACCGTTCTCGTAAATACTGTGTTTATAAGACTCCCAACGAGCCCGCAGAATGAGTTTACACTTCATAAACACCATAAATGATTCCATTCCACTGACCACCGACACATTCGCTGAGCTAATATTCGCGAATGAGAATGAAGACGATGACTGGTGGAGGCTGCGGAAGGTCATCTCGGCCTTGGCCTCGTCGGTGGCGTAGATGTCGAAAGTGCAGAGATCGACCTCGGTGTCGTCCTCTTCGGAGGCGTTCGCGTACTTCTCAGCGAGACGGTCAATGTTGAAGCGGAATCTCGCCTTTGGCAGACTCTCTTGGAAGCCCTTCGGCTGTGGAGATGGCGGTGGCCTCTTTCCATTCTTCTTCTCCACTCCGCCCGTCGCTCGCTCCGCAGCGAGTCTTCGCCAGCCCCCATACATCACTCGCTTGGCCATGGCCAGAGGAGGTGCCGTCTGCTTGGCAACGGTAGCTGCGGTCTTCTTGACACTTTCCACAGTCTCCACTTCCATGGCCTGCGAAAGATTAGATTCGAAAAAGGGGCTAAATGCGAGGCAATCATCATTAAGCTTACCAAGAACACCTTAGATCATAATAATAGCCTTATTTATCTCTTATCTGCCTTGCATATTTAAGAGTAATATGGCAGCATATATAGGAAATGCAAATAAGAACAAAAAAAACCTTAGTCTTGAGCTCCTTCTTCACAGGAGACTTGGCAGCAATCTTGGCAGTGACAACTTCCTCTTGTATCTTTTCGGCCTGTACAAAATGATATTTGAGTTTTCTCGTCAGTTTCATTCAATCAACGTTTAAATAGATCCATCTTTTGCCAGGAGCCCTCCTGATAAATAGATCTGGAGAAATTTGGGAAGCTTCCCAAATGCTGCATAAATCATATTTCAATGCCAAAATAGCCTGTACGCTCCCGGTTATGGTGGTGTTCCATTCATAGTAAAGACTACCTAGAAAAGCAACCTGTGCGATGACTTCCTTGCTCTCCAGAGTTGTGGAAGGAATGGAGGACACCGAGAGGGAGGGAGAGGTCGTGAGTTCGGAAGGAGCAGCTGGAGAGAATGGGAGAAGAGAGGAGGCGAGGAGGGAGGAGGGCATCATCGGAGTCAAGGAGCCAGAGTGGCCCGTCAGCCCAGCAAGAAGCCTATCCGAGTTATACACCTGCAATGATTCAATGAAGCTGATAGAGAAGAAAGAGAAAGAGGTAGAGAGAGGAAGACGAGCAGACCGGTTTCTCGGTCTGCTCGTCTTCCTTCGTCTTCTCCTCAATCTGGAGCTTCTCCTGCTCTGCTGCCTCCTTCTCAGCCTCAGCCTCCTTCTCTTGCTTCTCTGACTGTCCTAAGAATAAGAGAAAAGATTACATTAACGATTGAATGAGACTGTAAGGATTGTTTAAGGAGACTGTGTTAAGTGAGACCAAATAAAAAGAAAAGAAAAGAAAAAAAATGTCATTCTGACGAGCTCGCTTCTTCTTCTGTTTCTCTTCTTTCTCGTCTCCTTCAAGCAGAGAATGACGGCGAGCCGCTTGCTCGGATCGAGAAGTCGAACTGCAAAGAGAATATCATTGTCAGGGAATAAAAGCGCCACTGTCGAGGAACCAGAAGAAAAGGATGGGGAAGAAGATCTTGGATCCGGAGGAGCCAGGGTGGGCAAGCTGTTTCCGCCAGTTTAAAAAAAAACTTTGTGTGGTATAGCTTTGGTGAGGCCCAAAATCCTTAAATCGTCAGCACCCTTTTTCCTGTGAACAATCCCCCATCATAAGTATCACATCATAACACCAACAATAAGAAAAAAAATCCTAGCCATTATTCCAACAACTTGCTTTAAAACGCCAAGACTTTACAAAGAAAGTAACGAACGATTGCGCAGCTAGGATCGCGGCTGCCTCCTTGGCCTTTGGAGTGGCGGCGGTCTTCGACTTGGGAGTGGCCGCGTAGACTCCAGCCGCAGAAGCACGCGAAGTGGCGGCAGAAGGGCGTCCGCGCTTTCTCGTTGCTGGCGTGGCCGGCTTCCAAAGAACCACGGCTCCACTCGTGGCCTCGTCTGCACTCGACGACTGCTGAAACAAGGGAATGTTCACATTAATAAAAGAAACCTCAAAATGATGCATAGGTTAAAAGCCGACTGGCTTGACAACTTTTCAGTCATCCTTTCTGGTTATAAAAATCGCTATTTCGAGCCCAATCAACATGTTATAGAATATATTAGCTATTTTTGGCTTGAATTATACGCATAAAGTACGAAAAAAAGTCGCCCTCACTCATCTTTCCTCGTGCAGTTGTTCGCCATATTTTAAGCTATGAAATGATGCATTTTTTTATTATAAAATAACGCAGAACCAAAATCAATGCGACTTTAAGTGGCATTAGCTTAAAATAATCATGCTTAGTATACGGTATCGCATTTCGTAACCAGCTTTAAGTAAGAATTCTGCACTAACTTAATGGCACCCTATTGCATCAGCACTCTGGTTATTTCACGAAATTGGTGGATTCGCGCTTACCTTGGTCTTTGGAGTGGCGGCAATCTTCGACTTGGGAGTGGCCGCGGGGAATCCAGCCGCAGAAGCACGCGAAGTGGCGGCAGAAGGGCGTCCGCGTTTTCTCGTTGCTGGCGTGGCCTTCTTCCAAAGTACCACGGCTCCACTCGTGGACGCATCTGCACTCGACGCCAGCTGAAACAAGGGAATGTTCACATTTATTAAAAGAAACCTCAAAATGATGCATTTTTTTATATAAAATAACGCAAAAGCAAAATCACGTTCACGAAATTGGTGGATTCGCGCTTACCTTGGGCTTTGGAGTGGCGGCGGTCTTCAACTTGGGAGTGGCCGCGTGGACTTCAGCCGCAGAAGCACGCGAAGTGGCGGCAGAAGGGCGTCCGCGTTTTTTCGTTGCTGGCGTGGCCGGCTTCCAAAGAACCACGGCTCCACTCGTGGCCTCGTCTGCACTCGACGACTGCTGAAACAAGGGAATGTTCACATTTATTAAAAGAAACCTTAAAATGATACAATATTTTATTAAATAACGCAGAAGCAAAATCATGGCAACTTTAGGTGGCATTAGCTTAAGAAAAAATCATACATAGTATACGGTATCGCATTTCGTAACAAGCTTTAAGTAAGAATTCCGCACTAACTTAATAGCACCCTATTACTTCAGTACTCTGGTAATGTCACGAAATTGGTGAATTCGCGCTTACCTTGGCCTTTGGAGTGGCGGCAAACTTCGACTTGGGAGTGGAAGCGGGGACTCCAGCCGCAGAAGCACGCGAAGTGGCGGCATAAGGGCGTCCGCGCTTTCTCGTTGCTGGCGTGGCCGGCTTCCAAAGAACCACGGTTCCACTCGTGGACGCATCTGCACTCGACGACTGCTGAAGAAAGGGAATGTTCACATTTATTAAAAGAAACCTTAAAATGATGCAATCATTTATGAAATAGCAATCTTTTATTAAATGTCGCAGAAGCAAAATCACGGCGATTTTAGGTGGCATTAGCTTAAGAAAAAATCATGCTAAGTATACGGTATCGCATTTCGTAACAAGCTTTAAGTAAGAATTCCGCACTAACTTAATAGCACCCTATTACTTCAGTACTCTGGTAATGTCACGAAATTGGTGGATTCGCGCTTACCTTGGCCTTTGGAGTGGCGGCAAACTTCGAGTTGGGAGTGGAAGCGGGGATTCCAGAAGCAGAAGCACGCGAAGTGGCGGCAGAAGGGCGTCCGCGCTTTCTCGTTGCTGGCGTGGCCGGCTTCACGGGGACTCCAGCCGCAGAAGCACGCAAACTGGCAGTAGAAGGGCGTCCGCGCTTTCTCGTTGCTGGCGTGGCCGGCTTCACGGGGACTCCAGCCGCAGAAGCACGCAAACTGGCAGTAGAAGGGCGTCCGCGCTTTCTCGTTGCTGGCGTGGCCTCATCTGCACTCGACGACTGCTGAAACAAGGGAATGTTCACATTTATTAAAAGAAACCTCAAAATAATTCACATTTTTTATATATATAATAATGCGAAGCAAAATCACGGCGGACACTCAGATTTCATTTGAAAATGAAAAGGGAGGGAAGACATAAATACCGTAGTTTTGATGATTTTGTGTGGACAGTTCTGACAGATTTTCTGACAAAACTAAAACTTTGATACGAAAGGACTGCTACATAGTAGTACGCAGGCAAACATTTAGGCTGGCTCAACGCGTGAATTCGCTCACGCGTTGGGACGTGCTCAGCATAGGAAACAACAGCGCGTTCTCTCACTGGCTGAAGGACCGTGGGTTATCGCATTTTTTTTACCAGCTTTAATTAAGAATTCCGCACTAACTTAATGGCACCCAATTCCTTCAGCACTCTGGTAATTTTACAAAATTGGTGGATTCGCACATAAATACCTTGGTCTTTGGAGTGGCGGCAATCTTCGACTTGGGAGTGGCCACGGGGACTCCAGCCGCAGAAGCACGCAAAGTGGCTGTAGAAGGGCGTCCGCGCTTTCTCGTTGCTGGCGTGGCCTCATCTGCACTCGACGCCTGCTGAAACAAGGAAATGTACACATTTATTAAAAGAAACCTCAAAATGATTCAAATGTTATATATGTATATATATATATATATATATATATATATATATATATATATATATATATATAATGCAGAAGCAAAATCACGGCGACCACGGCGACTTTAGGCGGAGTTAGTAAAAAGAAATCATGATAAGAATTCCCCACTAAATTGCACCCTAATTCATCAGAACACCGGCCATTTCCCGAAAATGGCCGTATGACTTCACTTCGTGGCCATTTTCAAATAGTTTCTTGTTTGACAAAGATGGCATGCTTGCCAAGGTGTGCGAGTTGTAATTGACATCTTTGAAATAATTGTATTGTGATACACAAAAGAACACCTCAGGGAGCACGTTACTTCTTGAACACCCTGGCCATTTCAATCGGCTTTCGTGACCATTTCAAATAACTATCTTGTTGGAGAAGGCTGGGCAGCTTGCAAAGTAAGTTGTGTGCAAAAAATAATATCACGACTTGGCAAACAAACATCCAGTAGTTCTAATTGTGAGACACAAAAAAAGAACAAACCTCAGCGAGCAGCGCATCTCCACGAGCTTTCTCCTTCTCAATCATGTCCTCCAAAGCCTGAAGAACAATAAAAGGTCTCGAGTATTGCTCTTCTAGAACCGGGAAATTTCATGAACAACAAAAGAAGAAGAAGAAAAAACCTTGCTCGATGTATCAACACCAATGATGCGCGCCTCGAGTTGCTTTCCGCCTTGCGGCAGCTTGATGCTCTTGCCGATCTTGATTGTTGTGCACTGCAAGTAGACGCATAAAAGTCAAGTCTTTTAAATTGGCCACTTTAACCGGGATGCAACTCCTTGGGAGTATGATGTACTCGCCAGTTTCGAGGAAGAACACGGCGATCATCGCTGACGAACGCAGCATGCAGCATTCAACTGGAAAAAACTGAAAACAATGCGGGACAAAGTTCAGACGAGGAGTGCTTCCTGCGCATAATAGAGAACGCGCTAGAATAAGAAAAAAAAAAGAAAAAGGGGAGGCAAAGGCTGTGAAAGAAAAGCGGGGAGCTGGCTTGCGAAAAATAGTTTTTTTATGACAAGTGATTTTTTCTCAAAATTTTTTCCAAAAGAGGTATTATTGTAAAATTTTATAATAGACTAAACATTAGGAGGAATGCGATTTCAATAGCGCTGAGTGAGAGTAGAAGAATGAATGGTTCACAAAGTACGAATTAATTACGAGTGTTCAGAACACTATTCGGCGTGTTCTGTTGTTCACAACACTATTAACCATAGAGATCGAACGAGAGAAAGAGAGAGAGAGAGAGAGAGAGAGAGAGAGAGGATTGATTATCCATGAGAATAAAGGATCTAGAAGAAATAGTTAATAATTCACAGAAACTAGCATTAGCGCAACAACTGTGCAGAAGTTCACAAAGCTAGGGAAAGGTGTTGAATTAGTAATAATTAAAAGTGTTCAGAACACTATACGATAAAGAAAGAGAGAGAGAGAGAGAGAGAGAGAGAGAGAGAGAGAGAGCCGTAGACTCTCGCATGTACAGTCTAAAGCTGAGAGGAGTGGAGGAACACATGAGAAAGTGCCATCAACAGCTTGGGCGTCTGCTTTCGACAATTCAACAAGGTTCTCCGCTGTAGTGAACACGAAGACGCGCTCTAGCAAGAAGATGTTCGAACTCGACGTTCGACATGGTTCTCTCGTTTGTTACCAATAACAGAGGTGCGAACAGCAATTACTACTGTTGGCCGTTTAATCGCCTTTTAATTGCTGTAATTATTAAGTGCAAACTGTAATTAGCTTATTCGACAATATTCGCACTTCTTATGCGCTTTCAGGATGCACAAGTCAAAATTTTTTTTGATCAAAAATCATCTACCATAAAAAAACTTGAGCGAAAATCATCAACTGTTAAAAAATTTTGAGCGAAAATGATTTGAGCGATAATCAAAAAAAAATTGTGAGCGACAATCATTTGAGCGATAATCATTTGAGTGAAAATCAGTATTGCTATTAATCTAGGAAGAAAGACCTTTTTTCAGAGTTGAGTTCATCTCTGAATACAATCGCGTCGAGTTTTCTTCTACGCTTTGGCCTTTCAGCAGGCCAAAGTCAATGCATACCTAAATATTGGGTAATGAAACCGAATATTCACTAATTAAACCGAATACATAGACGGATGAATGCAAAACAATTTAAAAAACATGGGTGCGACCACGCGCGGACACCACGGGTACGACCACGCGCGGAAACCACAAAAATCCGGTTTTGGGTAATTAAAGCGACTCAGTGCAGCAAGGATGCCAAAGATTCGGCAGCAACCGATGTCGGGCGGGTTTTCCATAGCATGCTCATAGGCCGAGGTGAGAGGCTGGGACTAATGGACGAAAACGGAGGAATCGAGACGCGATGTTTCTTTTTCACTGGCATTTCAAGGTCAACCTTTTTTCTCAGCGAGAGAGTACACAAAAATGAGAGACCAAACGGAGCAATGATTTATAGCTTCTTTTTCCCTCTCTCGTCTTCCACACTCTTGCTGTTAGAAAATGAGTTGACCACTTTTTGGCTGAGCTTGCTGTTTAAAGATGGGATCTTTTTGGAGCAAGTTGGGCCCATCTTTCTTCTTTTCCATACTAATGCGCTCTTTTCAGAGTTCACCCTCAATCTTTTTTGTTAAAAAGTTGAGCTCAACTTTCGCCCCGTTTTCTTCCTAGATTAATAGCACCACAGGACATATATGTTTTCTGGGATTACTTTCTTGCCTTGTAGGGCAACTTACTACTCTATGCCACGGGAAAAAAACGATCTACTGTACGTTGTGGGTTAATGAAGACAGGGATGAAATAGGGCTTCTGAAAGTATAAAAGCCTAGCAGCTATCATTTGAAATTGGCAAAACTGCTTTTGGAACACGGACAACTGCACACCATCACTATAAGTGCGTCTGGGCTGAGGCCCAAAGTTGACAGCGGTGTTCAGAGTGAGAATAGTTAGCACCTAATTTTAACAGCTCGAATAACCATCTCAATTAGTTCAGTGATGACCTACAAATATATTAAAATCATTATTGAAAGAGGTATATTAGTGAATGACCGATTTTACCCTCCTGAACCGTTTGCACCTCAGGCCGAGTGCATGGAGCGTGAACTGGGGGCAGGCAACAAATAAAAACATCTGAATAAACAGCGATTAGATCAAAACGTTATCGTAAAGATGCTCTAGAATACAGCGAAATCATGTATACAATAAAAACTACCCGAATATCAAAGAAACAACCCGTTTTGTTCATTACGCCCAGGTGATTTGACTTATTGATTTTTTTTCTCGCCTTGTAGGTTATCTATTAAATCAATATTCTGCTACTAATAATCTGACAGCATAAAGAAGCAAGCCTGCAAATTTCATCAACTTTCATTAACTTTGAAAGAAATTATGCACGAAAAACCAAAAGATAATAGAATTTTGACCGGCACTGTACATATTTGTCAAATACCAACGATTAAACACCGTCGGCGCTGGAAAAAGGCCTTAATTTGTTTCGTATCACTCGAAGACTTCATCCGTCCGAGAAAACCTCCTGACATGAATTTATCATTCGAGAAGAAATATCAACGATTTATAAACCGACTGAGTTCTTTGACATTAAGAAGCACACAAATGACAACTTATCGTCAACCATTTAACCATTATTCGCTTACTTGATGTATGTTCAAAACTTCAATTCAATTCAAATCGCTTTATTTAATGTGTTAATTAGTTCCGTGGAGGAGTCTCGGGGGAAGGAATAGTGCAGAGTTTATACATCCTAGTTTCCATTGAACCCCAAAGTCACGTAATCTTCTTATCTACACATGACTAAACAACAGTCATAGTAAAAAAAAGGCAAAAAACCGGCACCGCGTTTCCATTTTAACCCGACCATTTACTGGCAACAGGGTCCACTTTTCTTCCTAGATTAATCGTAAATTTGTAGTGATCCTTACGAATGTTGGAACATCACTCATTCCGAAACATTGCGACTGATGAACAAGATTCTAATTCCAATATCGAGCCATAAGTTAATCTCTGATTAAATTCTCCGAGGAAGCGAAATAAATTAAGTTTTCCAGAACGGAAGATGAATAAGCGGTGCTATAGCACACAAAGTGAGACATTCTTTCAATGCAGACATTGAAAAAAGAGCATATCCCTGTCTACTCTCAGCGTTTGCACTCTCTCTCGCACACCCTCTCTCTCCTCTCTCTCACTCTCTCCTCTCTCTCTCTCTCTCTCTTTGTGTTTTAAATCTTCTTGGGATATTATTCTATCCCCATCTAAATTCTATGTTATGTTTCATGATTTGTTCTTGTGTCTCTGCATGCTTAAAAGTGCCTCAATAGATGCGCGGCTTCGAATAAAACAAGGAATAAAGAGAGACAACAAAAAATACTACAATACTTTTTTTATAGAGAAAAGGCTTTAATATAAAAATGGTACGCATGCAAATGTGAGGAAGATGGAAGAAGATGATTAAATAAGAAATTTCTTGTTTTAACGGCCACAGCGTTCAGTTTGCTAATATGCAGTGTGTATACATCTGAGCTAAAGTGAAAGTCATGAGCCTAGTCATTAGATTCGCTTTCGATGTTCAGGTTTTTGTTTCAAAATAATCATGACGAGAACATGTCGTCTATAAGTATTCCGATTTAGGATACCCATTGTTATGCCAGAATATGCGTGCCCGTTACGCGTTCATGATGTGCTTATGTTCTCTCTCTCTCATTCTCTCTCTCGCGCGCGCTCTCTCTTTCTCTCTCTCAATCTCAATATCTTTTTTTCTCATTCGCAACCATCTATCTCTCCCTCTCTAGTAGTACCCTTTTAGAATCCTTCCGAACTCATAGTATCCGCTTATAATAGCCATTGACAACTTGAAATATGAACCGAAATGTTTTGAACCTCAATCACTCTCTCTCTCTCTCTTCTTCCTTTTCCTTTTCTCTAATTCTATCCTTTTACAACCCTTCTGCGTTCATAATATCCGCTTATAATGGCCATTGACCAATTTTCCATAACTAGGCGAAACACATCATTTCATGAGTAGACTGAAGAATATTTTCCCTTCTCTCTCTCTCTCTCCTGAGTGTTAATTTAAAAGGCGCGAGAATGAGTGGAATGGAGAAGAGATGTCGTCGGTCGGGGTGCTCCTACTGCTCTTGCTTTTCCTCGTTCTCGGCCTTCCAAACCGTGCCAAATCTCAAGGCGATGAAAAAACGGTTTGTTTCAAATGGTACTGACTTCTCTTGCGGTAAAAAATTCGGCGCGAGTAGAATGCATTTATTTCATCGTATCTCTTGAAATCTGAACTGAAATGAATTCACTCTCTTTTTCACTTTGAAGCGCAGGAACGAAGACATCGCATACATGCGAGAGAAGATGGTGGTGATTGGCAAAAAGGCGGGAAAAGATATCAAGAAGCAAGAAGGAAAGTGGACGGAGGATGATCGCAACGTCATTGCGGAAGTTATGAAGGTGCGATTAGTTAATTCTACATAGGCATACTTATGTTTTTTTTCTCTCTTTCTATGTAATTTCATTCTAATGTTCTTACAAATGAATACCTGTAGAAGCCAAAGAAAAAAGTGTTGAAGGACGAGAAGAAGCGAGAGCGAAGGGTAGTTCGGGAGACGGGAGATAGCATTGTGAGCATTAACCCGAAGGCAGGAGTTGCTGCCAGCCTCTACGGAGGAGATGTGATTCTAACCAGGCAAGGCTCATCCTCGCTCCCTATTAGTTGCCAGAGAATCTGAAGTTCCTTTGCTTCATAGAGATCAGACGGATTTTATCATCTCGTCAGCCGAAAAGGAAAACGGCACTGAGAGTGAGGCAGCTGAAGGGTGCGAAGGCCGAAGGGCTCGCCGGCAAGCATACCGAGACACTCGCTACCCGAATACCATCTGGAGCAATGGCTTCTACTACTTCTTTGATAGCACCACTAGTCTGAACATCTCTTTTCATCTCGTCTCAATCTTTCTTTCTGTCTCATTTAATCAGTCCATCTCTTCACTCTCTCATTCACAGAGGGAACTCGCGTTGAGACTGTCGTTCGGAAGGCAATCAAGCAGTGGAGTGACAACACTTGCATCAACTTCTACGAGAGCTCTACCGCGGCGCAGAAGGCCGCTCAATTCTATTTATTTTTTATATGTTCTACCGCGGCGCAGAAGGCCGCTCAATTCTATTTATTTTTTATATGTATATATCGGACCTCTCATGTTGCAGGTGATGTTCACCAAGAACGACGGGTGCTGGTCGCACGTCGGCCGTACAGGCTACGCTACGCAGATGCTGTCACTAGATACCGGATGTGACTCGGTGGGTGACAGATAGAAGGATGACCTAGAGAATTGCAGCCTCCGGTACCGGGGTCTGCTCCCCAGATGCACACACACACACACACACACACACACACACACACACACACACACACACACACACACACACACACACACAAACACACACACACACACACGCACGCACACACACACACACACACACACACACACACACACACACACACACACACACACACACATATCTGGTTGACTTCTCTCTGCTTAGGTGGGAACCGCCCTGCATGAGATCGGACACGCCCTCGGCTACTTTCACGAACAAGCCAGACACTCTCTCACCCTCCCTCGCTGCCATTCCTTTATCTCGTCTCCTTCTCTCTCTGAGATGCGAGAAGAGTTCCATTCTAGGCTTTCCAAGAATACCAGTTCGACACGGAGACGCCAGAGACCAACTACAACTACGGTTGGAAGTACGACTACGGTGGAATTATGGCGTTCCCTGGAAAAGCGTACGAGGATTTCTTCGCTCATTTCTTTACGGAGTTGGAAATGAAGGACGAGAAGAATACAAAGTAATTTCAAAACACAAAGTACAGATTAAAATTTAAATGATATGACTACATAGACGAAGCGATAGAGGCCACCAACATGCAGATTCTCTTCGAACGGCCAACCAACCATTGTGGCCAAAGATTTCCAGCAGCAGTCGACGATGGGCTCGGACATTCTCTCCTTCCGAGACATCCTCGAGATGAATGACCACTACGGATGCAGATGTTAGTTGCCATCTTCTTCTTCTTTGCTTCTCACAATATTAGCCGTTGGCATAGAAGGAGAAGAAATCATAAGGGGAGATGAGAAACTGGAGCATGTTTTGCCCGCTGCAGCAGTTTCACCACGACTTGCTACAACGGTGGCATCAGGCACCCTCGCAACTGCAACATTTGTCTGTGCCCACTCGGATTCGCAGGCACCAACTCCGCTCAACGGGCATGGAAAACCTTTAAAGCCCCTTTTTATTTATTTCTCCAGAGGAGAAGATACTTTTCTTTCTTATTGATGTAATAATGAATAAAGAAGTAAATAATCGGATGGCAGCCGGCCGGGTGTGGCCAGACCTTCTCCGCCACGACCAGCAGCCGCTCCTTCACTGCTACTGTGGGTGACACTTCTACCACCGTCAGCGATGACTTTACCTACTGCACCTACTGTATTCAAGTCAGTGCTTTCTCTACTGAGGCATTTGTAAGTAACGGATATATTTCTGTGTGTACTTGTTTTTTCTTTATAAAAAATTTAAAAAAATGCAAGGCTTTCGCTGACAAGAAAAAGAATAGGCGCCTGTCGGGAAGCGCGTGAAGGCAACGCTGTCCACCTTCAAAACGCTTCACTGCGTCGAAGGCTGCACGATCGGAGGAATCGAATTGAAGCGACAGCCAACGCTCACTGGACCAAGGTTCGTTTTCCACTTTAGTTAGGTTGCTTTTGCTAACAATAAGTCAACACTGGAATGCAGGAACGCAGGAACACAAGTGGAGACGCGAGAATACAATGTTTATGGGGCGATCGGGGTCGACTTACATATGTATATACATTACCGCCCAACATTGTGGTGCCACGAATGCAATGAATATATGTATCTGATATATTCTAAAGATTCTCAGATACTATGACTCGTAAAAGTAATAGCTCGGGTAATCTTTATGTTTTCCGAAATCAGCATTTTTTTTTATCAACCGAATTTGGGAGATGGTGTACTTTCATAAAGGCAGGAATGGTAGATATGATTATCTTCTTACGTGAAATATCTACACCTACAGTACCGCCCAACATTTCAGATACAAAAATTAATTATATTAATTACTAAAATATGACTGTTCTCGTAAGCATCAACATGTTTTGAGAAGCCAATGTTGCCATCTTATTTATCAGTGCCGAATTAGTATAGTTTGAACAGAAAATTACGTTGAAATGTGCGCTGAGCGAGGAAAAATCATTTGAAATTATTTATATTAATTAATATAATTAAAATAATTAATTTATATGTACCTGAAATGTTGGGCGGTGCTGTGCATGACAACTTTCTTCGCCTTCCGTTTTTGTACTCTTCGAGAAAGAATACCTCGGTTGTTAGGAGGATTGAAAGATGGACGCTGAAGAGAGCCTCTCTGCATGCCTCCCTCCAGGTTGAGCCTGCCCCAGATTCAGACGCTCCATTTCGAGAGCGAAAACGTTGTCGGACATGGCACTGGGCCCCAGTAAAAAGATTAAATGACAAAAAAAAAAATTTTTTCCCAAAAATATTCTTGCGTGAACAATTAAATGTATGAATATTTTGTGATTTGATGTATCTCGCTTCAAAATCAACATTTTTCAATTTTCTTTCTTTTTTTTATTGGCATCCCCGTCGAATTCTAAACAAAAGCACTTAAGATGTCTTTTGAAACATATTTCATTTTCATATCGAAAAATTATTTTAAATATTTCAATTTGACCGTTGAATACCTTATACTCAAAACGTTTTGGGTACTATATCTCAAATTGTAGAGCATTAAAAACTGTATAACACATCTTCTTTTCGTTTAGCCTGGATGTCCCCTAAGCTGTTAAAAATGGGCTCAAATAGGGGCACCTCGGAGATGAACGATTCAAGGAATGCGTGAAGAAATGGTTAAATTCTTGTTTAAACATACAGTGAACCTCTTCATTCGATTCAGCGCTTGTTTCTTGTCATAATAGCTATATATCATAATTCACAAAACTATCATTTTCTTCGCGAAAGCTATCTAATAGTAGTTTATGAAATGTGGTGATGGGTTGCATATGCGAGAAATAGCGGCTGCGAAACTGGCCTCCCAAAAAATTAAATTTGCAAAGCCCCTCAGGGCACTTTTCCTGTGCTATTATCAATATTGAGGACATACCATGTCAGACACTATTTATCTTCCCATTGGGTACCGGAAAAGTGCCCTGAGGGGCCCAGATATGATTTGTTGGGAGGCCAGTTCCGCAGCCGCTATTTCTCGCATATGCAACCTATCACCACATTTCATAAATTACTATTAGATAGCTTTCGCGAAGGCGAACAACTTTCCCATACATCACTTCTTCATGAATAAATTGTTTAATATACTTTTTTGTGTTCGAATATTTTGGAGTCTTATTCTGCCTCACCATCATTCTACACTTTTTGGCGGATATTTTTATTTCGATAGAGCGAAAAAATAGCTATCGATTGATAGTTTAACCTATAAAACTGGTTCAAGGAGTCTCGAGAAATGAATTTTTTTTAATGTAATTTTTGCTTATTGGTTGTGCACTTCGAATGTCATAGGTCGCAGGTTCAATTCCGCGCACATGCAAACCCTTTTGCGGGCTTTTACTACGGAAAATATGCAAAATAAACATCCGTTCTGACTTCAGGATGCTTTGTGGACATTAAGATTGCACAAAAAGTTGTACAATGCGGATCTGTCACTTTGACGCAACCGCCATGGGAAAATCGATACAGTCATTGGTGGGGACGTCCTATCCAGATGTAAATGAGGTATGTTGTAGACAATTTTGTCGCGTACAGAATAGTATTATTCACATTCTGTAGTATTTGAATTTGTCGAAAATATAGCGATTCGAATAGTTTTAGGTCATTTTCTGTCCACGGTAGAAAAATCGAAAAATGAGTTTTTTTCGTGGAAAACGATAGTTTTATGAATAATGATATAGATCTATTATAACAAGAAACACGCGCTGAATCGAATGAAGTGGTTCACTGTATGATAAAACAAGAATTTAACCATTTCTTCACGAATTCCTTGAATCGTTCATCTCCGAGGTGCCCCTATTTGAGCCCATTTTTAACAGCTTAGGGGACATCCAGGCTAAACGAAAAGAATATATGTTATACAGTTTTTAATGCTCTACAATTTGAGATATAGTACCCAAAACGTTTTGAGTATAAAGTATTCAACGGTCAAATTGAAATATTTAAAATAATTTTTTGATATGAAAATGAAATTTTTTTCCAACGACATCTTAAGGTCTTTTGTTTAGAATTCGACGGGGATGCCAATAAAAAAAATAAAATTGAAAAATATTGCTATTATAGAAAGTTATGGCGAATTATACTTTTTCCTAACTTTTTCATGCCTAGACAAGGAAAAATTTTTTATAACAAAATTGATCTACTAATATTCCTTACAGTGCGTATCTGTACCTCTAAGTAAATTTTGGATAACTGAATCGGAAATTTTTGCGCCGGGGCAGGTCCCCTTTGAGGGCAGCTTGATCCTTACAGAGAGGCTCTCTTAAACATTAGTAACTAATTAGTAAATCGCTTCTTGAAGATTCTGCTGTAACTCGGATGCGGGCAGAATCGTCTACTCGAACTCGAATCTTATGCCTATTATTATCTACCGTCGCTTCAACAGCATCCAGTTCTCAATCACTTATGTTGCGTTCTAGAAGAAAACAGCTCTGAATTTCTTGCATTTTACTTTAACAGAACATTAATATTTTGCTGTAATTTTTTGCTTTTTACTTTAACATAACATTAATATTTTGCTGTAATCTTCGATTCACTTACATAGTCTTGCTAACCATTTCATTTCAGTACCGCGGCAGGAAACAAGTAATGATTGCCTTTGTAATTGTCATATGATTCTATTTGATTATGATAAATATGTAGTATAAGAGAATCTAGAAACAACTTGCCATTCCGAATCTTGAAACTGATGCTGGGAATACTCCAACGGCGTGGCCCTTGCGACCGAATCCAGCGCCTCGTATTTATCATTGTTTGATGCCAGATTGTTTGATACAACAATTATTTCAAAAAATTGCTTCGCATATCAAACAATTTGTTTCGTTGATATATTTGAACCGTTTTGAATAGGTGCTTCCTTTTCAAATCGGTTCAAGCTCCTCTCCACTCACTTCCTCCAGTATGTTGTGTACATACAGATGTACATACATACATACAAGCATACGAGCATTCTATATGTACACACATAAGTGTGTACATATGTATATAGTTGAAATAAGACACTTCAATTCTTGAAAAAAATTTTGATATATAAAGTTTACTTTAATTTCCTTTTGAAAACAGTGTAAGCAATCAAATATGCTTATCAGTAATAGTAATTCTATGACGCACTCTTTCTCTTTTGCTGGCATTCAAAATGAAAGCATTGAAATTGATAGATAGAGAGATGGAGAGAAAGATAGAAACAGAGAGAGAGAGAGAGAGATAGGGTGAGAGAGATAGTGGAGAAAGGGAGTGAGAGGCAGACTGAGAGGGAGGTAGAGAGACAGAGAGAAGGAGGAGGGGCAAGGTGAGTCAGACTTGTGAAGCATCCCGACGTTAAAAACGCAGGCAAAAAAAAAGTAACTTCGAAGAGACCCTCTGACAATGTGAGAGAGAAAGATAGAGAGAGAGAGAGAGAGAGAGAGAGAGAGAGAGAAAGAGATCGAGAGAGAGAGCGCGAGGGAGAGAGAGCGCGACAAGGTGGCACCAGATATGGTAGATTGATGAGAGCGAACGAGAGAGAGAGAGAGTCAGAGAGAAAGAGAGTGAGAAAGGTAGGGGAGAAAGGAATAGAGAGAGAGAGAGAAAGCTCGAGGACTTCTTTAACGAACCTTCACATTGTCCGAACTGTTTCATTGATTGTCCTATTCGACGCCCGTGTTCCTTCAACTCTAGAATATATAAATCGTATGGCCTGATATTCCTTTTTCTTCTGCTCCAGATTCATCAGTAGCTGTCTTCATACACGCGACTCCCGTTCACTTCTCTCATCGTCATACAAAACGATGTCGACTTAGAAGAGTTAGTGTTATTTTTATTTAGATCTATGTAATAATAATGTTAACATTAATGATTTAGGCTATCGCGAAGTTTGGACAAGTGAACGACAATCTTTAGATTTTAAGAAGCAAGGGCGGTTCACTACATGTGATCGAGTCTTTATTGGCGCCCGCCTCTCTCTACCCGCAATATCGGGGAGAGTTTGTCATTTGACCCATTACGTGAATGTGATGCCACCATGGCCTTCATATATTTAAATATGAATTTTTGAAAAGATACATGAATCTCGCTGTGAACTAATTAAATATTTACATTTTCGCTTCAGATTAATCTTTCATATGTTGAATAATTACGTCTGTGTGGCGATTAAGTATTACTTGAATTATGTAAGATTGAATGTGGATGTGAAATTTTTACTAGACTCTCCGAGACTGATTTGTCATTTTAAAATATGATTTAAAGAAATATATATATATGTATGCTACTTTGTCATCGCATGCCAGTTGTTGATAAAGGAATGGTCTTGCAGGTGTGTAAATTCACAGCAAAGTTTCTTCGGCATGGTGTACATGTACTCTTTTTTTCTATCTTGCTGTTTGAATATTGGGATGCTTCGATACTCTCTCTCCCTCACTCCCTCTGACTCCCTCACAGTCTCCCTCCCACTGCCTTTCTCCTCACCCTCTCTCTCTCTCTCTACTATTTCTTATCAATATTGAATTGTCTGAAAAACTTTTTTGCTTGCATTTATTTTCTTATTTACAAATGAAATTGCGTTTTTTTCCTCCTTTTCTGTTGTTGAGAATTCGCACGCCGAGGAGAAAGAGTTGAAAAACATATTGACGAGCACAAAAGAAGTGCCATCACACCATTGTTGTGCATTGGTTTCCATTAGATGGCCGCGCTAATTCCCCATGAGTTGCAACAATGATTTCTTTCTTTATCATCTCCGAAATAGTCAGGTTTCGAAGCGTCTTCATCACACTTTTCAGTGTTAGCAAAAAGAAGGTGAACGAGTAAGAAAGTTTCATTCCAGAGAAAGCGAACGACGAATCCCCTGAGAAGCTTCGTCGGCGGACTTCGCGGCGTCAGTCACTCTCGATGCAGCGATGGCGAGAGGGCCACGAGACATTCTGCAGAGGAAAGAGAGCAGAGACAGAGAGTGAGAGAGGCAGGAACAGAGAGAGAGACAGAGACAGAGAGAGTGACAGAGACATAAAGTATGTGTCAGCAAACAGATAAATGACCGAAAATATTCGCACCAAGGAAAAAATTGAATAAATTGTTTTTGTTGTCGTTTCACGTAAAAAGGAAACAGTGTTCTCTGTATTCACATACAAACAGTTCTGTGTGTATGGCGACAGCTACAGATATATCTGTAACAGAAGAGGAAGGAATATCATTTAATGAAAATGTCCGCTTTCTCCATCTTGCTGGTCGCTTCTATCATGTTCTCTACTTTTTTCCTAGTTTCCGGTTTTATTTTGAAATGCATTGCAACTCTGATTCACTCACCCTGCTCTCTATTTCTTATTCTATCTCTTTTTCTCCTTCCTCTCTACTTTTCTCTCTATCTGTCTATTTCTCTAACTGTTCATTCTTCTATCCATTCCCTGAGTGGTTACACATCGAAGGGCAGCTAGCATTTCTTGCTATATATGCACATATGTATCTCGCTCGTCTCTGTCTCTCACCTTCTTTCTCAATACTCTCATCATCAGTCTCCTCCTCACTCTTTTCTCTCTTCATCTTGCCCCATTGCTCGGTCGTTTTCTCTTTTTTTCTCTGTTTCCTAGCTAGATTTCTTTCTAGCAACCCTTTCTTGTATGCATCATAGACTGACGTTTTTTTTTTAAATTATTTATCCTGCACGAAAGAAGGTATTCCAATATGACAGCATAAACATAAGATAATAAAAAAAATTGCAAAATAGTAGAAATATGTAGGTGAGATGCTTTATAACGCTTCTAAGTCTCAAAATAAGAAGATCAATTTGAAAGTTGTAGGAGACTGAAGGAAGACGAATCATGAGTAACAAACACCAAAGGCATTTCACATGAGAAGGTGCCGACAATCATTTAACAATAAATGTGCCCGTGAACAAGTTGGAAATTTCAGAACCCTGAGGAGGAGGCGTGCTGACGCGAGGACAGATTTGACGTCATCAAGGCTGTCAGTCGAAATCTTCTCTCGGAGTTCGGCCATCGCTTCTGAATATTACATTCATTCTAGTTTTGCCATAGAATTTGAATGTGAAAGTGTAGTACAATGTCAATCTTGATTACACAATATACACAATAAGAACATTTATGTACTTATGTATGTACATATGTATGTACATACGTCAACTACGAAAAATGACCTGTGCAGACATGTCCGGTTTCTTTAATCGGCTCTCGAGACGTCGGGTGAACCTAGCTGCTCATCGCTTTGGCGTCCACAGGGGTTGGTTGATAGGACAATGATTACTGCGAGCACTGTCGCAAGGATGATATGCCAAGTCTGCAACCAGGCACTACTCGGTCCCATTTCTCTATCATTCTATGTCTCACTCTAATTAGCTTCACACAATCGCTCTCTCTCTCTCTCTCTCTCTCTCGCTCTCTCTCTCTCTCTCTCTCTCGTAAAGAGGCTTAGCCAACCATTAGATTGCTGCTCTCGTGGACGACACCGTCAGGCGTCGAGGTAATCGTTGTTAAAAAAAGTTGAAAAAAATATTGCTGAACATGTGTTTGTCGCCATCGGTGCTGCCTCTCCTTGTTAAATTTCTTAGAAGAAAAAAAAACACTCTGAAAGAGACACCATAGAAGACGTTTTCTACTGGGTTAGTACCGAGTACGTCAACTCAGAGAATCACCAGTTCTGAATATTACAGTCATTCTAGTTTTGCCACAGAATATGAACGCTTATACGGAAGATTTTTTTTTGTAAGGAAAGTGCTTTTGGCATACCTTTTTAAGTGACGGGAAATGAAGTAGATTTGTCAGTACAGTACATATGTATGTACATTTCATTTATGACTATCAGAGTAGTTATTCGTGAGTCGCATGTATGGCGACAGTTACTACATTTGTATCTGTAACAAGATAAGATGAAAAATCGGATGGACAATAAAATATTACATAGTATGCAAAGAGAGGAAAGAAAATCCCGCGAAGAGTTGTACTATCAATAGAACAGATCGGACAGAGTGCTGCAGGATATTATGATGTATGATGTTACCTTTTGTGCCCTCTTACGCATAATGTAAGCAATCGAATAAGTTTATCACCAACAAGTAAGCAGCATCAGCAAGTTTAGTTGAAAGAAATACAATGGCGAACCACAAAAATGAACGAGAAACGCATGAAAAGAATAATAAAATGGCGGGTATCTATGCCCCTTCGTCTTAAAGGAGGGCAACCACTGAAAAATTATTTGATATTTCAAATTGCCGCGGCCTTTCGCACTCTCATTCGCGCGTGCTATTTTCACGCAGTGGGTTTGTGCGACCTACGAAATAGCACGCGAAAAGAGTGAGGAATCACAGGGCAGACGCGACTATTCGAACCTGCTTTAAATATTTTTCGGTGATCACCCTCCTTTACATGCTTGTTTGCCTAAAGACATGCGGTCACTGCTAATTGGAAGACTCCCCACCAACCTCTCCCCCTGGTTTCTATCTCTCCCCATTTCTTTATCTCTCCAATTCTTTCTCTCTCCTACTCTCTATCTATCTCCGGCTACCTTTCATTTTCACGATTTCTTTGCCACTCTTTATGTCTCCTCGTTCTTCAGTATCTCCCGTCATTTTCTCTATTTATCTTATTATTCTGCGTCGCTTCCTCCTTTCAAAATATAGCATCCTTTACTATTTATCAATCAGAAAGAACATCACAAGTACAACGACAAAGATTACAAGAGAGACAGAGGTAGAATGAGAGAGAGAGAGAAACAGATTGAAAGAAAGACAGAGAGAGATAGAGAGACAGTGAGAGAATGAAAGAGAGAGACCTCGTTTTTTTATATCTTTATTGTTGTTAAAGCTTTTCCAACTTAAACTGCAAAGTCGCGTTTGATATGTGTTTGCACTGCGTCACTGCATAGAAAGCCTTTATATCTCGTTTCACTATGGTCATGTCTAAACTATTGGGAAGGACGCTTCTTGGGCAATCTTGCAGCCCTTGTATCCATCTCCACGCTTGATACGGATGTAGCCCTGTCAGGAGTAATAATTATCATAATAAGTTATTAACTAGTTATAATAATTAGTAGTTAAGTAATAAATTTTTTTAGTTAATTTGTAATTAAGCAGGCACCTTCTCGCCCCATTTCACTCCCCAGCTGTTCTTGACGAGCCAATAATCACCGCCGCCGTTCGCATCGGTGCCGTAGCCAACGAGAAGAACGCCATGATTGATCTTATCGCCCTGCTCATTGCAGTCCGGATTGTCGAAGACGCCTCAATATGCGCCGCAGTTGCCATAGCTTTTCTGTGTCTTTCTTTGCATATTGTGACTCGCCGTGTGCAAAAAGAAAAAAAATTATAATTTTCTCCTATCAATATGTCGCCAAAAGCCTTCTTTTCATCTCTGTAACTCGGTAAGTGAACAAAAAAAATATATAAATACATATATAAAAAATTCTCCTAATAACGCCAACCTCCGCTGTATTGATGAAAAGATGGAGTCGCCAGGATCGCAACGGCGATCGGTCCTTCCTAAAACATTAGTATGTCTTTTATTCTGGTTACCATTTCAATAGATTCCTTGAAATATGTATGCTTTGAAACTCCATATATGAACAATGATGGCCTATACATACATATGTACATAGATACCAGATGCATCTACATATATTAATGTTTGTATGTACATATGTACATATAAATTATGTACATAATTTGGTGTTGAATGAATGGAAAGCGCCAACATCTGCAACAGCCTTCATGAGAGCGGCCTCGTCGTTCTTAGGAATGATCTTGAAGCCTTCGTCCTTGCTGATCGGCGTGTACTCGCTCTCGTTACAATTGCCTTCCTGCACAGAGAGTCGACGACAGCTTCGACACAGAAAACAGCGGCGCAAGCAGCAGCCCAACTTATGGTTAGTACGCGTTTCTCGGCATGTCAAATCCTCATTCTCGATATACATCGGGCATAAGCAGCAACAACGCGAATTGCAAAGTTGCTCTTCTTCAACCGGTTTTAGCGAGAGATAACGAGAGGGCAATCAAAAATGTCAGGAAAGTTTTAAGTGGATTAGGATTGAGCTTCGTTGCGCACATTTGCACACATCGCGCACCTTTCCTTTGTAGGGGTAGTCGACCGACGAGTCAATGCCATGCGTCCTCACGTATTCGAAGGCTGCCATCATGTCGCCACCGTGACAGCCCTGCCAATTTAACAATCATTAGTGCTCCAAGGCAATGCTAGAATTGCGACACTGGTGTGACAATTGTGACACTAGTGTGAGAATTGTGACACTGGTGTGACAATTGTGACACTGGTGTGACAATATGTATATGATACAGATGATGAAACGAAGCAAGCGAGAAAAGAGCAGAGAAAGCAGCCTCGTTGCCGTCCTTGTTGTCGCAGTCGACGAGATCCTGCTCGGAGAACTCGATGAGTGTCGCATTCTTATTCTTGATGTAGTAGTGACTGGAGAGAGCGCCCGAAGCGGAGAAGGCCCAGCAAGAGCCGCATTGCTGCAAATAACATACGAACGTATGCAAATGCTTGATGCTTGCATCACTTTTATTTGTTTTTATTATTATTATTAAGATATTGTATTGTATTGATTCAACGGCAAGAGCTCTTTTTGCCTAGAAGGCCGAATGTAGTTCGTTTGGCGATTTAGCAACAAACAATAGCAAGATTTCTATGGCCGTCTTATTTCATTCATGAAATAAGACGGCTGCAGCCTAATCCCTTAGTATCATGTGCGCAGCCAGCCCATTTGATACATCAAGATCAGTTTTCACCAACTCCTTGGTTCTGGACGGGCGTCACGACGTTCTTCTCTCGCCAATCAACGGAAGGTTCCAGGTCTCTGGTATAATTCGGTTCGTAGGTCGGCGCTTCAAGTCTCTTAGCCGACTTGATGAAGCCGGTTACCATGGGCTTAAATGTAAAGATTGTTCATTCGAAGCCAGAGAAGGGAAATTACCGTGAAGAAAACATAGTTATTAAGAAATGAAAGTTAGTAAAAAAAATATAAATATATAAGTAAAAATTTTTTATATCATTTCAATGCTCCAACCATGTCCGAGCGCTCAGTGATGGCCATTCTGTAGGTTTTGTGCAGCTTCGCGTTATGCGTGATGACACTCATGAACGAGTTGCAGAACATTTCATAGCGTGGTCCTTCTTCCGTCATGTTAAGGCCGTTGACTAATCAAAGAGATAGTTAAGTGTCATGGTTACGTGATATATGTGAATTTTACATATTAATTTTAAAAAAGATACCAAAATATTTCAGCGTCTTGAACAGCTTCCAAGCTTCGGTGCAAATCCTGGAAACGGGGTAAAATAGTTTTTAGCAATCTTGGTTAGGTTACTGAACTTATAAAGTCTGATGTCTGATTTTGAGGAGGATGTTAATAAGGAAAGAAAAAAAGTAGTAGCTTACGCAGTTCTGTACGGGCCGAGTGCGTCGTCGCTTGCAGAAGACAGCGAGATCGCGCCGAGGGCGAGAATGAACATTAGACGCATCTTGGTAAAATTTTGTGGAAAGTGTCGTGGACTTGGTCCAGGAGAGGAGAGGAGAGAGAGAGAGAGAGGGGGGGAAGGAAAGAGGGAGGCAAGAGAGAGGACAGATAGGAGAGACAAAAGATATAAAGAGAGAATAATGAAAGAAATACAGTGGGCAAAGAAAAATTTTTTTATCTAGAACTGTGCGGAAATGGATGTCGGTAGTGTTCTTTTATGCGTCGCGAACTCAGGAGGGCGGGTCTTCGAAGACTTGAAAAAAACCTTCTCATCTTCCAAGAAAACGAGAGATGGCTCATCCCTCCTTTTTCTTCTTCATAAACAAAGTAAGCAGCAATTACTCATAAAATGATACTCTTGATGGCTTGATATTTCCTGGAATTGCTCGCTGCGTCATGGCTACTTCTTCTCTTGGAAAACACAATTAACAGACAGACACAATATGAAGTGAGCATTCCTTCTTTCTTATTGAAAATAAATTACATTATTCTACTTTGTTATTTCTGGCTATATTTCTCAATATATCTTTGCTTTTGTCTAGGAAATGAATAACGGGAGAAGAAGAAAAATAGCTAAATTTGGTTTCTCAGACTTTACGTTTCACGGTCTTCCCACGAAGATGAACTTGTTTGTTCGGGGATATGCTTTTGCTTTTGGCTCATTTTCTATCGAAATTCTTCTTATCACAATAGCTTCGTGCTTAATTTGTGTTAGTCTGCAGACTGAAGGACACACCGAAGATCTCACTTTTCCATATTATCGATATTCTCGTTGAGCTTTCTGATCAGTTCTTTCCAGGCAACCGAGAAATACATACATCTATTACGAGGACCTTGTTTTATCGATGATTTTACTACAGCCACTTGATTCGGCAAGTTCAGCTGAGCCATTTGCTGATTCATAGAAGAATGAACATTATTATGCAACATTGGCACCTGAAAAAATTGAGAAATAGCTGAATAAAAGTGCTGGCATCAAATTGTTTTATTAGAGGAGTAATTAGCCTCAAAATTTTGGATGAAGTTGAGCTCTTCTCGGAAAGAAAGCTTGGATTGGTGTTTACTGTTATTAAAAAAAAGTTGTTTGCTGCTCTCATCATAGCCTTCTCTGTAATACGTTGCCTGAGCTCCCTCAACATTTAAGGTTTATAAAACTGTAAAGTTGGAAATGTTCACTTTTAAATTCTTTTATTGTTTAGAGCAATGTCTTGCCAAAATTTTTCTAAGTATATCTCAAGAAAGTATGGAGCAATGACGTGCATCCATCCTAAAACTTTAATGTTTTTTTTGCAATTCTATACAGGAAGTAATGTGTTGCTTAAAGGACTTCTAAGGGGGATAAAACATCTCGTTTCATCATGCTCTTGTTCGATTAAAGGAGGCTTAAACTCGGAGACTCTTAACACGAAATGGCCGATCAGATACTACGGTGGGTTTGAGTAACGTGATCCTGGCAATTTGCCAAGATGCTTGCTTCGAAATGTTTTCTCTTAAAACATGCGTTTGATTGGGCGATTTCAAATTGGCGGTTAGCGTCCGTTTGGTGCATCATGAATATGCCGGCATATAATTTACGACCATATTTCACGGTCGCCGGTCACTATATGCTCGGAATACCTGTTTGGCCGTAATTTGGTCAGGGGACTAATGTTAAATTTAAAGTTCTGTGCAAATCACTAATATTCCCTCATGATCAGGCGACTCTTTTCAGATGCAAATTACTCCTTTTACTTTTAGTTGAGTAAATTTGAATTTTTACTGATGCTTTCGCAAGCTCAATCCGGACACAATCACAGAATCATCCTTATAGCAAAAAATTTGAGTTTTCGCCTCCTTTAAGTAAGTTCTGCCAGAAACAAACATTCGGGATGGTCGCGTCTCACATGAAAGTCTAGTTTGTTAGATATAAATACCAGCCCTTGCGTTAAATTTTAAAAAATTGTCCGAATAATCGTGTGCATATTGTTCAAAATTAGTAAATATTTTCTCTAGACTTCTAACGAATGAATGAGGAGACGCGAAAGGACGACCTGTGTAATATGAAGGAATTGTACTGGACCAGCAGATTTATAAGCGTTTAAAATAAAATCTGTGCGTACTTCCAAATTAAATCTTATTTCTCACCCTCATTTTATCATTATTCACACAAAATATAGAGTTTATCACATGGGGAGGGCAAGGAAGCCGACGGCGACTCCGACGGCGAGAAGAAGCGAGCTGAATGAGGGAAACTGTTATTTGAAGAAGGCTAAATAAATATTTTAAAAAAATGGATACATAGAAGAGAAAGTTCTTGAAAAACTCGACTAACAGCTCGGTACTTTCAGCGGTCGTTGTTGCCTCTTCCACCAGATTGGAATGGTCACTGCAAACAGAGCAGCTTTACATACATATAGTATATAGAAAAAAAGGGGCGGGGTGGCCCAGTGGCAAGTGGCGCCGCTCTTCATTCGCTCCCTTGTTTAAATGACAAGTTCGCCCCCCGCCCCGATCCGCGCATCTTCAATTCCTATCAATCGACGCTGCTCCCGGAGAAACCGTTGGCTGGCCGGGATAATATCTGCCTAATCTTCGTCGGCCACTTCGACGAACTCGCCGGTGCCCATCGATCGCCCACTTCCATGTGATAGATCCCCGTGTATTCCATCAAACACATTGGCCCGATGCGCGAATAAAAAAAAAAGTATATAGAAAAGATATTTCTTGGAGAACTCGACTAACAGCTCGGTACTTTCAGCGGTCGTTGTTGCCTCTTCCATCGGATCGCAATGGTCACTGCCAACAGAGCTTTACAAACCAGGGGTGTATCGGAATTCCGAATTCCGACCTTTTTTCTCTTCCGAATTCCCAATTTATGAAAATTATGAAAATTTTTATTCCGATACATCCCTGCGGTGCTATTTTTGTAGTGGTTACATATAAATTACAGTGCTTCGCGAATGCCGAGGCTCTCAAGGACGACGCCGCCAATGGAGAACGCCGTGTAGTTGCGCTCCTTATCGTGATGAGCAAACGGTTTCATTGGTTCGCCGTTGATTGAAATCTCAACTTGTATACATTAATCAATCAATAATGTATTTAAAAAATTAGCAAATATTTCTTAGGAAATTATGTTAAAATTAAAAAAAACAATGAATGTTACTAGGCTAACATTGAACTGGTCCTTGTCGTAGATGAAGGTCAGATAAAAGCCGACGTTGTTCTTGATCGGGAACGGGCGTGGTTCTTCTATGTCTTCTTTCGCCCAGTTGCCACCACCCACTTTAAAGGTGCGCACAATCTGAGGGGAGGAGGAGTAAAAGAGAGTGGCCATCAGCTACAGTAGAGAATTTTGGCCACGCCGTTCTTTGAAGGCTTCTAACTTTTTGTAAATTATTCAGTGAATAACGCGAAAATGCGAAAGTGAATTAATTATTTTCTGATAATCTCCTCCATATAGGACGAAAGTGTCACCAAACCCTCTCCGTATTCCGGGGATTCCCGTGGAATAGAATGTCTCCATTATCGCCAAGGAAGTTGAAGGAGAACGTCGTCCCGGTCATCTTCGCGAACGCTTCGACTTTCTGCCCTAAAGGTGTTTATTTGTATACATTTTGGCCGCTTGCCTAGGAAAAACAATTTGTGAATGAGTTTTCGGATACCAATACGCAGATAGCCGCCCGGGAAAGCATTGGTGAACGGAATATCGTTCTTCCTGCCGGGGAGTTCAATCTTCGTGAGTTGAATGTCGCCCATGAGCTATGAATATGAATTTTCAATCTTGTCGGGATTAAGACTCTCTCTATAAGGGAGAGTTATTTACACCTAAAATCTTTTCTATTTTTATTTATTTATTTATTTTTGGTATTGAACCGATCTCGACCTCAAAGGAGTTGAACTCCTTGAAATTGCCGTAGTGCATGATATAGCCCAGCTGGCTGCCGTTGATGCTCAGTTCGAAGTTGTCCTCGCGAAATCTAGAGAAGCAATTCTTCTTCTTCTTTTAGTTTTCTTGCTTTTATTCTAATTAATGAACAACTAATACCTCTAAAAAATCTTTTAAGAGAAATAATAATAATAATACAATTTTACTGCAAAATATTTGACATGCCGGAATCGCAGCTCGATCAGGTCGCCGGGTCTGGCGGCCAGATTGTCCCACGAGAGAGGCTGCAAGGAGTCATTTTGGTTTTTGGTAGTACATATATGTATCTTGCACACAGCGCTGTCAACAAGGAATCTCTAAAGAATTTGATCAACGACACCGAGATCCATACGTTCAAGCATCGCCAAGCGTACAATAAGACCCACCCTAAGATCTACAAGTCGATCGATTTCAGCGGCTCAGTCTCCCTGGAGAGCCTCGACGTTCGCTTAGCACTGCGTGTCTTGGACGAACGCCCATTTTTTCGGGAATAAAATTGTTTACTTGAGCATGACCAATAAATACTACATCATAACGCCTGCAATTATAATTTACTTCTTTATCAGAGCATGTACATAAAAAAGCAAGCATACGGTCAGTACATGCATAAACTTTGGCGGAACATGTAAGGTACTTTACATGCCAACTACGTTCAATTCCTCATCCGTGCTCGAGTCACGTGTGGCACTCAACCCTGCATTCTATCTACCCAAACTATCAAATTACTACATTCCATGGCATTTCGACACGTCAGCCAGCCTTGCCTAACTATTCATGTTGTTCACATTGATGTAACAAATGAACAAGATTGCATGGGATTCTGCACAGTTAGCATTTCACGGTGGAATTAGTGAATTGAAGGAAGCACCCAATTTTTCATCAACGGAAGCGTCAAATACTATTATTATCATAATAATCTTGGTGGGATTTTCAGGGAGATACTGGCGGCCGTGCTCACCTTTCGTTTTTTTTTTTGTATTTACAGATGAACACGTGAAGATAAGTTATTTATCTTTTTTTCTCCTTTATTTACTGTGTATAATAATTAATTTGATTACGAAGCAATGGGCCATACTTACTATTATTACTTTTTATTCAACGTTTGAGTATCAAATGAAAAGAGTAAACAACTACCAAAAAGGATTTACGGCATTTAATATTCTGTATGTTTTTAGAAACATCATAAACTGTTGCCTCTCTCGCGCAGCGCAATTTCTGATAGAACATACATATCTTTCCTTGAGAAGAACGAGTGGCGAGAGAGCATAGAGCATAACGGTGATGTTAATGTTCAGTTTATTGGCTGATAGTTGTATTCGGAGCGATTCGTGAAGCGTCGCTACCATATTTCAGCTGAAATGCTTTGCATAGTGAAAGAAGGTGTATTGCTTCTTACAATTCTGCTTCAAACGGAATATTTCCAGCGCGATGACAGCCATTCTCTTCCCCTGTCGAGCAGAAAACCGTCGTTCGTTGAAGGGAGGCCGGAAATTAAAATGAATGCTTTCTTGCACATTTAGAAACACATTGTTGAACGAAAAAGAAATGAAGAAACCACAATCGGCAAGCGCGATGAGCAGCGATCGAATGAAGGCTTTCTCCAGCATACAGAATCGCCTGGATCCATTCTAAAGAGATAGTGATTTCGGTTCACTTTGGACATACATACATATGTATGTCGGAATCGAACTGACAACTGAAGGGGCGTGGAAGCTTGTAGGGCTGGTCGGGATCTACCATGAAGATGTGATTCAGAATGACGAATATAGCCGGGCGCACGTAGAGCATTACCCTTTTTCTTCATGACTTAACTAATGTATTAAATAGTAGCAATAATAAGAGCATGGCGAAAAATGAATGGGCTTGTGGTTCTGACAAAAAAAAAGAAAATTAAAGAGGGAATCTGCTGTACCTTATTAAGTGCGATTTGCATGTCTTCTGGGCCAAATAACGGACTGCGCGTCCGACGAAATCAGAGTAGAGGCCATAGAGTAAAAGCATATGGGTATTTTCGCTTTGTGTGCAAAATAAAGTAAAACGAGACAAAGGATTCTTACATTTTTTTTGATGCCGAATTGTCGAGTAGCAGATGTATGCTGCTAGTTGGTGGAAGCTGAAGATCGTGTGTATGACGATTAGTGAGAAGCTAAAGTTAGACTCTTCATACCAATTAATCGAGAAAAAGAGAGAAAACTGGCATGAATTGAATTGAGGAGGAGCAAGCACAAAAAAAAGGAAAATAGAGGAAGAGAGATCGACGCGAGAAAACATAATCAAATGACAGGAGCCTGGCAACTGCATATTAATAAGTGGTAATGAGCCGAATAGAAACCACATTTAAAGATCCATTCTCTGCTGCAGACATCCAAGCCTATTCGAGCGGTCCATTTAAGATTGGTATTCTTTTTGTTCGGCAACGACCACGGACTCGAGTGCTTCTTTTTGCCAATCATGTGTACCACCTTAAGCATCCAATTGGCTCTCTTCAAGTGCTTTGCATTGAGAGAGAGAGCGAGAGAGCTAAAGAGAGCATCAAGAAGGAAAGGTTGAAGTAGATTGTGGAGGTAAGTGTATATCAAGGAAATATATGTATGTATATCGACATTGCAATGTAGCGAATGGGTTTGGAAGCATCACTGGAGGTTGCATCGCGCGACGGATAATTTCTGAGAGAAACTGTTTGCACGAAGAACGATTGAAGAAAGAGTGTTAAGAACATTGAAGGGAACATGGAATATGGAATAGGTTACGAATTTGCTCCACCACCCTCTCCAACTCTGTGGGAATGAAGCTTAAACGATTGGCTGCGCTCCGTCTATCATTCGGCAACGAATTCAGTCAATGACATATGAAATTAGAGGATTTCTTGCATAACGACATTCAGAAGGAATGCTGTAAATATAGTTGAATTTCACCCTACCTTTACATAAATACATACATAAACGCCTCCTTCTAAATTTGCGCACTCAGTTTAATATGCAAATTTATCACATCGGCACTTTGTCGAGCACTTACAATACGTGTAAGTGATGTGAGCTTCCGTGCACGCTGTTAAAATTTTTAAAGTGACAAGGCAACTAAGTTGTGTCATATTCCTCTTTACTTTTCTTTCTTGCACTATTGCGTGTGTTTGCTTCATAGAGTGTACGATGTATGCATGTTGCTGCATGCCTCACTTCCTTGAATCAACATTTGAAGTGCCTTCAAAATGTCACGATGGATTCGTTGGGTGGTTGCATTTTTCAAAATGTCACGATGGATTCGTTGGGTGGTTGCATTTTTCAAAATGTCACGATGGATTCGTTGGGTGGTTGCATTTTTCAAAATGTCACGATGGATTCGTTGGGTGGTTGCATTTTTCAAAATGTCACGATGGATTCGTTGGGTGGTTGCATTTTTCAAAATGTCACGATGGATTCGTTGGGTGGTTGCATTTTTCAAAATGTCACGATGGATTCGTTGGGTGTCACCTTTAGTTGCATTTGAAAACTCTATTTCGACTTTATCTGCATATAGGTAATGAGTACGGTCTTCTTGAAGACTTGGTCACTTTCTGCAGTAATGGAACGCAATTTCGGAAAAAAGAACAATCGACGATGCCGCATAGAGTCCAAGGGCAATGAAGATATTCAATCGCATTGAGACGGTGTCGATGGGGCGAGCGCTTATTTCTTTTCGTACATTATTCGCGAACTTTGGACGATTCGAATAGCGGCGCCACCAGAAAGTCTCAATCTGGAATTAGATTGTGGAAAGGAACACACCCTTAACGATGTCTAACAAAAGAAACTATTATGAAATAATCAATTAACCCGGTCCAAATTGAACATCCCGAGCGCAATAACGGACATTCTTTTGTGCTGCCGAGCAGTAAATCGTCTTTTGCTGGAAGAATCATCAGATTGTTTTTTATGAGTCCGGCAATTATGAGTTACTGAAAATGAGTATTTATAAAGAGCATGGACCTATAGTACAAAGTTGACGGAAATGGAATGAAAAGGCCGCCGTCATAGAGAGATTGAGAACGGTCAAAGGACTGATGCTGTCTGATTAGATCGCCTGCGTCCAGTCTGAAGAAGAGTTCTCGTATGGAGTAGTATAAATTACAAAATGCTTTCCGATAAGCCATTGTTCATATATGAGAGACTGATCGCACTATATACGTATAGAGATGCTTCAAGTGACAATGACATTTTTTTTGCGTTTGTCGTTTCTTTAAAAAAAACAACTCGAGAAAAAACCTGTATATTTTAACGTTTGCAGCGTCTTCTAATCATATCAATTTTGTCTGTTTTTCTAGGAGTGCTCCCTGACAGTTGGACGTTGCATGGCAACTTGAATGGCTTCTCCGGATCAACGATGAAGAGCTGGTCGAGTCCAGCAAACATTGCCGAGGGCTCTTTCGGGTTGCATAACTCAAGAGCGATTGGTAACTTGGCTAATTTATTTTAAATTTAAACATTTGAAAGGACATCGGTGGCCCCGTTTTGTTCATTTGGGATAGAGTTTATGAAAACAAATTATTCTTTTTTTGTTCTCATGGTCAGTTTATTCACGCTAAAAAAATTTCGACTTCAAAATTTCCAAGCCATGAGTGGGGCATTGAAAAAGAATGAAAATAGGCTAAATGACAAAGTGAATCCGCTTTTCGATGTTCTATTAGCTGCATGCTTATTACCTCATTCACTGCACCCTGCATTCCGCTTCCAACGAATAGCGGGCCTTGACCGCTCAAAGCTTCTTCCTAAAATTGTTCTTTTATATCTGCTAATGAATATCTTCTTTTATCTTTCTTTTTCTGGCTGTTAAAGAAACCTGACAAATTCTTTTTCGTCAAAGCTAGCGAAACGAAACTTCGTGGGCAAGTAGCCGATGAGCTCTTGAATCGGTCCATACTCAAAGTACCTGTCAAGCACAACTCTTGACTGCCCGCTGCGGACTCGACTGATAAAGTCCATGAACTTCCTGAAAATGGGTGTCGTCTTATTTAATTTTTACTATAAGGTAGTATTATCCACATTTAAATATATAAAGAAGAAGAAGAATTTAAGTATTGAATTGAGTAAAACAGGCTAGTTTAGATTGAGATGTTTATTTTTTTATTATATAAAATATAATTGTAAATGACGTCGGCGGCAACGTCGATGGCACAGCCGTGTTGCCAGTGAAGGCGGCCGAGTGAACGGCAGCGAGCACAATCAAAGCGACCGCATAGAATCCAGCGTCAATCCGAATTCTTATCTTTTGTCCTGAAATGCACGTAGACATAAAAATGATTAGCCAAGTATAAAATGCTATTGATTTAGGAGAAAAATAAAATAAATAAAAACGGCCTGTATTATACAACCTACTCTTAGCGTAATGTTGAAGGGCAACGGCGATGCTGAGAAGAAGCAGAAGAATAGCAAAGGCGGGATATGAAAAGACAATGTAGGCGAGGAGGGAACGATTCTCAGAGCGGCGGACACGCTCGTAGAAGGCTTCCTGAAAGTGGTTAGAAAAGTGCTTTTTTTAGCATCAGGATGTCTGGGATTGGTATCGTAATT
Source organism: Allodiplogaster sudhausi (assembly GCA_945643635.1). Classification (NCBI taxonomy): domain Eukaryota; kingdom Metazoa; phylum Nematoda; class Chromadorea; order Rhabditida; family Diplogasteridae; genus Allodiplogaster; species Allodiplogaster sudhausi. The sequence goes on along the minus strand of CALZFC010000035.1, from coordinate 1,104,958 downwards.
TAAGAAGCTTTGCGGGACAAGGAAATCGATTTTATGGAGCCTTTTAATCAGAGATATCAAATTTCTTTTCCACTACAATAACAACAAAATGAAACCCTGGTATACTTCCCTGGCCTTCAATGTCAACATTGGAAAGCTGATACTAACAAGGCTGAACACGATCGGCGTGACAGTGAAGTAGAAGTCACGCAGACGCTCAGGACGGTAGTTCTAGGAAGAACGAGTGAGTTGAGTGCGCATATGTGTGAAAAGACAAGATTTGAATGTCTATTTTGGCGGAAATTTCAAACCTGGTCAACGAGTGAGCCATGAACGGAGCCATTCTGAATCTCTCCAAGCAGTCCGGGATGCCAGCCAGCCGAGTCAGGACCACGCTCTTCTGTCAGGAAAAAGGGGCCATCAGAGAGGAAATCATGAGTTGTATCAAATCACGATTTCATGGACGATGAATTATCACAATTCGATAGCATGAGACGAAACCTCTTCTTGCGCCCTTGACGACAATGATTGTCTCATTGAGCACCCTCGCCCACATCTGCCAAAGGTCCCAGTAGATGCCACGTGGCATGCCGAAGCGAGAGAAGGGGTAAGGCGCGATTCGCCGGCTCACTTGGCCGTCCGACAAGAGGATTGGCATCAGCTGGAATGATATTCGCACTGATCTAAAGGTGGAGGAACACCGAAAAATAATGATTGCAGGATCGAATTGGAGAGTCAAGAACTAAAAATACGCTTTCTCATTTTCGGGTGCTACTTCGCAGGCCGGGTTGAACCGTGAAGGAGAGGGGAGGGCCTTGTAATCTCTCATAATTTTCGGAGATTGTACTAACTTACATAATTATATCAGAACTTTTAATTATAATGGGAGCTTGCAAGAGAGCTACACCGAAGGTAACCTATTTCTAACGAAAAGAGAAAGTTTGACTTGTTCGCGACTAGCCTGCCTGACGTGTCGAAATGCCATGGAAGGTAGTAATTTGATAAGTTGTGTCGAGAGAATGCAGGCTCGAGTGCTACACGTGACTTGGACATGGATGAGTAATTGAACGTAGTAGGTATGTATGTACACTTATCAATTTAATAAACCCACATACAGAGGGCTTGCATTTTCAAGTAATGACTCTGATAATGATCTGTATTAGTATGCGTTATGATGTAGTATTTATTGGACATGTTCAAATAAAAATTTTATTCCAAAGACGGTTTTCGTCAAGGGCAGACAGTTCTTAGCGGATGTCGAGGCTCTCCAGGACGATGCCGGCCGTGATGTTGTAGGACTGGTAGTCTTTGCCCGGATTCGAGGTGCGATGCGCAAACTTGTGGATCTCGGCGTTGTTGATCAGAACCTGCAGAGTAGACGAGCGCATTTACACATGTACAATGGCCACGACGTCATTTAATGATGCAAAAAGAAATTAGCAGATATTACTGACAATGAGTAACTTTCGTAAATGGAAAGCAAGCAAACTTGGAGCTAGCCTTGATATGGTTCGGCTCGTTGATGAAGGTCAGATGAAAGCCGACGTTCTGCTGGATCGGGAGCGGGCGAGTGAACTCGTTGTACTCACTCCAGTAAATATTGTTGTGAGAGTTGTACATAATCTGAAGAGGATTCAAGTAAGTGCTAATAAAATTAGGAAATTGCATAATAGCTACAGAAAAGAATTTTTTTCTTTCAAATTTTGAGGGCTTGCAAAATTAACGTTGTAACAATTTGGTTCAAACTTTCTGGAAACGCTTTTTAGGTAAATGCGTACTGTATGTAAAATCATATGTTAATTATTCAGTGACTCGAAACCGAATTAATGATTTTTCCGATATTCGTAAGCCATTTCTGAACAGAAGAGTGTCATCCTACCCGGTTCTCGTGATGCTGCGGATTGAAGTGGAAACGAATGCTTCCATACATGTCGACGAAGTTGAAGGCGAACTCATCCCCGGTCAGCTTGACATACGCTTCGACTTTCTGTCCTAAAAGAATTTATTTATTACTTAGTTTTGCCGCTTGAATTAGAAAGCAAAGCGATATGTGTGATAGTTCTTCGAATACCAATGCCCAGGAAGCCGCCCGGGAAAGCGCGAGTCTCGAAAGGCAGCGTGAAGTACTTTCCGCGGAGCGCAACCTTCTTGAGTTGAATGTCGCCAGAAACCTGTGAATATGAAGAAAGAAGCTCTATAAGCTTTCATTTTTATCAGGATTTACACTCTTTATTGGTCTGAGGCGACAATTTTCACTTAGTATCTTTCTATTTTTATTTATTTATTTATTTATTATTATTGAATCGATCTCGACCTCAAAGGAGTCAATCTCCGTAAAATTGCCGCTATGCGTGATATTGGTCAGGTGGTTGCCGTTGATGCTCAGTTCGAACTCGTCCTTGTGAACTCTAGCGAAAATTTTTTTCTTCTGATTAATTTGTTAAGTGATTGTTATCAACTATTTGTTATCAACTAATAAACTGAAATAATAATAAAACAATTCTACTAAAAATAGTTCACATGCCGATTTCGCAGCTCGATCAGATCGCCGGGCCTGACGGCCAGGCTCTCCCAAGAGCGAATGTGATCCTGCAAGGAGTCATTTTGGCTTTTGGGTGTTCAATTTATCTTGAAAAGGTTTGCCCTCTCGCTGTCAGCAAGAAATCTCTTATAAAGAAAACTAATAATAATAGAAAAAATTTAGAATTTCGAAAAAAAAAGTTTTTTTTTTCCATAACTACCGTCGAGCCGTCGTAGAGCGCGAGCGTCTTGTTATCGAATCGAAGATCCTCAACCAGAATGCGGCGTTCGGGGCCGCCCGCCAAGAGATTCAGGCAGACGCTGAGGAAATGGGGAATGAGAAGTATCAGAATATATTCCAAAATATTTTCCTTTGAAAGACGTCGAAATAAGAGCTAAAAAGAAGAAGACAACTCTGTAAGCATGTTGCAGAATTTGCTGACAATGTAGCGTTGGCGGCAAGCAAACCGAAGACGCTAAGCGACTGGCCGGGCACGAAAGGCTGCGTAAAGCTCGCGAAGAACGGATTCGACAGAACGATCTGAAATAACAAGACGTTGTTATTGTATTCTACTTCTCTGAAATTCGCTGTAAAAGAAGAGGAGAGGGATAGGTTTATCAATGGGAACTAGGCTAACACTGACGGAGGCAACCGCTCACGAAGAGCCAGGGAGGGGAGAATGATGAGGAATGCCTCGAAAACATAATTGGTATGCTAATAATGGAGAGGGCTGGAAGGAAGGAAACGTGAGGAATGGAACATTTCTTAATACATCTACGTCGAGGAGCAGTCGGTGGAGAATTCATTAGGAAATGCAAACAATGATGTTCAGCACTGCTGGAAGCCTGAGCCAGGATGCTAGTGATCGAGTCCAACGAGTAACGATTTAAATAATTATACTCCCAATTCTCCCAAGCAGGCGTGGGCCCGTGGAAAAAAAAACTCAAGGGTTAGCTCGGGCTTCATTGAGATACTGATTTATTAGATGACAAAAGTTGCGGGAGACGAGGGAATCCCAGAGTTTTCAAAGGAATGAGAAGTTGGTTAGATAAAAGAATTGCTAGGCGGAGGGACAAGCCAACATCGAGGATATGGTCACCGTGATTCTTCGAATTGACCGAATTTTCGTGGTTAACAAGGGGCAAGGCTGTGGCTTATTTGCCCCCTGGGGTCGGCCAAAGTAACACTTTTTTCCTTCACAAGGGGAATTCGAGCCGATCTTTTTTGTTTCAGTTATACCTCCACACAGAAAAAAATGTTATGCACAAAAAATGTTATGGAAAAATGTTCCGCGGAGATGTTACGCTGAGAAAAACATGTGATGTTTTCGCCCTGGTGAGCGTCGCCTCCTCTTAGGAAAAAAAACGTAACATTTTTTGTAAATACCTGGATGATGCGTGGAGCGTTACATTTGGGTATGCACAAAAATGTTATGTTTGGCCGGAAAGGCGGCGAACGTTGGGAGAGCGCCTCCTCCAAAGAGCGAAGTACCGATCACGTCCGATCTGGCGAGTTAAGCAACGTCGAGCGGCGACACTTAGGGGGCTCAAACCCACATGTGGTCAACGTTTTCCCAACATGTTTTGCGCGTTTTATTTTACATAAAAACCTACAGTATCCCGTTCAATTGTACCATCTGTGGTCAGCTGGGTCAACATGCTCCAAATGTTACCTTTATTTTATTTTTATGAGTCAAGTGCGCAAGTGTCTTTCCGACCTTTTTAGCAGAATGAATTAATTGCTCTGTTCAAAGAGACAGTGATATTGACATACAACTTTAAAAGTTTATCGATCGGCCGAAACTGCAAAATCAACTGTGAAAGAGTCTTGGACACAGTGATTTTTCAATCTCTCTCCATTTCTTGTTTTCTCCCCTTCTCTCGCAATTAGTAACTATACTTATTTATCTCTCTCTCTCTCTGTCTCTCTGTCTCTTTCTCCCTTTCTCTCCCTCCCCCCTCTCTCTCTGTATGTATCTCTGTCTCTCACTCCCTCTCTCGGTCTGTCTGTCTGTCTGTCTGTCTCTCTTGCTGCCTGTCTATCGCTGTCTCTCTCTGTCTGTCTTTCTGTCTCTCTCTCTCTCTCTCTCTCTCTCTCTATTTCTTTCTCTCCCTCCCTCTCTCTCTATGCATGTCTCTCGTCTGTCTCTCGCTCGGTCTGTCTGGCTGTCTCTCTCTCTCTCTCTCCCTTTTCTCTCTCTCTCTCTCTCGACAGGTACCAGGACAGCTCTCTCGCTTTTGATGCGAACACTACAAAGAGACCGAAAGGTGACTCTCTCTCTCTATGTCATGACATTCTGCCAAGAAAGGCGGTTCTAATGAGGTACAGAGAGATGTGTAAAAGTCACGTTGAGCGTTGTTCTTGCACTTACAAGTTTGCGTACAAGAGCGAGGAACACGGCCAACTCCTGACATTCACTTACAAAGAGAAAGAAAGAGAGAGAATAGAAAGAGAGAGAGAGAGACAGAGAGAGACAGAAAGAGAAGGAGAGAGAGAAGGAGAGAGGGAGCGAGGCAGCGAAACACCGAGAGACAGAGAGAGAGACCATATTATTGATAATTGAGCGCAGAAACAACTGTTTCTGAGATTTGTGAGTTTGTGTGTTTCTTTTGCTGTGAACGCTATAAAGAGACGGAAAGGTCATCTCTCTCTATGTCATTAGATTCTACACAGAATAGCGGTTCTAATGAGGTACAGAGAGATGCGGATAAATAACGTTGAGCGGTTTGATTACACGCACAAAAGCGAGGGATCCAACTTTTGCCACACGGCCAACTCCTGACATCACGAACAGTGTTCACATATATGTTCTCAGAACTCGGATGAGGTTCAGAATTATTTTTATACAACATTAAATAGCTCAAAAGAACCGCCTTTTTCTGTAGAACAATGTAGGATAGAGAGAGACGCAACTTCTGCTCTCTCTCTAAATTTTTTTATCAAAAGAAACGCAAAAACGGGCATATTTTTGTTCCCAGACCTCGAGTGCGAAAATCGTTCAGACTTACTTTTATGCAAAATTAAATAGCTCAAAAGAACCGCCTTTTACTGTAGAACAATGTAGGATAGAGAGAGACGCAACATAGGTCACGTTGAGCAGTAAAACTCTCGAAAAACCTTTTGGCTCTTACAACCAAATTGGCACAGATGGATAGACCGAGTTCGTAGAGTTCTCTCTCTCTCTCTTTTACTCTGTCTCATTCCTCTTTCTGTCTCTCTCTCACTCTCTCTCTCTTTATTCTGTCTCTTTCCTCTTTCTGTATTTCTCTCTCATTCAATTCTCTTCTCAATGTTCACTATGGGCGCCGCCCTTTTGATCTGGATAAGTTCTTCATCATTCAGATCGCGGGGTCGGGTAGTGTTGTGGTAGTGGCTGGGGTGCGGGGAGCGCGAGGTGGTGGTTCGGGTCCGGGCGGGAGCAAAAATCTCAATTCTAATTCCAGATGCAACGACGACGTCGCCAACACGATTCTACAAACTAGGTTAGCCAGTTTTTCAAGTTTTGCTGCTTTTGTTTTACATGTAGGATAACGATATGTATGCGTTTAGCTCATTTTCGGACTTTTCTAATTTATTTGAATGTTTTCAAGCAATTTTTAATGTTATATGCCCTAGCGGGTGGCTTCTGCTGCTCTCACGTTCTTAAGCATATTTTTTAAAGTGTAATAAAGCGTTTTGTATAATAAATATGCTTAAAAATATAATAAATATGCCTAAAAACCTGTGTTTACAGCTGCATTTTATCAGTGAGAGGACATAAAGAAAGGGGGCGTGGCTTAAGAGCAAGTGCTCCCCGCCGCGGGCAAACGTAACATTTTTGTTAAACCCTGCATGTTACGTCGCGCGTAACATTTCGGGTTGCGCATTAAATGTAACGTCCAGAGCTACATGAGATGTTCCGGTGCATTTCAATAACATTATTGTGAAGGTCAAATGTTACGCTCCACGTAACATCCTTCTCTGTGTGTCGTTCATGATGATGAGCGAGAAGGAGACGGAGCGAAGAGAGGCAGAAGAAGTCGACCACTCAGCGACGCAGAAACAACAACGACTGATCTCGATCCAGCAAAATGAGTCGAAATGATATAATTGGGTGATATTGCATATTCACTTTTAGACGAGGCAAGAATTCAAATTCAAATAATCACGTTTTAATTCTTTTAAACAGTTCAGCGGGTCAAAATCATTATGTCTAAAGTCGAAATTAAAAATATGCAAAGATATTTCTGATACTCCCAGATAGTTTTCGCCTTCTTGGAAGTACGCATTTTCGATCAATCCGCCACACAAAAAAGAGGTTAGAAAGAGCGCAAAGAAGAATGGAGCATGCGATGCTTGGTGTGACCCTTCAAGATCGGATAAGGAATGTGGACCTGAGAAGGTGGACAGGAATCAAGAATTGGCTCAAGATGGCATTCAAGAGGAAGATGGATTGTGCAATCAAGATCGACCAAATGGAACAGAATCGGTGGGCCTACATCTCCACCTACTGGATCCCCTACGAAGCAGTCCATCGACGTAGGCCCGGTCGTATATCCATTCGCTGGCGAGACCATCTTCCCTGACCACTTTCTCTCCCTCTTACTCATTTCACGCAACGAAGTTGACGTTCGGCCAATAACATCCCTGTGATCATCTCACAATCGGCCTGATATAACGATAAATTGTAATTGTAATCATTAGTTAATTATAGGAACTTGAACTATAGTTAATTATAGGAGTTTGAATTATTTCACTAATTAATGTGAATAAATGAAAATTTTGTAAATTGAATCCACGAGCAAATCCCAGACCAGCGAAAAGATGCGAGCAGTGCCGTGGAACATGCAAGTGTAAAAACGGCAGAATCGGGTGTCTGGGCCGGGCGCAGCCGTGGCCATTTTGGCGTTTTTACACTTGCATGTTCCACGGCTGTGGCTTAGAATGGGTGTCCAATTCTATTACCATGTATTTGGATTTGGTCTTTTGCGCATCGTGATTTTACATGCGTTGGGCAAGCGAGGGCGCAGCACGACATAACCAACTTTCTGTTATTTGGTCAACTCCTGTTTAATTTCCCTTCGTATTGCCTCTTTCTCTATCTCTCTAGCACTTTCTCTTTTCATCATCTTCCTGCTTCTCTTTCTTAATATTTCTGTCGCTCTCTCTCTCTCTCTCTGTGTATATGTGTGTATTCGACTTGATTTGCACGGATAATATAAGGAGTGTTAGTTTCTAAGTATGCGTATCTCTCCTCACGGCTGAACGATTAAAATAAGAAATTTAAAGCCTGAAAAATTCTTTGAAAATGAGCGTCGAGGTTCGGGCAATTGTCGACGAGCGCTGAGCGCTCTTTATCATGTTCGTCGTCCCCTCAACACTACTTTGACCAAGATTACATGTGCGGCTGGAATTGTTCGCCTTGCCATGGCCTCTTCTTCTCTTGTAAACACAATTAACAGCCACGATATCAAGTGAGCATGTCTACATTTGTTAAAAATAATTTACAAGTATTTTTGTTATTTCTGACAAGAGAGAGAGAAGGTCTCTCTCTCGTCAGAAAGACTGAACGAACACGGAAAATCTGACATAACAAGATGTATCCTAAAGCGGATTACTTATAAATGAGACGTTCTCGCCATGACTATTTTCGCGAAAGACGCATAGGGTTTATTGTTAGCGAATATCGAGGCCTTCAAGGGCAAAGTCGTCCTTGAGGTTGATCGATTTGTAGTCGCACCTGTGATTCGCGCGATGTGCAAACGTATGGATCACTTTGTTGTTGATCAAAACTTGCTTAACTGCAAACTCTTTTACACATATACAATGGTCATGACGTCATTTAATTATTTAAAAAATATTGAGTAACTTCGTAAATGTAGAGCAAGCAAAGTTGGGGTTGATCCTATTTTCCTCATTGATGGATCGGGAATGTGTGATTGGTCTCAATGTTCTTCCAGCGGCTTCCATTGTAAGAGTCGCGAACCATCAGAAGTAGAGTCCTGCCGCGCGATTAATCTTACGTTCGGTCAATGACATGTCGTCGACAAACAGTCACGACCGTTTTTGGTCATGACCACGTCGAGGACAGGTCGTGACCAGGTCATGACCATGGTCATGACCATTTTTTCAATAAAGAGCAGATGCTTATATTACTAATTTTCTTTTCGAAATAGTTTTTCACTGCTTTAAGTCGCTGTAAGAAAGGTTTCATAAGTTTATGCATAGATGGCCTTTCATCTTCTTCATCTCCCTCAGCGCCAACGTAGACCAAATCTGCCATACATAAGGCAGGACCACAATAGACTCTGCCTTCCCAATGAAGCCCTTTTCGAGAGGCGCTATCGCTTGACACCTACAGATGTCGATTTCGTCGTCCAAGTAATCTCTACAAGTCTAAATCTTCACATGCAAGGAGCTTGGACAATAACGCCATCTCATCAGGTTGCCAATTAGTATAATGGAAAACATATACCTGACTAGATTGCGTTTTCTTGTTATTCGTTATTGAAGAGTTCATTATCTATCTAGCTGTTGATTGGGATTCGCTACCTCCTGACTGACACGCCCTTCATCACTCTTGCTGACTGCTTCGGTTGCTGCGAGTCGACCATCCGCAACTGTTTCTGGAGGACAACTCATGGGCTAACATCTATTTCAAGGGACTGGATACGTTTTCCAGTGAACTCAATGAGTTACTGCCGATCTGCCGCTGATGCATTCGCTACGCGGTGCCCTTTTCCAAGTACATACACTTGTCTCTTAACAAAGAAAGAATTTAATTACAATATTAAAAGTCTTAACATCAATCATTCTGTCATTGAGATTTAATCGGACTCATTGACGGCACTCTTATCCAAATCGCCACGCCCTCAACTGCTCCCTGGCAGTATCGCTGCAGGAAAGGATACACTGCCATTAACGCCCTGGTTGTGGTAGATGCTTACGGTCGAATTGTATATCTGAATGCGCAGTGGCCCGGCTCATGTCATGACAGTTTTATATTACAGTACTCTGAATTAGGTCAAGCAATCGCATCTGGCTCCATTCCAGATGGCTATGTGTTGTTAGGAGATAAGGGCTTTGCTTGCTCATCTACTCTTGTGACTCCTCTCCGGGCCCCCAATACTCCCCAGGAGGTTGATTTCAACTGCGCCCTGAGGCACGTCCGCGTGCTCGTCGAGCAGGCCATCGGTGTCTTGAAGGCAAGGTTCCGGATTCTCGCCGGCTCCCTTCGATTGACGCCTCGCGAAGCGTCCAAGTGCATCCACGCTTGCTGTGTCCTTCATAATATTGTCATTGACCGCCTTACAGGCGGCTTCCCCATCCCCAATGTTAGAATGGCGCGTATGCCAATGCCTCCACCTGGAGCAGATCCACGTCAGCATATGATCAATAATATGTAGACAGCTTTTTATGACTATTATCAACCTCCTGTTTGTTTAATATAGTTGGCATTCATGTTATGATTAAAAGTTGTTGTTGATCAATCAGTGTGATATCACAACTGAAACATGCAGAATAACACAACTAAAACTTGCAGAATTTATTCGTGGTTGTTGCACAAAAAAACCATTTATTAAGAAGTGTAACGGAGAGAACTTTAAAATGCTGTCCAATTATCTTAAAATCTACCGTAATTAATAAGAGAAACGCAGACAGCAAAGTACAGTACTCCTTTAAGGCACAAAACAGCAACGAATAAGCAAAAGTAAAAGTAAAATAAGGGGAGGGACTTGCAAAGAAACAAACAGCGAACTGGGAAAACAATAGAGACCAGAAAATAAAAAAAAACAAGCAGGTAGGGACAACTTACGAGGGAAGCCTCTTTCCATAACCCAGCCAATCCTGATCGAAGTAAGTTTCCTAAGTAGTCCTTCTCGAAAGATGTGTACTAAACTATTTTAAAACTGCGCTCGTCGCATTTGCGATTTTATATGAATTTTTTAAAAATGAGTAAAATTTACATACGAAATGCTCGAACTTTATCAGTCGTGGTTTTGACTCTACAAACGTGGCGTTGGCAGCGTAGTGGGTTGCGCTCCCGCCTTCAATTTTCGAGGTCTGGGTTCGATCCCCTTTGGTGACGAATATTTTGCTGCTACTGTTTTGTTTACAGGGATAATAAAGGGCACTCTAAAAGGTATTTTTAAGCGATTTAGAGTGTATGCAAAACTTTATTATAATACTTTCGCGATGTACTCTATAAGAAAAATTTTTCGGCAATATCTTACTTCTCCAAGATTTGCGATCCGAAAGAGGCCGTCCCAAATAGGGAAAATTTTTCCGAAAAAACTTTTTTGTTGAAACTTTCCCCAGGGAGTTATATGATGCCAGGAAACCGAATCTGAAATTCGTTTTGCTCGATTTTGCCGTTTCCAAGAGTTACGGTAGTTTTCGGTAATTGACATATTTGCTTCAAATTTACTAGAACTCCCTAATTGGGGGATATTTGTGTCGACTAAACCAAATATGAGGTGCGTTTTGATTGATTTCGTAATTTTCAGAACTTACGGTAGATCAGTAAGTATTACCATGCCGAGAGAAATTGACTTCACGGAAAACCTGCTGTAACTCTTGGAAACGGCAAAATCGAGCAAAACGAATTTCAGATTCGGTTTCCTGGCATCATATAACTCCCTGGGGAAAGTTTCAACAAAAAAGTTTTTTCGGAAAAATTTTCCCTATTTGGGACGGCCTCTTTCGGATCGCAAATCTTGGAGAAGTAAGATATTGCCGAAAAATTTTTCTTATAGAGTACATCGCGAAAGTATTATAATAAAGTTTTAAATACACTCTAAATCGCTTAAAAATACCTTTTAGAGTGCCCTTTATTATCCCTGTAAACAAAACAGTAGCAGCAAAATATTCGTCACCAAAGGGGATCGAACCCAGACCTCGAAAATTGAAGGCGGGAGCGCAACCCACTACGCTGCCAACGCCACGTTTGTAGAGTCAAAACCACGACTGATAAAGTTCGAGCATTTCGTATGTAAATTTTACTCATTTTTAAAAAATTCATATAAAATCGCAAATGCGACGAGCGCAGTTTTAATATAGTTTAGTACACATCTTTCGAGAAGGACTACATAGGAAACTTACTTGGATCAGGATTGGCTGGGTTATGGAAAGAGGCTTCCCTTGTTAATCTAATAAAATCTAATAATAATGCTCTAGACTCTAATAATTAATCTTTAAGGTAATCTATAATCATTGACAGTGGATTCACAAAAAGCAAGGAAATGTAAGGGGGAGAACTTTATGAGGCTGTCCATGGACCTTAAAATCTACCGTAGTCCTCAAAAAGGTCATGTGGTAAATGAGGCGCAGACAGCAAAGGACCGTATAAAATAAGCTCAAGGGACAGCCTGTTTAAGGCACAAAAAGTACTGAGGGCGGGCGAGAGGAGTATTTAAAGCAAAAGCAAAGGATGGACTTTCATAGAACCAATTAGCAAGCTGGGGAAAAACAATGTAGACAAGAAAGAATTAGCAAGCTGTAAACCGTAAAGAAAATTTTGAATAACTTAATTTAGTATACTCTAATAACAATGCTCTGCAAGGTAATCTAATAAAAACCTTTAAGGTAACCTAATCGGTGAATGTGGAGCCGAGGGTGCTATTCTCAAGAGCGGGATCAGCAAAAACATCAACATTTTGTGGGACGTACTGAGTATTCTGGGTGCTTGCGATGCGCGCCAGAGCAGAATGGATGCGGCCGCGTCTCTCGGTTGAACTTCGAGCAGTGGGCGCAGGGTCGGCGCGGGAATCGATCGAGCCCAACGCGGCGTGCAGAAGACGCGTTTGTGCGCGGCACATATCCGCCATCTCTTCAACCAGCGCGGTGGTCGTTGCCACATCCTGCATCGTCGAGCTCAGCTTCCGGAATGCATCCGATTCCGCCTAAAATATAAGACTTCTAAAGAAAGGAACTCAAATCCTACATTGTGAAAAAAATAAGCAGTTGTAGCAATTGGTTCAAAGAAAAAGCAAGAAATGGAAATAAAACAAGAAAAATAGCAGTAGCATTAAGTTGAAAGAAAAAGTAGAAAAGGAGCACTTGTAGTATTTGGTTTAAAAGAAAACCTGGATCAGTTCGAGCTGGCTGCGACGGAGCATCGACTCGGAAGCAGCGCGCGAGAGGCTCGGGCGGCGACCAACATTTGCCTTAAAATAACACATTAAATAATATAATAGTTTATGATTCAATGTTTACGCACGGAAAAAAAGAAAGAAAAGAAAAGCAAGAAAAAAGAAAGGCAAGCCTAATCTTATCAACAAGTTTTTACTACTCGGCAAAAAGCAAGTTGCATGGAAGGAAGAAATTCTGGAAATTATAAAGCATAAATGAAAACCAATTAACCTGCTCAGCACCCTCCTCGTTATGCTGCGAGAGTACGAGCGGGGGTTGAAAGGTAGCTGCACCATGACTGCGGCGCTCACTCGCATGATGCTGCTCTTGCTGGTGGATGCTTTCTTCTTCTTCTTCTGTCACTTGGCCATCTTCTTGTTCGAGCGCCTCATGATGTCGAGAGTTAGAGGCGGACTGAATCAATGAACCGCTCTAGATATAGCGTGAACAACAATCAAACAAAAAAGAATAAATTAAGTTAATGTTGCAGTGTTCAAAACTAATGCACTTAATGATGAAATATGCGATAACCATGCCAAGCGAGCTTGCCTCGCCTCCTTGAATGCTCGCGTATGCTGGACTCGTCGCGTAGAGCTCGAGCAGTTGTTGTTCTGCTTCAGCACCAACTTCCATGACTTCGATTTCCTCTTCCTCATCGAAGTCGACGCCGCCACCAGTTTGGTTCCGGTAGCTGTAGTAGATGGACATTGAATGCCATCAAACTAGCCGAAGCGAACATTTCTATCAGCGTAAATGAAGATAACCTGGATTTTTTGGCGGCGGCGGCGCGGGCGCGAGAAGTGGCTCGACTCAACAGCTTAACCAGCTGTGTCTTCGTTACGGTTCGCCTTAATGTGTAATCAAAGCGATCGAATGAGGTAGTTTTGTTCTTGATCAATAAGCTTTTTTTTCAAAAACACAACGAACCGGAAGCGAATCCGTGCGTGCTCTTGAATCTGCTTCAAGGCCTCATCCCTTCGATGTAGAGCCTCGGGCGCGCGTGATTTGTTGTTTTCGATGAGGATGTGGCGCCGATTCAGAATTTCGCGGAGCAATTCTGACTGTTGCTCGCCAGAGAGTGCGGGTGACGCCATCCTGTTCAAATGAAGTACAAATAATTAGGTGAAAACAGAAACTAAGCTGCAAAACAACAACAATCAAAAACATTTAAGATTGCAAGCTGGCTGAAAAATGAAAATATTCACGCGCAAAGCGCTTTTAAAAATTACGGTATAAAGTGAACATTGGGTCACACATTCAGTTGAAATGATGAATTTGGTCATGACCCACGGTCATATCCATGAGCGTGTCGCTCTGCATCTCTCACAAAAGTGTACTATCTCGCTTTGGTCATGACCAAGGGTGGCATCCGAGTGGACATGACCACCAAATTATTGCCCTGCGGTCATGACCGCGTCAATGACACATGCTGGACAGGTCGCGACCCATGTGTATTAAGATAGGCTGTTTTGTTTTCTGTCATTGACCGGTGTCAATGACCTACAATTTGGTCATGACTGTTTGTCGACGACGTGTCATTGACACAAAGTAAGATTAATCGCGCGGCTGAACTAAAAAATAAATAAATAAAAGATTTTTCTGACCGATTTTAAAATTCATTTCCAGGAAGCCTTATACGAGCTTGTCTGCCTCTCTGAAAAGCGTTCCCCATTGCCTGCATTGCCTTTTCATACCCCGACTTTACTATTATTCTGCTTTTTGTTGGGATCGCCAATATCCTTCAAAGAGTAGGTTATGTATACCAGAGCTTTTTTTGAAACTATTTGTATGCTAAATTAATACCTCCTTACACTTCTCAACACATTTTATGGCCTTCTTGCATATAAGGATGATTTTAAAATGATTTTGAAACGCCGAACTGTTTAACGCTATTATTTGAATTTGAATCATTACCTTTAATTGTCTTTTCTAATCTAAATTTTAATATGCAGTATTTCGCAATTATATCATCAATTCGACTCATTTTGACGGGTCGAGATCAGTCGTTGTTGTTTCTGAGCTGCCGAGTGGTCGACTTCTTCTGCCTCTCTTCGCTCCGTCTCCTTCTCGCTCATCATCATGGGCGAGGTATAACTGAAACAATAAGTAAATCTGTTCGAATTCCCCTTGTGAAGAATAAGTGTTACTTTGGCACCACAAGGGGTCAATAAGCCCCAACCTCGACAATTGTTAACCTGGAAAATTCGGCCAATTTGAAAAATCATAACCTCGAAGTAGGCTTTGTCCCTCGCCTACCAATTCTTTTGTCCACAAACTTCTTCTCATCCCTTCTAAAACTCTTTGATTCCTTGAAATTTTATGGTGTAAATGACCATATTTTTCGACTGACGAACATCTCAGTCACTTCTCGCTCGCTATCGCAACTTTTGTCATCTTATAGCAGCGTATCTATTTCAAGAACGAGCCAACCCAAGAGATTTTCAGAAGCCCTCGCCTTTTTCAAGAATTGGGAGTATAATGATCTAAATCTTCTCTGATTGTATTCGATCACTAGCAACCTTTCTCAGGCTGCCATCACTGCCGAATATCATTGTTTGCATTATTCTCCTACTCTCCACCGACCGCTCCTTCACGTAGATGTATAACGAAACGTTCCATTCCTCACGTTTCATTATTTCCAGCCCCTTCCATCATTAGCATACCACGTGCTATTCCAGTCCTATTGTGTTTTTTTTCGAGGCCGCATCACTCTCCCTTCCCTGGCTCTTCGTGAGCGGTTGCCTCCGTCAGCATTGGCTTGGGTTCCTGATGATTAACCTATACCTCCCGTAGTCTTCTACTGCGAAAGGCAGAAGAGTTGACTAAAATAAAAAGGTCTTGTTATTGCAGATGTTTCTGGCGAATCCGTTCTTCGCGAACTTTAAGCAGCCCTTCGTGGTCGGCCAGTCGCTGAGCATCTTCGGTCTGCTGGCCGCCAACGCTACATTGTCAGCAAATTCTTTCAAAATGCTAAAAAAGTGATTTTGCAGTCTTCTTTTTTGAACTCTCATTAAGACGCTTTTCAAAGGAAAATATTTTGGAATATATTCTAATTCTTCTTTTCCCCCATTTCCACAGCCTCTGCCTGAATCTCTTCGAGGGTGACCGTCATGGAAAAAATCTGAGTGAGAATCTTCGATTCGACAACAAGACTCTCGTGCTCACTGACGACTTGATGGTAGTTATGAAAAACTTTTTTTCCCGTAATCCTAAAAAAAAATTATTTTTACTAAAGTTCTTTAGAGATTCCTTGTTGACAGCGCTGTGTGCAAGATACATATATGTACTACCAAAAACCAAAATGACTCCTTGCAGCCTCTCTCGTGGGACAATCTGGCCGCCAGACCCGGCGACCTGATCGAGCTGCGATTCCGGCATGTCAAATATTTTGCAGTAAAATTGTATTATTATTATTATTTCTCTTAAAAGATTTTTTAGAGGTATTAGTTGTTCATTAATTAGAATAAAAGCAAGAAAACTAAAAGAAGAAGAAGAATTGCTTCTCTAGATTTCGCGAGGACAACTTCGAACTGAGCATCAACGGCAGCCAGCTGGGCTATATCATGCATAACGGCAATTTCAAGGAGTTCAACTCCTTTGAGGTCGAGATCGGATCAATACCAAAAATAAATAAATAAATAAAAATAGAAAACATTATAGATATAAAGATGTCTCTGACAGAAAGAGTCTAAATGCCGACAAGACTGAAAATTCATATTCATAGGTCAAGGGAGAAATGCTTTTTTTTTCACCAATGCTTTCCCGGGCGGCTATCTGCGTATCGGTATCCGAACACTCATTCACAAATTGTTTTTGCTATGAAAAAAAATAAAACATCTTTAGGGCAGAAAGTGGAAGCGTACGCGAAGATGACCGGGACGGATTTCTAATTCAACTTCCTCGGCAATAATGGAGACATTCTTTTCCACTGGAAGCCTTATGTTTCCGGGAATACGGAGAGGGTTGGGTGACACTTTCGTCCTACATATATCGAGGAGATCATCAGAAAATAATTAAAATTAATTCAATTTTGCATTTTCGCGTTATTCACACTGAATAATTAACAAACAAAAAAGATAAAAGCCTTCAAAGTAAGGCGTGGCCAAAATTCTCTACTGTAGCAGTTACCCCTCTTTATATCTCTTCCTTTACTCCACCTCTCCTCAGATTGAGCGCAACTTTAACATATGTGGTGGCGACTGGCCGGTAGGAGAAATTGAAGAACCACGTCCATTCCCGATCAAGAACAATGTCGGTTTTCATCTGACCTTCATCTACGACAAGGACCAGTTTAATGTTAGCCTAGCAACATTCATTGCTTTCCAAAATTTTAACATAATTTCCTAAGAAATATTTGCTAATTGTTTTTTTTATACATAACTAATTGATCATATGTAAAAGTTGAGATTTCAATCAACGACAAACCACTGAAACCGTTTGTTCATCTCGATGAGGAGCGCAACTACACGGCGATCCGCATCCAGGGTAGCGTCGTCCTTGAGAGCCTCGACATTGGCTAAGCACTGTCTGCCCTTGACGAAATCTCCATTTTTTGGAATAAAATGTTTTAGTTGAACATTGGCAATAAATACCACATCATAACGCATACAATTATAGATCATTGTCAGAGTCAACACTTAAACGCATAGTATGTACTAGGTAAATAAACGTAAGTGCCTACAAGCTACATACATACCGTATTTTCTCTATTAGTACCCCCGGGGCTCTATTTTTCAATACCCTTGCGAGAGAGGGGCACTATTAGAGGGAGGGGTTCTACTGGAGGGAGGGGTACTATTTTTCAATGTGAGATACTAAAAGTTTTATAACAACATTTTCTTCTAAAAAAAAAGAATCATAGCTCGAATTCATAGGAATCATCACAGCAATATCCATTTTATCACATATTTTGAATGAATTTGCAATCAGTTCATTGGGGAGAGCATCCCATGCCTCCAGGATCCATTCGAGGTACGTCTCGAACTGAGATATTAGGCTGTTAGGGGGGGGCACTATTGGAGGGGCGTTCTACTAGAGAGAGGGGTTCTATTTTTCAATGGCTTTATCAGAGGGGGGTACTATTAGAGGAGGGGGGGGGGTTCTAATAAAGGGGGGATACTAATAGAGAAAATACGGTATATGCCTACTGCGTTCACTTCATCATCCGTGCCCAAGTCACGTGTTGCACTCGACCCTCATTCTCTCGACGCAACTTAACAAATTAACACATTCCATTACATTTCAACCTGCGCGGCCTAGTCAAACTTTCTCATTATATGAGTTTTTCGTGACCTTTTCCGTTCCTTCACGCAGCGGATCTGTGCGACTTGCGAACTAGAGAGTGCCTGCTCTTATTTGAGCAGACGCGGCTATTCTCGCCTGCATTTTTTTTCCTTCAGTGTTCCTCCTCTTTATCGAAGTTCGGATGGCGCAGTGGATTCGGGCTAGTGTACGGAAGGTCAACGGTTCGAGTCGTCCAGCTTTTGTTTTTGATTTTTGCAAAACATATCTCTTCACGTTCTCACCCATGAATTTAATTTGTCTTTTTTTATTTTATTTTGTTTATTTCATTAAAATTTATTCCAAATAAAAATAATTTTATTCCAAAATACAAACATTATTAATTTCTATTTGGAAGTGTTAAATTAGGGGAAAGTGCGTGGCCGCCATGATTGTTCCTTCGTCGATGTTATAGAACCACGCTGTGCCGACGGCCGGATTGCAGGTGAGCGCGACCGTTGCTGATGTACATAGGTTTTGCCGTTCATTCCGCGATTCAACTGCCCACATTTTTGTTCACTCGACAGAGCTTAAAATACAATTTTCTTCTTTTCTTCAATTTCTATTGTAATATTAGTACAAAATAAATATGTAAACAAAAATGTCGTCTAGTATTAATATGTACGTGAAAAATAAATATAAGAAAATGCATAGCTCATAATAATTTTTTCATTCTTAAAGGAGGTATCCGGGAAATAATTAACCTTGGTTTTTTTCTCTATATGAACATGTTCATCTTGGCGTAAAACATGTATCCAGAAAGTTTGAGCGATCTTCTTCCATTGCATTCTGAGCAAAAGTAACGTGAAAACTGGCAGGTAGAGAATTAGCTACGGTAGGTCAGAGCCGCCCTCCTATTTCGAGTGCTCTCTCGACCGAGCGACAGGCAACTTTATGAGCGCGCGCATTCAAACTCGTTCTCTGTATAATTATTTGTCAGATACTTCCTTTAACACACCTCGATGGTAGCCTTTGGGCCATTGCAGACGAGCGTGCGCATGGCACAATTGCCCATAAGGTCGATCGAATCGCTCGCGAACTTCGTCTCGCCAGGGCCGCTGAGTGGCGTAACAGTTATCAGATTTCGGTTGCACGTCTGGCACGGCACTAAGGAAGAGAACATGAGTGCGCATAAGTCAGCCTGCCCCCCCCACCCCACCGATTGGTCCCTAGTGGTCGCATCATCATGTCCAATGGTGTAGTAAGTTATTAATTATTAAATATTAAAAGACAATGATTAAAAACGTAAATAACAGGTGAGCTATTTGAGTTGAAGTTCAGAAATCATAGAAGGAGCGAAAAGAGCGTATGCAGCGGAATAGTGATTGGGGTGGGTGCCGTTGTTGTTCTTGTGGCAACACAAGCTTGATCGTCGCTCGAGAGATGCCCGGCTCCGATTAGCACGAGGAATAAGAAGAGACTGCAAAAAAAACACGATCATTCCTAATGTTTCGATTCTGTTCACTTAACAAATTAACCAGCGCTGCATGCAATTTATAAATTAAGATAAATTTGGTCTCCGGGGAATAAAATGAACAGCTTTTTTCCCTTCATGGGTGAATTCGCTTTGGCCGAAAACAGCGACCTCGTTTGAGTCCACTCCTTACAAATGAATAAGCAGGCGAAATTTGCAAGGGCGCGGTTTTACTGCTGTCTTCATAAGCCGCCCTCCTCTTTCACTTTCTATCTCGGCCCAACTAGTATGACCGATCTGCACGTTCAAATCACACACTTTTTACAACTGTAGAAAGATTCCCCGGAAGGTTCCCTTAAGAGAACATTTTAAAAAGGGATTTTCATGAATATAACTGCAACCTTATTGAAGTGGACGGTGAAGGCATGTAGCATTGAGTAACAGGCGGGGCGAAACCGAAGGCAGAGTCAAATCAAAATCATAGTATATGTAGATACGGCATGACAAGCCCGTTATGACTGCTGAGTCTCCTTGGATTCAAGTTTGTGCTTTAAAAGCGATTAGTTATATCTGAAAAAGCAGATTGTGACCTCGAACGAATCCGCCGAGTGCAGAAATACTAAGAAAGGACCCCTTCGGTGCATGAGAAAAAAGCGGCCTCGATCTTAGGCAAGATTGGAAAAGAAAGAAAAAGTAGAGAGAGAGACCGACGACATCTCTTCTCCATTTCGCTCATTCTCACTCTTTTTAAGTTAACACTCTGGAGAGTTCCATCGTATATATTTCCGGAGGTGCAATTGTAACTGGTTCATCTTGATGTGGTTATTATATATATTTCTTGGCATCTAATAAATTAATGTTACGACAAGTGGAAAGGCAAATTCAGTAATGATTATTTTACTTACATTGATATGTGTTCTTGGTTACAGGATTGGCTACGGCGTTCGTGGTTTTGTCAGCACTAATGATATGTACTGTTGAGCAAGCATGTGTGAATCGAAGATATATGTATCTATTCTCTTCATGATTCGATGAATTCACAAAGGCAAGGAATTCAGAGCTGTTCTCTATTAGAACGCAACATAAGTTATTCCGAACTGGATGTTGTTGTAGCGACGGTAGACAATGACAGGCATAAAATTCGAGTTCGAGTAGACGATTCTGCCCACGTCCGAGTTACAGCAGAATCTTCAAGAATACAGCCCTTGTATCCCAAGGAAGTACAACAACAGAAAGGAAAGAAAGTGGTAAACGGACCTTGGTCCGGTGAGTGTTGGCTGTCGCTTCAATTCGATTCCCCCGTACGTGCAGCCTTCGACGCAGTGATTAGTTTTGAAGGTGGACAACGTTGCCTTCACGCGCATCCCGGCAGGCGCCTATTCTTATTCTATTAAGCGAAAATATTGTATTTCGTTACATTGAATGGGAAAACTACCCCCAGATATATTTCCATTACTTACAAATACCTCATTTAATAGGGAAAGCACTGACTTGAATCCAGTAGGTGCAGAAGGTAAAGTCATCGTAGACGGTGGTGGAAGTGTCCCCAAACGTGGCAGTGAAGGAGGCGGTGGTGGTCGTGGCGGAGAGGATCTGGCCACAGCCGGGCGGCTGTCATCAGATTCTTTTCTCATTATATCAATATGAACGTTTGAATGTTCCCGACAAAGGAGAATGGTACCGGAAGATGAATGAAAGGTGTTTTAATGAGGACCAGACAGGCTATTCTCATGTCCTTACCCGTTGTGCGCAGTTGGTGCCTCCGAATCCGAGTGGGCACAGACAAGTGCTGCAGTTGCGAGGATGCATGTAGCCGCCGTGGTAGCAAGTCGTAGTGAAGCCGTTGCAGCGGGCTAAACTATCTCCAGTTTCTCTTCTCCCCTTCTGTGCCCACTGCACGGATTGTGAGCAGCCAAGAAGAAGCCAACTAACATCTGCATCCGTAGTGGTCATTCATCTCGAGGATGTCTCGAAAGGAGAGAATGTCCGAGCCCATCGTCTCCTGCTGCTGGAAGTCTTTTGCCACAATTGTTGGTTCGCCGTTCAAAGAGAATCTGCAGGTTGGTACTCTCTCTCATGTCATATCTTGTCATATCAAATAAATTAATAAGTACTTTTTTGGAATTTATATGTATTCTTGTTGTCCTCCATTTCTAACTACATTATGAAGGGAAAGAAGGTAAGAAAACCACGGACGATGATCCGGAGTACTGCATGATTCCACCGTAGTCGTACTTCCAGCCGTAGTTGTAGTTCGTCTCTGGCGTCTCCTTGTCGAATTGGGCTTCTGCGCCACTCTACAACCGAACTCTTCTCACATTTCGGAGAGAGACGGGAAAGGATGGAGAAATAAAGGACAGGGAGATAGAGAGAGCGAGAGGGAGTGAATGGACCTGAAAGATCATAAGAAGGATGACCAACCTCGATGTTCGCTGACTGGATGTAGATATATCTCTGTCGTGTCTGGCTTGTTCGTGAAAGTAGCCGAGGGCGTGTCCGAGCTCGTGAAGGGCTGTTCCGACCTGAGCGTAATGAGGTCAAGCAGATCTGGGGGAGACCCCTGTCCCTGTGGTTACAATTCTCTCTTTCACTATTTTATCTTTAACTCACAGAGTCACATCCGGTATCGAGCGACAGGCCCTGCGTAGCCCATCCCGTACGACCGACGTACGACCAGCACCCGCCGTCCTTTGTGATCATCACCTGAAGAAGCAGATATCAGAGAAGAAAGGAAACAGAAATAGAATTGAACGACCTTGTTCGCCGCAGTGGAGCTCTCGTAGAAGTTGATGCAAGTGTTGTCACTCCACTGCTTGATTGCCTTCCGAACGACAGTTTCGACGTGGGTTCCCCCTGTGAGAGTGGAGATTTGAATCGATTTTGAGAGAAAGAGTGAGAGACAGAAAGAAAGCGAGGGAGAGAAGAGATGAAAAGAGATGATGTTCTGACTAGTTAGGCTATCAAAGTAGTAGTAGAAGCCACTGCTCCAGATTGTTGTGGGGTAGCGAGTGTCTCGGTATGCTTGCCGGCGAGCTCTCCCACCTTCGCTGCCTTCAGCAACGTCACTCTCAGTGCCGTTTTCCTTCTCGGCCGACGAGATGATATAGTCCGTCTGATCTCTGTGAAGCAGAGGAACTTCAGATTCTCTGGCAACTAATTGGGAAGAGCCTTGCTTGGTTAGGATGATATCTCTTCCGTAAAGGTCAGCAGCTACTCCTGCCTTCTTGTTTATGCTCAACACGTTATCTCCCGTCTCCAGAATCACCCTTCGCTCTCGCTTCTTCTCGTCCTTCAACAATTCTTTTTGTCCTTTAGCTTATGCATGATCATCAGCATGAATTTATATAGAAATAGTTATTATATTTATATTTATGTGTCTTGAAAGTCAAAGTTGACGCACCTTGAGAACTTCGTCGATGACGGCGCGATCATCCTGCGTCCACTTTAATTCTTGCTTCTTGATATCTTCTCCCGCCTTCTTGCCAATCACCACCATCTTTTCTCGCATGTAAGCGATGTCTTCGTTCCTGCGCTGTAAAGTGAAAAGAGGATGAGTTCATTTCTAGAGAAATGACATAGAATTCGATAGTAAAATCCTGAAATCTTAAAGGAGTATGATTGAAGAAAAAAGATTTGGCTCGGTGAATTTTTTTGCTTGACAAGTCAGTGAAATTAGAAACAAACCGTTTTTTCATCGTCTTGAGATTTGGCAGGCTTTGGATGACCAAGAGCGAGCAAAGGCAGGAGCAGTAGGAGCAGACGGACCGACGACATCTCTTCTCCATTCCGCTCATTCTCGCGCCTTTTAAGAGAACACTCTGGAGAGGGAGAGTGAAATTATCTGTAGTCTACTCATGAAATGATGTGTTCCGTTTAGTTAAGGAATGATGTGTTTCGCATAGTTCAAAACATTTCGGTTCATATTTCGAATGTTCATTGGCCATTATAAGCGGATACTATGAAAGCGGAAGAGTTGTGAAAGTGTAGAACTAGTGAGATAGAGTGGGAAGAGGGAAAGAGAGAAGGGCGAGCACATTACGGACACAGACAACCTGACATAACAAGGTGTATCCTAAATCGGATTACATACATATGTGACATACTCTCGTCATGCTTATGCTGAAGACTAAAAAAAGCTGAACTTTGACAGCGAAAATCATGAATAGTCTCATTTTTTTCCATACACCCTGCATATTAGATCTCTCTGAATAATATGTTCATCCAAACAAGAAATGGCACATAACATTTATATTCAACCAGCTAAAGTGTTGTGACTCATTCATGGCCAGACTTAAGACATATGCATGCTGGCTCACTTTTCTAAACCTTTTTTTTTATATTTAATAAATCACAAAAAAATGTTGACAATTCAAGAAGAAAAAATATATATTCTTTCAATCCATGGCATGAAACCAACCAGATTGAGAACATTCAGAAGCGCTTCACGCGACTTGCCTTTAAAAGATGCGGTCTCTCCCTCCTCCCCTACAGTGAGCGTTTAGCGTTTGTAAATATAGAGCCGCTCTATGAGCCGCCGTGAGATTAATGACCTTGTCGTTGCTTATAAGATTGTTAAAGGCCTATATGGTATCAAGTCAACTGATATATTTAGTTTCTCGCCAGTTGGGTTTACTAGAGGACATCGCTTTAAGCTGCGTAAGTTCAAGTTTCATTCTAGCATGTATATGAACCTTTTTGCAAATAGGATTGTCGACTCTTGGAATAGACTGCCCGACAAGATTTTTGATTTATCGTTGCCATCTGCTCGCCTTCTCATTAAGAATCATGTCCTCTCTCGTTGAATTATCTATTCGTGTTATAATTATGGCAACTAATTAATTGTGATATATATTTTACTTCCTTTCTAATGTTCTTTTTTTTTGGTGCCCTATGCATCCCATTGGCCGCCTTCTTGCGAGCCTCTTATTTATCTGATTGCGCAATTCTCTCGGTTAAGTGTCTCTCCCTTGTCTATTAATTTATTAAAACAATGCAGATAAACAAATATATAATCCATGGCATGAAAGATCCGCTGGCTGCCGTTGCTTGCGCCTGTCTTCTTGGTCAGATATGCACGCAGCCGCTCGCCGTCTTCTTCTGGTCTTACTCCATTGTTCGCGCAATCATTAATGTGCATCAATGGGAAGCAAATAAATGAGTAAATAATCTACCTATTGAGGACCGTGGCGACATTAGAGCGTGCAATTCCAGCTCTTCTTTGCACTTGTCCTCCAGGTATCATTTGTCATTTACACTTATTTCTGCGAAATATGATGGCGTGTTTTGCCGATTAACCGTCCGGTTTATTCTTTGATCTACCTGTTAACCAAAGAATTTCAGAATTGGCTTTTTTTGATTTATTCGTCTACTCATTAATTACAGCTCGCGCCGATCCCCCTACATCTACGTGAAGGAAGTGCTGGCTATCGGTTATCCACCTGAACATCCCGCCCGGCCATGTCTCGATGCTCCCTTAACGTCGACGAGAAATTTCGAGGCCGTCGTCGTTCTCGCCGTTGTTAAGGACTATCGGTTCGAGAGAGAGTTTGGGAAGAAAGAAAATATTAAAGCTAATAACCTACTCATAGATTTGAAAGAATACCACCCAATCCCAGAAGTCGCAGTGTACACCACTCCACTTTTACAATAGGCACGCACGCTCTTGTCCGATGGTACAGATCTTAACTCAAAGGACAGTTGCGTCGCATAAGTTCAAATCGTCCGATTCAACTACATTCATTTACAATGTGCACTTCTTTACAACAACAAAACCTGCTTGTCTTCCATCCTGGCTTGCAAGATTGTCTACAATTTATTATAAAGTTTCGCATCTCGGAAATACTACAGAAATTATGCAAGTGTTTCTGAAAGTATGTACATCAACGTCTTATAGTAAGTGAAGGCGAAATATGAAGAACTTCACAGAACTGATGATAAGATAGCGCACGTGGCCGCCTTGATTTCTTTTTTGTCTATGCAGGAGAGCCACGCTGTGCCAGCTGGATTACAGATGGGCGTGACCGTTGCAGTTGTTGGCCCACTCTCAACATTCCGCGAATCGACTGCACAATTTTGTTCATCTGATAGAGCTTACAATTTTCTTCTTCTTCATATTCTTTTGTTCTATTTGTACAAAATAAAAACGTAAAAAAAATTAAAACAAAACACAGCTAATGGTAGAGTGAATCAAAGTCGTCTTAACTAGACTTTATCTGAGCCTCTGCTCTATTTCATAATGTATACCGAAATCCGCTCTTTATTGTTCACGAGCATCGCTCGCTGATCATCCAACTGGTTCTGGAAAACTTAATTTATTCCTTTTCCTCGGTGAAATCAATCAGAGAGAGAGAAAGATTGGCCTATTACTAGCTGACGGAATAAGAATCTTGTTCATCCGAATGATTTATGTTCCAGCATTCGTAAGGATCTTAACAGATTTTGCTCTTGCACTTTATTAATTGTAAATCGGTGAGAAATTATTTCATAATATTGAGACTTTTTACAGGATCGTTGCGAGGCCAGTGGATGTGAAGTGATCTCAACAAGATACTCCTTGCAACCCAGCTCAACCCGTACTCCCACATCGGTGTCTTTAACTTGATGTATGCATTGACAACTTTGTCGATGACTTTGCGATCATCCTCCGTCCACTTTTCTTCTTGCTTCTTGATGTCATCTCGTACCGTCTTGCCAATCAACGCCATCTTCTCTCGCATGTAAGCCATGTCTTCGTTCCGGCGCTTCAAAGTGAAAGCGGGTGAGTTCATGTTGAGAGACCTCTTCGGTCCTATCACTCTTCTCTCTAGCGAGTGATCTCTGTACCCGTACTGAAATACACTCTGGTTCTCATGCAATTGCACCATAAATCATCGAATTATTCGGAGTTAGTAGTATATAAAACGAGCCCACTCGGTTTTTTTTTTACCATTTTACAAATAATGTTTTCCTTAAAATACCAGAAAAATTTCGGCTTAACACTATTTATCTTATCTCTGCTTGTCTGCTCGGCTGTTACAATGTCGAACAGTCTCAATGTTTGTAGTATATGCACACCTGTGATGCGCCTTATCATGCATGGGCATATGGAACGCAAGAAAATTTTTTCACTTTCTTCATATTTCTGTATAAATTATCTCATTTTTGTGTGAATAACTTTCTTCAGATTCAACCATTTATTTTGAAAACTATAGTGAAGATTCTACTCAAAAGGTATATGTCGTATTTTCAATCTTATCCTAAAATAATTTTGAATTTAGGAATCACCTTTACAAAGTGTACCACTGGTTTTTGCCCACTTTTTCAACGTTGGCTACTCCTCTCCTTTTTTTCATTTTATTTTACCCTTGATTTGTTTGAACTTCAGCTTTTTTCACAATATTGTAACGTTCTTTCCGGTTGGGCAATTAGTTGCTGACTCTTCGTGATAAATGATTATAGCCATGAAGTATTGTTTAAGAAGGAGCCTGAAGAAGAGGGAAGAGGGAAGAGTTCTGACCTCGCCATCCCTTATCTTATCTCTATGTTTTCCAATAGAGTAGCGGCTTACCATTAGAGTTGAGGGTGTCAAAGGAGAGCAGCTCATTGCGAGATGCAACCCCTCCGACCGGTCCTTCTACAATGTTTGCGCCAACTCACTGCGTTTCTTGTCGCATTCCGTGAGTATTTCGAGGTGATAACATCATCATTGATTTTGTTTTCTCCCGATATTAGCGTGATGTACGGTAGGTTTAGAGTTGAATTTTAGTTTTATTTTCTTTTCTATAGAATTTGATCCAAGATAATGTTTGTTTATGCTTTCTAAAGCAGTATATTCATTGTCATTTCCAGGTGTTCGTCATGGAGGCCGACGAATCCAATTGGACGTGCCCTCCCCAGTTCGTCGTTGACGAGGTCTATTATTTTCAGTTTTGAGTTTTTTCTTGAACGTTCTTATCATAAATTGCTAGCTATTAGCAGTTGTAGTGCCTAGCGCTTTCGCTAGCCCCGCTCAGGGTTGTTACGGAAGGGGCGAAAGTGAAAGAACTTTTGATACTTTGGCGATCTTGTTTGCTAGCTCTTTCCTCTCCTAGATCTTTGATCGTCTCGGTCTGGCTGATCTCCGATCAGCTTCTCGTGTCTGTCAGAGCTGGAGAGCTCGTGCATCCCTCGCTGCCAGCAGATGGGATCGACGCTGCCTAACCGCCACGCGTTTTCAATGGTTACTTTTGTTGTCTACGGAAAAGCAAGCAGCTAGTGAACGATATTGATCGTTTGTGGATTTTGGAAGCAAATTATCTCTCAAAATAATTGATTGCACAGCGAACCCGTCCTCTTTATCTGCGCCGACGGGCTACCGGTCATAAATCCGCGCGAACTCCATGCAAGCTGCTATCATCCGAAGACTGGAATGGTAAGTCTTTTAACAGCTCTCTCTCTATCTATGGCCATTCTTCCAATCAATGTTTCAATCATGCTTCGAGTTCCGTTATTTATAAAAACATTTTTGTATACACTCATATTAGAGAGGTAGCTAAAGTGGTGTGAGCAATTTGAAATATTTTTTTTGTGTTTTAGTGATGTGCGACGAATATTTTTCTTACGAAGATATTTAAGGTGTACGTTTTTGGTGGGAAAACTCCGACGGAGCGAAGCAGGCACTTCAACGATCTATGGTCATTCGACCTGGTTAGTAAGAAGCTTCTTATGTCTCTGCTCCTTTCCGGCTTGAAATTACACTCGTAAGACATAATAATTCCCTTAAACGAGAAGTTCCAGTACATTGTCTTATGATGTAGTGATTACTTTGCACCAGGCTCGCCGTCGCTGGAAGCACGTAGACGTGCAGGGAACACAGTTTCCTATGCCAAAGTCGAGGTGCTCCTTGGTCGCTTGGGGAGACTTCCTCGTGCTCGTTGGTGGATTGCATTACGGTAATCTCCCTTTTTTGTTGCCGTAATGAAGCATGTTTTGTTTGATGACGAGTTCTTTTTTGTTTTTGTTTAGTGCGAAATCCAAGAAACGTCCGAGACCAGCCTACTTTGTCTGGTGCCAAGTACACTCGCGAGATTCATCGCTTTGACATCAGAAAAAAAGAATGGACAGAGGTTGCGCATGGCAAGATACAAATTACTTGCAAAAGCTAGCGAACAATTTCTTTAATTGTTTAACTACTGTACGCTTTCGTTTCATGAACTGGATTCTGTAACTTAAAGAAGAAGAGAAACCAAACAATAACTTTTATTAACATTTTACAACGACAAGATCTGTCAAAGCGACTAGTATAACAAGTAATTATTTATCATTTTAGTAGCTTGATATATTATATACATTAATGTTTAAAATTTGTATGCTGATAATGAATAATTAGCTATTAATAATGAGTTAATTAATAATTAGTTGACTAGTAATTAATAATTGGTGACCGAGTTTATGATTCGCTTCTATTCTCAGTTGTGGAGTGACTCGAAAGCTCCCGGAATCTTTGACCACTCTTCCGTAGTCTTTCAGGACTTCCTGATCGTCATCGGAACTACGGTATCCTTCTTGCTTTTGTTGTTTATTTTCATTTTTGGCAACTCTCAAGCTCTCTCTCTCTCACACTCAATTGGCCTGCCATTTTCTCTCTTCTCTCTCACTCTCTCTCTGTCACTTTCTTTCTTCTGTCTTCATTCCCTCATTCACATCTTCAGCACAGTAGTACCGGAGAGCCGACCAAGTTTCACATGGTTCACGTCATCGATCTTCAGCGTGGCTCCTGGTACGAGCCTCCAGTTACAGACGAAGGACCGCACGACTCGGAGGGGTGAGTATACAGACTTGGGTGCATATACTCTTTGAAGGGCTCTTGATGAGACCAAATGCGGTCTTTCCATGGTTATTCTAGAAGGGATTTGGGTGCAGAGGCTTATAAATGTAGAAATATTGCAGCCATTCATCCCACTCACTTTAATCTACTTTTAATTTTTGCCGATATTTTTATTCTCCGTCTCAAGATACCTTGATAGCATGGAATTGATGATTGTGGTTTTAAAAAGTTTCTTTCTTTAGCTACTGGTTTGACGCGTCCACTGCCGTCCTCCTCCGACCCGGCTGCATTCTCTTGCATCCTGCATACACCAATTTCGGGTTCAGGCCAGAGGAAAACAGGTATTGTCGTTTTGACAAACCCACCCTTATTTCCGATCTCCTCAAAGCCCTATCCCACCACGGTTTTGAGGAACATTTTGTTCGCAGACTATCCTACCCTGTTTAACAGGCCCAATACTTACTTTCTCCCCGTCCTGTTTTCTGGGTCCTAAGAATGGCCTTTTCTTCCCTGGTTTATGCCTTTTTTAATTAAAGATAAGCAATAATCAGTTTTATAAATAGCACGGAGTGAATAGTTGGGTGTTGCTTTGCCGCAAAGTCCATCTTCCAACTAACGTATCGGATTCAGATCGAACAAGAAATGTATGGCATACCTGCTCCATTTCGACCCGAGCGACCTCACGAAGGAATGGAGGCGAGAGATGATTCCGAGCGTGGTTCGATAATTCATTTATTTTAATAACTCTTTCTATGAGTTTAATCTTTTAGTAATCTTTTAGTCAATTTTTTTACTTGTTTAGATGGACGATCTCGACTTCCAAGTTTATGCAGGGCTCGGCCAAATTGGAGTTGTCCAAGTCAACAATAAGGCTCGATTACTGTCAGTTGTCGAGCTTATTCAGATAACAAATTAAAAAATAAAAAGTAAAAACAAATTACTGTAGTTTAGTTTTAACTGAAAAGTTTTTTTTCCAGACATCTTGTGTCGGCGGAAAGAAAAGGAGTTAGGGAGGCTTCGGAGATGGTTCGACGAATTGAAACTTTCCATGCGACTGTTCGCACTGCCCTCCACGACCACATCAGGAGCCGGGAAGATACTGCACGCTTTGTCAGCATTTTTCTACTCCTTGGGATACAAGCGTTGTTTTACTTTTAAAAGATAGCCTTTTCACTTTCTCTCTTCCATTGATATGCTTTATAAGGAATGAAAAGAAACGCGACTGGATCATTTATTTTCCAAATTGGAATTTTTTTTTCAATGACTCATCCTCATTCTCTTCTTTTTCTTAATTTGCAGCTCAAGTCTCTCAGCACTGAACGCTTCCGCATCAAAGACGAGAGAAACGCCTACATTCTGTCGCCTGGAAAGAGTGGACGTCAGAGCGACGTCCAGGTATTATTTCGAGCTTTTTATCCGTTCTTTTTTGTATTTGAAAAGGCTGTTAATCATTAATTTCCGAAACATTCAAGGTTACTGTTGAGCTGCTGAACCCATCTGGTGCTCAAGTGTCTCCAGCAGAACTGCATCTCAATATTTCTTTCATCCAGTACAGTTTCTTGTCCGGTATGTTGTTTTTCTAAAGGTTTTTTTTTAATTCTTAAATATCGAAACTATAATATTATGTATTTTTTATTGTCACAATTTGTTTCAGGATGAAAATAACTTTTTTAGCCGCACTTCGCTCAGCCGGGTGGAGTCTCTGCGAACGGGCAATTCGTATTCACTCCCGCACGGGCAATAACGAGATGAAGCTATTTTCGGCTAACCTCGACCGGGTCGAAGAGAAGAAGCAGCTGCGGTAATTTCTTTTATAGATTTGTTTTTATGTATTTTTTCTGGGAATCTATTCTTCATTGGATTTAGTTGATTTATATGTCTATCCATAAATAACCTTTGGTTCTAATTTAGCTGGACCCTTTGTGAAATGAGAGGCGAAGTTCCGCCAATCACTGAATCCTATTCATTCGTGTCCGTGGATGGTATGTTATGTATTTATCTCATTTACTCTGATTGTGAGTTTCGCTCACGCTTTCCATCTGTTTCTATCTCTCTCTCTCTCTCTCTCTCTCTCTCTCTCTCTCTCTCTGTCCCTCCATTCTCTCGCTGTGTTATATAAACAGATTTTAAGTATTCAGCTTAGCTGCCTAAGGTTGATCTCATTATCCTTGTTGTCGCTTAACGAATTCATATGTAACTATTTTGACATTATTAAATTCCCTTTTCTAGGACAAATGGTACTGCACGGTGGTTGCTTCAGACCAAGTTTTGGTTTCTACTCTAGCGGAACTTACATTCTCGACCCTGGCTGACCTCCGAACGGCTTCTCGTGTCTGTCAGAGCTGGAGAAAACACTCTCTCTCTCTTTCTCTCTCGAATTACAAGGACTATTCATGATCTCGCGGTTTTACTATATCATGTGTGGTCGCACCATATATTATATGGTGTAATAAATTACTTTTTTCTATCAAGTTAGGCTTGTGTCTTTGCTGAAGTATTTGACAAATGATTGGTCATCAATTATGCTCCCTTCCGAATCCAACTGATTATTAGCTGCCAAAGAAGTGACCAGTTGTTATTAGTTTACATCAGAGAAGCAAGACGGATAAAAATAGAGAACGAGAGAGAAAGACAGAGACAGAGAGGGAGAGAGCAAAGAAATATGAGAAGGAAGCAGAGAAAGAAGCGGGTGGGAAAGGGTCTCCATCCAAACTTTTCCTTTCTACATATAAGCTCCATAGCGCAGAGCACAGGTAATATTGTTCATTTGTCTTGCTGGTAAACATTTTCATTTAATTGCAGTTGCCTCTCTTGTCTTTGCTGGACCTGCTTCATTGTTGCGTGTGCCTGCAAGCGTTCTCTCACCTCTTCATGCGATTCCCGTGTCGTTTAGATATCATTTTTCTCTCCTTTCTCTCTCTCTCTCTCTCTCGCTCTCTGTTTCGACCGAAGACGAATCCTCCGTGTATGTTTGTAGGCATCTATGAACATGTCTCACACTTGCTTCTATAATCTTCTCTTTCTTATCTTTTGTGTCTTTTCTCTTTCTTATCTATGACATTTCATCATGAATGACGTTTCATCATAAATGTTGACTACGAAGTAGTTCGATTGATTCCTATTTATGTATATGAATCATACATTGTGCTAGAATATGTATATTTCACAATCGTTTTGATGAGTCATATAGATTCTAGATCTTTCGATGTAATATCTCTCTCGCTGCGGTGTCGTGCGACAGCAGAAGTGGAGGCAAGATTCAATCGACTATCTTTTATGACAGGTAAGCCACGTGGAATGCCACCCATGGTCAGATCAACGATCTCAACAGGAAGCTCCGACCATCTCAACACATCCCCCCACATCTGTGAGTAGTGATACACCTTCAACATTCGTTCCCTCGTTTATGTTTCCGGAGGTGGAACGGCAACTTGTTCATCTTGAAGTGGGAATAATATATATTTATCGTCATTAAATAGATCAGCAAGCAAGTGTGAATCGGAGAGATTTCTATTCTCTGCACGGTTCGGTGAATGTACAAAGCAAGCTCCACTCTCAGCTAGAATGCCTGATAAGTTATTCCGAACTGGATGTTGTAGTAGCGACGGTAGATAATGATAGGCATGAAGTTCGAGTTCGAGTAGACGATTCTGCCCACATCAGCGTTACAGCAGTATCTTCAAGAGGTATGTTATGCATTGGTTGCTACGGTTTGAGCCTTCTCCCTTCCATTTCATTTTTTCAATCACAGAAATGAAAAAGAAAGGTTTTTGGTTATAATAATTTTCCAGGAGAGCAGAACAGCTTAAATTTTAAAAAAAGTGAGAACGAACCTTGGTCCAGTCAAATTTGGCTGTCGCTTCAATTCGATTCCTCCGTACGCGTAGCCTTCGACGCAGTGATATCCTTTGAAGGCGGACAACGTTGCCTTCACGCGCATCCGGCAGGCGCCTATTCTTATTCTTTTAAGCGAAAACCTTGTATTTCGTTACACATTCATTCATTCAGGTTTCATTCAGGTTTGCCCACATTTTTAAAGAATAAAGGCTTTGAATGTGAAAACAACACAAATATCTCATTGAATAGGGAAAGCACTGACTTGAATCCAGTAGGTGCAGAAGGTAAAGTCGTCGTTGACGGTGGTGGAAGTGTCCCCAAACGTGGCAGTGAAGGAGGCGGCGGTGGTCGTGGCGGAGAGGAGCTGGCCACATCCGGGCGGCTGCCATTAGATTCTTTTTTTTCATTATAGCAATAAGAATGTGCGAAAGTTCTCCAGGTGTTTTAATGTGGATCAGACAGGCTCTCGCAATTATTCTCATTTCCTTACTCGTTGTGCGCAGTTGGTGCTTCCGAATCCGAGTGGGCAGATACCAGTGCTGCAGTTGCGAGGATGCATGTAGCCGCCGTGGTAGCAAGTCGTTGTGAAGCCGTTGCAGCGGGCTAAACTCTCTCCAGTTTCTCTTATCCCCTTTTGTGCCCACTGCACGGATTGTGAGCAGCCAAGAAGAATACAACAAACATCTGCATCCGTAGTGGTCGTTCATCTCGAGGATGTCTCGGAAGGAGAGAATGTCAGATCCCATCGTAGACTGCTGCTGGAAATCTTTGGCCACAATGGTTGGTTCGGTAATCTGCAAAGAGAATCTGCATGTTGGTGGTCTCTTTCATTTCATATCTTGTCATAACATTTATAATGATGTACGAAAAAATAATTTTTAGCCAGTACGTTTCTTTGGAATTTCTCTGTTTTCTTCCATATTCTATTTCTAACTGCAATGTGCCGAGTATTAAGTAAAGAAGACCACGTACGATGATCCGGCGTACTGCATGATTCCCCCGTAGTCGTACTGCCAGCCATAGTTGTAGTTCGTCTCTGGCGTCTCCTTGTCGAATTGGCTGACTTTACCAGTCTACAAAAGAACTCTTCTCACATCTCGAGGGAGAAGGGCAAGGATAGAGAAATGGAAGAGTTAGATAGAGACGATTGAAATCTCCTGAAAGTCCGTATGAAGGATGACCAACCTGAATGTTCCCTGACTGGATGTACACGTAGTTGTCCCTGTCGTGTCGGCTTTGTTCGTGAAAGTAGCCGAGTAAGTGTCCGAGCTCGTGCAGGGCGGTTCCCACCTGAGCAGATAGAAGTCAACCAGATTTGGTTTGAGACACTGGGCAAGGTGGTTACAAATCCCTAGGTCACCCTTCTATCTGGTACTCACAGAGTCACATCCGGTATCGAGTGACAGGCTCTGCGTAGCCCAGCCCGTACGACCGATGTATGACCAGCACCCGCCGTCCTTTGTGCTCATCACCTGAGTTAATAGAGATCAGAGATTAAAGAAATAAGAATAAATATAAGTGGTCGACTTTCTGCGCCGCTTAGAGCTCTCCTAAAAGTTGATGCAAGTGTTGTCACTCCACTGCTTGATTGCCTTCCGAACGACAGTCTCGACGTGAGTTCCCTCTGTGATTGTGAAAAATTGAATATATGAATAGAGAAAGAGAAGTGAGGAAGCGAATAGATGAAAAGATATATGTTCTGACTAGTTAGGCTATCAAAGTAGTAGTAGAAGCCACTGCTCCAGATGGTGGTGGGGTAGCGAGTGTCTCGATACGCTTGCCTGCGAGCTCTTCCGCCTTCGGTCCCTTCAGCGGCCTCACTCTCAGTGCCGTTTTCATTCTCGGCCGACGAGATGATAATGTCCGTCTGATCTCTGTGAAGCAGAGGAACTTCAGATCTTCTGGCAACTGATTGGGAGAGAGCCTTGCCTGGTCAGGATGATATCTCCTCCGTAAAGGCTGGCAGCAACTCCTGCCTTCTGGTTAATGCTCACAACGTTATCTCCCGTCTCCAGAATCACCCTTCGCTCTCGCTTCTTCTCGTCCTTCAACACTTTTTTTCCTTAAGCTTCTGCATATGTTTCCTCTTTTATATACGTTTGTAGTGTGGCTGCACCCACACTCTCTTCATGACCGTATAATAGGCATGCCACCTTAACCTCACTTGCTACCACAAGTAGCACTATAATTATTTGAATGATGACAGATGCTCATTTTGTAGTTTGTCGCCTGTTTTCCCGCCCGATTGGCGGGCAGTATATAAGGAGCGGGTAGCGATCCCCGCCGGTCGCTCCCCGGTTGCTCTTCTGTCCTCCCGCCTCTCTTTCTTTCCCGGAGCCTTAAGCTCCGGCTGCTCGTCCTCTTGCTGTTGGAGTCTTGAGCTCCCTTGTTTATTTCTGCTGATAAAGAAGTCGCCCCTCGTCGTTGTCCTCGTCAGTCTAAACTCGACGTTAGAACCGCTGGGACCTAGACGGGTCCATATCTGGAGAACTCGCCGTTCTTCAACTGTAACCTTGGTGGCTTAGTCCCCAAGGATTCCTCCTCAGCTGTGTGCCAGGAAGGAAGAACCGCTTTAACGCGGAACCTCAATAATCGACGGAGGTGACCCGATCACTGGCGCGAAAGCGCGTGATCGTGGTATCAGAGACCTCTTTGTAAAGGGGAGGTTATCGCCGATTTTAATTTTGCAACGACCGCTAGTCGTTACACGTTAGAAGAACATCAGAAAAAAACAGAAATGTGCTTTTAAAATTAACTTGGCCCACCTTGAGAACTTTGTCGATGACGTTGCGGTCTTCTTGTGTCCACTTTCCTTCTTGCTTCTTGATATCTTCTCCCGCCTTCTTACCAATCACCACCATCTTCTCTCTCATGTAAGCGATGCCTTCGTTCCTGCGCTGTAAAGTGAAAAGAGTTGAGTTGGTTTTGAGATAAATCAACGCAGAATTGAGGAATATAAGTCTAAAGTTTTAAATTAACGATAAAATTTTAAAGTAGCACATTCGCCTCCGTGAATAATTAGTTTATTCCTAAGGAATTTAATGAAATTTGAAACAAGCCGTTTTTTCATCTTCTTGAGATTTGGCAGGGTTTGGATGGCCGAGAACGAGGAAAGGCAAGTGCAGTAGGAGCACCCCGACCGACGACATCTCTTCTCCACTCCGCTCATGTTCGCGCCTTTTAAGGTAACACTCAGGAGAGTGAGAGGGGAATAATGTGTAGTCTACTCATGAAATGACGTGTTCCGCTTAGCAATGGAATGATGTGTTCCTAAAAGTGCAAAACATTGCGTTTCATATTTCAAATGGTCATTGGCCATTATAAGCGGATACTATGAAAGCGGAACAGTTGAAAAAGTGTAGAACTAGTGAGATAGAGAGGGAAGAGAGAAGGACGAGCAGATTACGGACAAGGAAAATTTGGACATAACAAGGTGTATCCAAAATCGGATTACATATTCAAAAGTGACAAACTCTCGTCATGATAATGTTCAAAACAAAAAAACGCTGAAGTTTGTCAGAATTGTTTTTGAATATCATGACTAGGCTCAATTCTTTCACGTATTCAGATGAACATATCCCCCGCATATTAGTGAGCTGAATAATGTCATTTAATTTCAATTTAAATAAAATGTCGATACTTTTTCTCTGTCTCTGTTGCGTCTACATTCTCTTACATCAATCTGCAGGCAATTCCTTTGTCAACAAGTAATTTAATTTGCCTCTACAGAATCTCTGCCAATGCCTTTCATCGCCCTTTCTCTTTCACTCTCTCTCTCTCTCTCTCTCTTTCTCTACCTTCTTTTCTCAACTTCCAATCTCTTCCAAATATCTACTAATCAATTGGATTCGGCAGATACCCTCTGAAAATTTGATGACAAGTCATTTTTCAAATATCTCTGCTAATATACAGAGGCCTAATATGGTCGAAATGGTGAAGTTAAGAAGATTTCTCATTAAAAAAAACCATCTGCGGCCACTTCGTCAGATTCCGGCAGGCGAAGAATCTTCGAAATCCCTCCCATCCTGGATCCCTCGACCATTCACTAAGCCTTGATTAACCGGATAAAAATTTTTTTTAACTAACCATATGCTACTGTACATACCTAAATACCTACATGCTATATGTACCACTCAACGGGCCCACAACTTCTGACAATGGAGGATCTCCAAAAGAACGTTTTTATTCTTTCTGCTGCTTTCCAAATCGCTTTTGGATGACAGAGATCGCGCAAAGAATAAAATAGCACAATTGAAACGAGTATTGCCCAGACAGCGAGATTGACTAAGAGCGACGCTGTTTTTTTGTCCTTGCTTATGTCTGCGAATCGCTATATCACTGTCAGCTTCTTCATGGGCCTTTTTTCTTCTTCGTCCAGAACATGAGCTAAGAAATTGGCAGACCAGTGGAGAGCAGAAACGAGACGGAAAGACCATTTCAAAGCGAGTTGCGTGACATAACATAACAAATAGTCACCCGCACATGGTCTTCGTATGTATCTCATTTCGTGCCTTCCCTTTCTCCAATTATAATCAATCACATCCCAAGCGAGGACTTGTGCCAAGAGGACTCTGCAGTCATAACAGGCTTGCCATTCCGCATATATAATATGGACTGGAGTCTGCCACCGGTTTGGCACCGCCAAGGACTCTTTTCTCCATGTCTTCAGTTTCGACTACACTACGGTAGCAGATATATTCATTGTAATACCATTTTCTTTATGTTCTCTTAATTTGAGTGAATACAAATTGCAATAAGAGCTGGCTAATTTACTGAAGAATTTAAACATATAGTGCGATCGTGTTTATTTTTTTTGCTTTGCAGCCTCTCCTTATACCTAGTGTTAATTGGAGCTGGACATCACTTGCTGGACGTTTTTGCCTGCGGAGCCACCAGAACGACATCGGCACCCACACCAACGACTATTCCTCTGAGTATGCTCTTTTCGTTCTTATAAGATTTCTTCTCTTCAATTCAAGTAGCTGTTCTTATAATTACGCTATTAATCATGATATATTTTTATATATATTAATAATGGATAATTTATGGCACAAAATTTAAATGCAATTATGCGACTACATGGGATGAATCAGAGCAGACTGATTTATGGATGCACTTGAGGACAGAGCGTGAATTGGCAGATCGAAGACGCGGGTAGCCATTAGGAGGAGTATTAAATGAAGCTGTGAATGGAGAGAATTATTTTAGAAGCATTAATTATGATAGGTAAAGGTTGTGACTGAAGATAGGATTGCTCTCATATTCCGCTGTTTAGTGCCGTGCCTAACGTGCAACCCAGATCTGATGACTGTAACTCCACTTGGCGGCGTTGGTGAGACGAAGTTCGCGAGCGATCGATCTCATGGGCACTTGTGCCATGCGCACGCTAGTATGCAATGGCCCAATGGCGACCATCGTGGTGTGTATTATTATTATTATGAGTTTCATATTTTTCGTATAATTATTTTTATGCACCATCGCACATATTACAGGTAGATGAAATTTTGATTTAAAAAACTATTTATTTTGTTCAAATAATACTATAAAATTATAAAAAGAAGAAAAACTTGTAAGCTATGTGGGAATAATAAAAAAATGTGAACAGTTCAACCGCGGAATGAACGGCATCGTGACAGGACCAACATCACCCATGGTCACGCTAACGTGCAATGCGGAAGGCACCGAATGGCTACTTGATGGAGAAGTTATCATGGCGGCAACGTGTGCTGTCCTAAGTTGAAACAAACATAACGTATTTCCTCTTTAACCGAATCCCTAAAAATACCACTCTCACATAGTATCGAGCCATTTTGTGCTGCGTTCCGATATTCTTGCAAAAAATGCGCTGCACATTTGAAAAGTATCATTGTTTTGTATTCCGTTATTGTTGCATTTAGCTTGTGTGCAACTGTTCGCCCTGCACACTTGAAACATGTGCACACAGTTTTAGAGAGCACGCGAATTTGAGAGAGCAAAAGTGTGTAATGCTTTTCTACACACTTTTCCTATCTCACTTTTGATCACTCTGTTGTAATCGAGAAACAAACATAGTGATCCATATCAGTTTAAAAAGTGGGATTAGCTTTCGAGCGACTTTTTCCTAAGTAGCCTCTGGCGATTTTATATTGATTTAAAAAAATTTGCATAAATTGAGGATGTCGGTTGCTGACCAATGTTAGCGATTGTCGGTATCTTGCTTGTGACTAAAAAACGTGGAATGCGTGGCGCAGTGGGTTGCGCGCTCGCTTTCAATTTTGAACGTCACAGGTTCGAACCCCATTCGGTTGAACTTTTTGCTGTGCTGCAGTTTGGAAATTCAAGTTTGGTGAAGTACATAAGAAAAAAATAATTCCGGTGAGAGGTGTCCACTTCACCCATGTTTGAGATTCCACAATGACCTAAACAGTTCGGAAGCAGAAAGTAGTCTTCTTCCAGGTGGCAACCCTATGTATGCCTATCACGGTACTTTTGGAAATGAGGGCAGAATAAAAAAATAACCTTGATATTCGCGTTCCTCGCACCAAATAACCCCCGTGGTGATTTTGTGGAAAAAAGTTATACTGACATTTTGGAGCAGGAGTAACCTAATAGGTAGGTCATTATGGCTTCGCAACAGTGGACGAAGGGAACACCTTCTAATACCCAATGCCCTTATAGACAAGTAGAATGAAATGTATACGAACATTCCTCTCATCGGAATACATTTATTCGTATGTACTTCTCCAAACATGAATTCCACAACTGCAGGTGATACAATTGTACTATTCCCAAAACTTTTTTAACTAAAATTTTTCCCAAGGTGGTTTTCGCTACGGGGAATACGAATATCATATGTATTTGTTATCATGAGCTAATTTTTAGTTAGGCAAGGTTGGAGAAGTAAGATTCTCACTTTGCCATGGTGGTTGGCCAAGCCAAGCCATAGAAAGAAATGAATATGATATTCGTTTTCCCCTCGTCGAAAACCACCCTGGAATGAATTTACCCGAAAAAAAATTTTTTTTAATGAAGTTCGACCTCTGGCGTGGGAGTGGAAGAATGGTACCCGTAGCAAAACATTTCAACCGAATGATGTTCGAACCTGTGACATTCAAATATGTGAGCGAGCACGTAACCCACTGCCCCTCGCAGGGCTATTCGGTTGCTAAAGCCAGACATTGACACTGCTAAAGCCACTAAATTCCGCGATTTTATGCAAACTTGAAAAATCAATATAAAATCGCCGGAGGCCATTTAGGAAAAAGTGAAAATGGTTATCATCATTTCTCGACTTGGACTATCGATCTAGACAGGTGCGATCAAAATCCGCCACCTTATGCTTAGATGGTTCCCTTGTTAGCTGTAGCCATTTTGGCCATTATTCACAGTACGGCCAAAACCTGCTCCAATTTTCCATTTTAGCTCGACCAAATTTTACTGACAACTGGATCCACTTTTCTTCCTAGACTAATCGAAAATCTGTAGCGATCCTTACGACTGATGGAACATAAATCATATAGGGACCTTGAGGCTGTTGAACAAGATGCTAATTCCGCCGTCAAGCCATATATTAATCTCTGATTAAAGTCTCCGTGGAAACGAAATAAATTAAGTTTTCCAGAACTATTTTAAAAGAATATGACGAAATTAAGGCATTTGGCTTGATGAATAATTTTTTGAAGACAATTAAATTAGAAACAAACCGTTTTTTCATTGCCTTGAGATTTGGCACGGTCTGGAAGGCCGAGAACGAGGAAAGGCAAGAGCATCCTTCTTATGATCTTACAGGCCTTTTCACTCGCTCTCGCCCCCTCTATCTTCCTCTCCTCCATTTCTTTTTCCTTTTCCTTTTCCTTTGCTCTCCGAGATGTGAGAAGAGTTCCGTTGAAGAGTGGCCAAGAAAGCCAATTTGACAAGGAGACGCCAGAGACGAACTACAACTATGGTTGGCAGTACGACTACGGGGGAATCATGCGGTACGCCGGATCATCGTACGTGGTCTTCTTTACTTAATACTCGGCACATTGCAGTTAGAAATAGAATATGGAAGAAAACAGAGAAATTCCAAAGAAACGTACTGGCTAAAAATTATTTTTTCGTACATCATTACAAATGTTATGACAAGATATGAAATGAAAGAGACCACCAACATGCAGATTCTCTTCGAACGGCGAACCAACAATTGTGGCCAAAGATTTCCAGCAGCAGTCTACGATGGGATCTGACATTCTCTCCTTCCGAGACATCCTCGAGATGAACGACCACTATGGATGCAGATGTTTGTTGTATTCTTCTTTGTAGCTGATTGCCGTGGAGATAGAGGGAGAGGAAAGCAGAAGGGGAGAAGAGAAACTGGAGCGAGGAAGTGTTAGTGAGATAAAGAGTGAGAGGAAAAGATAGAGAGAGTTTAGCCCGCTGTAACGGCTTTACTACGACTTGC
Source organism: Allodiplogaster sudhausi (assembly GCA_945643635.1). NCBI lineage: Eukaryota > Metazoa > Nematoda > Chromadorea > Rhabditida > Diplogasteridae > Allodiplogaster > Allodiplogaster sudhausi. Next base: position 1,063,614 of record CALZFC010000035.1, on the reverse strand, counting down.
TACCACGGCGGCTACATGCATCCTCGCAACTGCAGCACTTGTCTGTGCTCACTCGGATTCGGAGGCACCAACTGCGCCCAACGGGTAAGGAAATGAGAATAGCCATGTCTGGTCCACATTAAACCACCTTTCATTCATCTTCCGATACCATTCTCGTTGGTCGAGAACTTTCAAACGTTCATATTGATATAATGAGAAAAGAATCTGATGGCAGCCGCCCGGATGTGGCCAGATCCTCTCCGCCACGACCACCGCCGCCTCCTTCACTGTCACGTTTGGGGACACTTGATAAGGCGCATCACAGGTGTGCATATACTACAAACATTGAGACTGTTCGACATTGTAACAGCCGAGCAGACAAGCAGAGATAAGAGAAATAGTGTTGAGCCGAAATTTTTCTGGTATTTTAAGGCAAACATTATTTGTAAAATGGTAAAAAAAAACCGAGTGGGCTCGTTTTATATACTACTAACTCCGAATAATTCGATGATTTATGGTGCAATTGCATGAGAACCAGAGTGTATTTCAGTACGGGTACAGCAACGATCCTGTAAAAGAGTCTCAATATTATGAAATAATTTCTCACCGATTTACAATTAATAAAGTGCAAGAGCAAAATCTGTTAAGATCCTTACGAATGCTGGAACATAAATCATTCGGATGAACAAGATTCTTATTCCGTCAGCTAGTAATAGGCCAATCTTTCTCTCTCTCTGATTGATTTCACCGAGGAAAAGGAATAAATTAAGTTCTCCAGAACCAGTTGGATGATCAGCGAGCGATTCTCGTGAACAAAAAAGAGCGGATTTCGGTATACATTATGAAATAGAGCAGAGGCTCAGATAAAGTCTAGTTAAGACGACTTTGATTCACTCTACCATTAGCTGTGTTTTGTTTTAATTTTTTTTACGTTTTTATTTTGTACAAATAGAACAAAAGAATATGAAGAAGAAGAAAATTGTAAGCTCTATCAGATGAACAAAATTGTGCAGTCGATTCGCGGAATGTTGAGAGTGGGCCAACAACTGCAACGGTCACGCCCATCTGTAATCCAGCTGGCACAGCGTGGCTCTCCTGCATAGACAAAGAAGAAATCAAGGCGGCCACGTGCGCTATCTTATCATCAGTTCTGTGAAGTTCTTCATATTTCGCCTTCACTTACTATAAGACGTTGATGTACATACTTTCAGAAACACTTGCATAATTTCTTTAGTATTTCCGAGATGCGAAACTTTATAATAAACTGTAGACAATCTTGCAAGCCAGGATGGAAGACAAGCAGGTTTTGTTGTTGTAAAGAAGTGTACATTGTAAATGAATGTAGTTGAATCGGACGATTTGAACTTACGCGACGCAACTGTCCTTTGAGTTAAGATCTATACCATCGGACAAGAGCGTGCGTGCCTATTGTAAAAGTGGAGTGGTGTACACTACGACTTCTGGGATTGGGTGGTATTCTTTCAAGTCTATGAGTAGGTTATTAGCTTTAATATTGTCTTTCTTCCCAAACTCTCTCTCGAACCGATAGTCCTTAGCAACGGCGAGAACGACGACGGCCTCGAAATTTCTCGTCGACGTTAAGGGAGGATCGAGACATGGCCGGGCGGGATGTTCAGGTGGATAGCCGATAGCCAGCACTTCCTTCACGTAGATGTAGGGGGATCGGCGCGAGCTGTAATTAATGAGTAGACGAATAAATTAAAAAAGCCAATTCTGAAATTCTTTGGTTAACAGGTAGATCAAAGAATAAACCGGACGGTTAATCGGCAAAACACGCCATCATATTTCGCAGAAATAAGTGTAAATGACAAATGATACCTGGAGGACAAGTGCAAAGAAGAGCTGGAATTGCACGCTCTAATGTCACCACGGTCCTCAATAGGTAGATTATTTACTCATTTATTTGCTTCCCATTGATGCACATTAATGATTGCGCGAACAATGGAGTAAGACCAGAAGAAGACGGCGAGCGGCTGCGTGCATATCTGACCAAGAAGACAGGCGCAAGCAACGGCAGCCAGCGGATCTTTCATGCCATGGATTGAAAGAATATATATTTTTTCTTCTTGAATTGTCAACATTTTTTTGTGATTTATTAAATATAAAAAAAAAGGTTTAGAAAAGTGAGCCAGCATGCATATGTCTTAAGTCTGGCCATGAATGAGTCACAACACTTTAGCTGGTTGAATATAAATGTTATGTGCCATTTCTTGTTTGGATGAACATATTATTCAGAGAGATCTAATATGCAGGGTGTATGGAAAAAAATTAGACTATTCATGATTTTCGCTGTCAAAGTTCAGCTTTTTTTAGTCTTCAGCATAAGCATGACGAGAGTATGTCACATATGTATGTAATCCGATTTAGGATACACCTTGTTATGTCAGGTTGTCTGTGTCCGTAATGTGCTCGCCCTTCTCTCTTTCCCTCTTCCCACTCTATCTCACTAGTTCTACACTTTCACAACTCTTCCGCTTTCATAGTATCCGCTTATAATGGCCAATGAACATTCGAAATATGAACCGAAATGTTTTGAACTATGCGAAACACATCATTCCTTAACTAAGCGGAACACATCATTTCCTGAGTAGACTACAGATTATTTCACTCTCCCTCTCCAGAGTGTTCTCTTAAAAGGCGCGAGAATGAGCGGAATGGAGAAGAGATGTCCGTCTGCTCCTACTGCTCCTGCCTTTGCTCGCTCTTGGTCATCCAAAGAAATCTCAAGACGATGAAAAAACGGTTTGTTTCTAATTTCACTGACTTCTCAAGCTAAAAAATTCACCGAGCCAAATCTTTTTTCTTCAATCATACTCCTTTAAGATTTCAGGATTTTACTCCCGAATTCTATGTCATTTCTCTAGAAATGAACTCATCCTCTTTTCACTTTACAGCGCCGGAACGAAGACATCGCTTACATGCGAGAAAAGATGGTGGTGATTGGCAAGAAGGCGGGAGAAGATATCAAGAAGCAAGAAGGAAAGTGGACGCAGGATGATCGCGCCGTCATCGACGAAGTTCTCAAGGTGCGTCAACTTTGACTTTCAAGACACATAAATATAAATATAATAACTATTTCTATATAAATTCATGCTGATGATCATGCATAAGCTAAAGGACAAAAAGAATTGTTGAAGGACGAGAAGAAGCGAGAGCGAAGGGTGATTCTGGAGACGGGAGATAACGTGTTGAGCATAAACAAGAAGGCAGGAGTAGCTGCTGACCTTTACGGAGGAGATATCATCCTAACCAGGCAAGGCTCTTCCCAATTAGTTGCCAGAGAATCTGAAGTTCCTCTGCTTCACAGAGATCAGACGGACTATATCATCTCGTCGGCCGAGAAGGAAAACGGCACTGAGAGTGACGTTGCTGAAGGCAGCGAAGGTGGGAGAGCTCGCCGGCAAGCATACCGAGACACTCGCTACCCCACAACAATCTGGAGCAGTGGCTTCTACTACTACTTTGATAGCCTAACTAGTCAGAACATCATCTCTTTTCATCTCTTCTCTCCCTCGCTTTCTTTCTGTCTCTCACTCTTTCTCTCAAAATCGATTCAAATCTCCACTCTCACAGGGGGAACCCACGTCGAAACTGTCGTTCGGAAGGCAATCAAGCAGTGGAGTGACAACACTTGCATCAACTTCTACGAGAGCTCCACTGCGGCGAACAAGGTCGTTCAATTCTATTTCTGTTTCCTTTCTTCTCTGATATCTGCTTCTTCAGGTAATGATCACAAAGGACGGCGGGTGCTGGTCGTACGTCGGTCGTACGGGATGGGCTACGCAGGGCCTGTCGCTCGATACCGGATGTGACTCTGTGAGTTAAAGATAAAATAGTGAAAGAGAGAATTGTAACCACAGGGACAGGGGTCTCCCCCAGATCTGCTTGACCTCATTACGCTCAGGTCGGAACAGCCCTTCACGAGCTCGGACACGCCCTCGGCTACTTTCACGAACAAGCCAGACACGACAGAGACGACTATATCTACATCCAGTCAGCGAACATCGAGGTTGGTCATCCTTCTTATGATCTTTCAGGTCCATTCACTCCCTCTCGCTCTCTCTATCTCCCTGTCCTTTATTTCTCCATCCTTTCCCGTCTCTCTCCGAAATGTGAGAAGAGTTCGGTTGTAGAGTGGCGCAGAAGCCCAATTCGACAAGGAGACGCCAGAGACGAACTACAACTACGGCTGGAAGTACGACTACGGTGGAATCATGCAGTACTCCGGATCATCGTCCGTGGTTTTCTTACCTTCTTTCCCTTCATAATGTAGTTAGAAATGGAGGACAACAAGAATACATATAAATTCCAAAAAAGTACTTATTAATTTATTTGATATGACAAGATATGACATGAGAGAGAGTACCAACCTGCAGATTCTCTTTGAACGGCGAACCAACAATTGTGGCAAAAGACTTCCAGCAGCAGGAGACGATGGGCTCGGACATTCTCTCCTTTCGAGACATCCTCGAGATGAATGACCACTACGGATGCAGATGTTAGTTGGCTTCTTCTTGGCTGCTCACAATCCGTGCAGTGGGCACAGAAGGGGAGAAGAGAAACTGGAGATAGTTTAGCCCGCTGCAACGGCTTCACTACGACTTGCTACCACGGCGGCTACATGCATCCTCGCAACTGCAGCACTTGTCTGTGCCCACTCGGATTCGGAGGCACCAACTGCGCACAACGGGTAAGGACATGAGAATAGCCTGTCTGGTCCTCATTAAAACACCTTTCATTCATCTTCCGGTACCATTCTCCTTTGTCGGGAACATTCAAACGTTCATATTGATATAATGAGAAAAGAATCTGATGACAGCCGCCCGGCTGTGGCCAGATCCTCTCCGCCACGACCACCACCGCCTCCTTCACTGCCACGTTTGGGGACACTTCCACCACCGTCTTCGATGACTTTACCTTCTGCACCTACTGGATTCAAGTCAGTGCTTTCCCTATTAAATGAGGTATTTGTAAGTAATGGAAATATATCTGGGGGTAGTTTTCCCATTCAATGGAACGAAATACAATATTTTCGCTTAATAGAATAAGAATAGGCGCCTGCCGGGATGCGCGTGAAGGCAACGTTGTCCACCTTCAAAACTAATCACTGCGTCGAAGGCTGCACGTACGGAGGAATCGAATTGAAGCGACAGCCAACACTCACCGGACCAAGGTCCGTTTACCACTTTCTTCCTTTCTGTTGTTGTAATTCCTTGAGAATGGATGCCAATGCTGCCTTCTTGAAGATTCTGCTGTAGCTCGGATGTGGGTCGAATCGTCTACTCGAACTCGAATTTTATGCCCATCATTGTCTACCGTCGTTACAACAACATCCAGTTCGGAATTACTTATGTCGCATTCTAACTGCGAGCAGCTCGGGATTCCTCGCTTTGTGCATTCTCCGAATCATGAAGGAGAATCTCTAAGATTACTTCGTATTGATAACCACAAACCCCGTAGAAGAACATGAATCCCCGAACATTTATCTATGCAACAAAACTAATAACGATTGCCTTTCCAATTCTCGTAACGTTTTCGTCGATAAATATGCAGCATACCCAAAACTGTTGAGCCGGTTTCAAGGAGCTTCAAGGAGCTTTCAAGGAGCTTGAGATATTTGATATGCTTCTGTACATCGCCATGGGTGTCATCCACTCACTCGGCCTTCCTGGCCTCCTGGAGATGTCTAAAAAGAGTCATCATAGAATCTTTTCTTCGCTTTGAAATTAACGATATTTTAGAGAATAATTTAACTGGTGAATATGAACGGCAACGGACTCTGACAACGGAAGACTTCGAAGTTGAGGAGCGAATGACTTCGGACTTGCGAGCACGATAGATGAGGAAGCCCAGCGAGGACATTGTATCGTTCTCAACGTTCGATTCAAAACGCTTGTCTCTTTTCCACTCTCTCCGTTTCACACACTCTCTCATAAGAACGTGCTAGACGGGCGCCAAAGAGGACCACCCACACCTTTTCTCTCACTCTCTCATTCTCACGCGCACCCTCTCGTTCTCACTCTATCTCTATAATGAGTATCTGGGTAGCCACGCCCATTGTTGCCTCCATCTCCTCATTCATCTCCGACTCATTCACTTTATGTCCCAGTCGAGTACTAGCACAGTCGGTCCGTTTTATCTTCTTGCGCTCTCGCCTATTATTGTTGCCTTCTCTCAAGCAGACCGATTTCAGATAAATCTGATAGCTGTTTTTTTCACTCGTCGACTTCTCTTCACCTACCAAGAGATCAAAATCAACTAGGTTTCCTGACTAGCACGATTCTTCCCAATCTAATTTTCCTGAGCCGAAGCTTGTGCTTGGCAAGAAGCCCTCCCAATGCTGTCGTGAGTACGAAGCAATTGGAGTGGAGGGTTTTTTTTACTCCAGACATTTTTTGGTGTCACTCCAGACTGACGCTTGTGCGTGTTTATTCGTGTGATATTAATAAGAAGGAAGGGCCGAGTTGTCAGTAGCCTAGGCTAGTCTCTCATTCAAGAGACCGATCTAGACCTTACACAATGAATCATCAAATGGATCAGCTGAACTTGGCTAATCAAGCCAGAATGCAGTAATCGTAAGAGAACCAAATGTGGCATGGCTGTAGGAAAATCATCAACGTCACGATCTCTTGGTTAAAATCGAAAAATGGCCATGAACAAGCTGATTGTGGGCTGGAAGGTATCAGCCGATTGCAAAGATCAGCAAGCAATCGGTCAGTGAATGAGAAAAGAGCATCGACCATGGACAATCTCGTTGTGTGTACAATTTTATTTGGACTATTGTAATATTTAGTATGATGCTTCTGTTATAGAACGTAGCAACGTTCAACTTTTTGTTTCTTTTCAACATAATAACGATGAGGGATTATCATGTACACATAAGTAATCCGATTTTGAATACACCTTGTTATTCGAAAATGTACGTGTCCGCTATGTGCCTGACCTTCCATCCCCCTCTATATCTCACTCCCCTCTCTCTCTCTCCTTCTCCATCGTTCTACATTTTTTACAACTCTTTCGGTTTCATAGTATCCGCTTATACAAGCTATAGACCGCTTGAATTTAAAGGATCGAGAATGCGCGGGATGCAGTAGAGATGTCGTCTGCTCAGCTACTCCTACTGCTCTTGCCTTTGCTCGCTCTTGGTCTTCCAAACCCTTCCAAATCTCAAGACGATGAAAAAAAGGTTTATTTCTAATTCCATTAACTTCTCATTGCCAAGCAAATGAAATTCACCTACCCGAATGTGTTAATTTGCTTTAGAATTTTTATAAACTTTAACTCTAAAAAAGTTAACTTTAAAGAATAGTACTTTTCATGCCCATACAGCCCATAATAAAAACGTTCATCACGATGCATTGACACATGAATTTTTGAAGGATGACAAGAAACGAGTGCGTAAGGTGTTTCTGGAGACCGGAGATAACTTGATGAGCGTCAACAAGAAGGCAGGAGTCGCAGCCGGCCTTTACCGAGGAGATATCATCCTGACCAAGTCCGGCACTTTCTCACTCCCAATCAGTTTTGCCAGATGATCTGAAGTTTCTCTGCTTCACAGAGCTCAGACAGACGTTATCGCAAAGGAGAGAAATGGCACTGAAGGCAGCCAAGGCGGAAGAGCTCGCCGGCAAACAATGCGAGACAGTACTTACCCCGCCACACTTTGGAGCAATGGCTTCTACTACTACTTTGATTTAACAACTAGTCAGAGCATCTTTATTCCATCTCTTCTCCCTCATTCTTTCCAGTCTCTCTCGTAAAGAATGTCGCCGACGAGTGTTTGGCAAAACAATTCATAATGGGATTTGACCCATGTACATTATTTATTCACTGGAGACCCCTTTAACATCTATTCTACTCTCCACCCTCATTCACAGTTGGAACACGTGTCGAGACTGTCGTTCGGAAGGCAATCAAGCAGTGGAGAGACAACACTTGCATCAACTTCTACGAGGACCCCACAGTGTTGCAAAAGGTCGCTCATTTTCATATTTTATGATCTCTGCTTCTTCAGGTGATGATCACAAAGGACGAAGGGTGCTGGTCGTACATCATGGTAACGCAGAGCCTATCAATGGGGATTGGATGTGACCATGTGGGTGCAAGATAGAAGAGTGACCAAGCGATATGAAATCCCCGGACCTGGTTCTGCCCCTCATCTGATTTGGCTGACCTCAGACTCCTTAGGTGGGAATCGCCCTTCACGAGCTCGGACACGCACTTGGCTACTTTCACGAACAAGCCAGACACGACAGAGACAACTTTGTCTATATCCAGTCAGCGAACATCGATGTTGGTCATCCTCTTATGATCTTATGGCCCGCCCTCTCTATTTATATTCGTCAATGATTTCCCTTCCCTCTCCGATACGTGAGAAGAGTTCCGTTGTAGAGTGCCCAGATCAGCCAATTCGACAAGCAGACGCCAGAGACGAACTACAACTACGGTTGGAAGTACGACTACGGTGGAATCATGCAGCACGCCGGAACAGCGTCCGTGGCTTTCTTATCTTCTTTCTCTACATAATGTAGTTAGAAATGGAAGATGGGAAGAATACAGAAAAATTCCAAAATCAAATAATCTGATGGCAGCCGGCCGGGTGTGGCCAGACCTTCTCCGCAGCGACCAGTGGCGGCTACTTCAATCGCACTTTGGGGGACACTTCCACCACCATCTTCGATGACTTTACCTTCTGCATTTACTGGATTCAAGTCACTGATTTCTCTATTATATCTGATTACTAACAAAGTGCTTAGCGTCGGTTTGTAAAAGATTTCTTCTGGAACCTCGAATGCTGCTTCCGGTTTAATTACCCCAGTTTGAGGCATGTATGTATGTACATACATTGTAAAATGCACTACGCGTACTTTTTGGCAAATTTGGCATATTCGTGTGGAATATTCCAAAAAAGTGTGCACAACGAGTCGAAAATGCAAAAACAACCGTTTTTTTTAGTTGGCACCGTCATATATGTATGTAGAAAGCCATGAAGAGAATTTCTAATATTTTTTTAAAGAATTCGCTACTATTTAGTTTAAATTAAATTGTTCTCATACAACGAAGTCATGCAGCGAGGATTAAAATTTATATTTCACTGGGCGTCATTTTCTTTAATCGTTAGCGATTGAGCTACCCCATGCACAATACCTGCGGCAACATTTACTTGCGTACCACCATTCGCGGTGTGCTTTCCTCCGATTGTCATTCCGGTAATCATTTTTTTTTATATAATTGAATACTTATTTGAGATTAAATATCAGGCAAAGGGACACGAGTTCCAAGAGGTTAGGTGTCATCGTGCAACATGATGCGATTCCAATGCCCGCCTGGCGCATTCATGTACACCATTCCGTATGTCGTTTAACTTTCTGCATATATATATATATATATATATATATATATATAATATATATACATATACCTGTTTTCTTAAGACATTTTCGTTTAAGAGTTGGTGGTGGAGCGTCTATGAACACTAATTTGGTCGTTGCCCTTCTTGAATGCACGCCGTCAAGAACGTGGAAATTTATAATAAATACCATGTCATTTGCAGACCTTATGTGTGCATAATAAACTATACAGTTTGTTCGTATTCATTCTTCGAAATCGCATGTTTACTCTTCGTTGAATGCTTGTTTGTCATATTGCCGCTTGTGTGGAGCTTTAAATTGGTTTGCCTTGTTCATCATCGACTCACTCGATGATGAACACAAAACTTTCATATAGGTTTCCACAGTTGTAAAATTCATTATAATTTATTGGTAAAGAACAAGTGAAATTTTTCGACGGTTTCAAATCAGGACTTCCTCAAATACGTATGTATGTATGTACATACATATATATATATATATATATATATATATATGTACTATGTATATGCCTCGTAATATAAGGCATTCATGCATGTAGTGTGTACATTAACATAATTTTAAGTTCCGGCTGTTCGGTATTTTCTCACAATCAGTACTATGAAACAACTTCGCCGATTTACAGTTTGAGGATGCGCAAGAGAATATTCTGCAGCGATCATTAGGAATCTTGGTATGTACATAAATCATTCGGAGACCTTGTGGCTGATGAGCAAGATTCAAATTCCCCAGCAAGCCCTAAGCTAATTTCTGATTGATTTCTCAGAGGAGACGAAATAAATTAACTTTTTTCTGAGCGAGGTGGAAGATGAGCATGTGATGAAGTAAAGTACGAGGACGAATTGTTTCTTGGAAGAGAATGAGAAATAGAGTATAGACTCAGAAGAAGGTGGGGAGGTATGTATGCAGGTGAAAACGAGAGAGAAACACTATGAGACAGCTCAGTTGTGTAGATTTTGTGCAGAAAGTGTGATGGACAGGGGTGACAGGCAATAATGTATGTAGATTGGCGGTCAGGAAGAACAGCCCGTTGCATATAAGGGGTGGCTAATCGAACATGGCAACCAGCATTAGGAAAGAATGTTCATCTTTCAGTTTAGATTCGAAAAACTGAGCCGCCATGATCGAAGATTGATATTTCAGACAAATGCACCACATTCTGGGCATTCTCTACATGTTGCAGAGTGCCGCCAATGCCTGCCTGCCTACGGGCTCGGCGGGAACTAAAACGACTACGATACCGACACCTCCAACAACACCAACAACAAGTATGTGGCATACAGATATGAATGTTGTATTTCCTATTATAAAGAAAAATAGTTCGCAAATTATGTAACTGCTTGTTTACAGTTCAATTGTTCACTTACTGCGAAATAGTGTATCGAGTATCCGAGGGAATATTTTAGTAGGCACAATTTTTTTTTCCTCTCTGTAAGACTCAAGGAGGCCGCTATGGACGCCTGCCCTAGAAATTCATAATTTTTCTGCAACCTTGAAAACATTATGAGGGATGTATCTAGTGTTCATAACGGATTTTAGGGGGTCAAAAAGTTTTCAAAAATTTTTTTTGACTCCGTTATAAGTAAAAATGCTCCAAAATTTTGGAAGACCATATCTTAAGTTATACTTAATATTTCTCGAAAATCTTTTTAATGTTAAAAAACCTTGTTCAAAACTACACAAAAAAGTCCGCGGTGACTATTTTCGAAAAATTTTATTTTTATGACTTTTGCCCAATTTAATTTTTAAGATATGATCTTCCAAAATTTTTGTAGCATTTTTACTTATAACTAAGTCAAAAAAAATTTCGAAAACTTTTTGACCCCCTAAAATCCGTTATGAACACTAGATACATCCCTCATAATGTTTTCAAGGTTGTAGAAAAATTATGAATTTCTAGGGCAGGCGCTCCTTGACCCTTACAGAGAGGCTCTCTTAAGTTAGTTCATCTACTACTTGCTTGTCTACGAGCCCGGCGATAACTACCCCTACAACGCTTTCGACAACACCAACAAGTATGTGTTCGTACAGTAAGCCGTTATTTTGTTGAAAATTCATAAATTATGCAGATACTTGGATTATGTTCAATTGTTTCCTTAGAACGAAACCGAGTATCGAGGATTCTTTGGAATATGTTACTAGGCGGTGATTAGATGTCTTTAAATTGTAATAATTGAGCTACTCCATGCACCGTCTGCCCATTGGCTACATTTGCATGCGTACCACCTTATCAGTGCTCACCACCGATAATCATACCGGTATTTTTTTTTACGTTTGAATAATTGTGGTGAAAGATCTGACAAGGGGACACGAGTTCCACTAGTTTAGGCGCCGTTGTGCAACGTGATGCGATACCAATGCCCGCCTGGCGCATTCATGTACACCATTCCGTATGGCATTAACGTTTTGCAAACCTAAAATTTACATAAGTCAAAGTGATATGTTCGTTTTAAAGAATATTATGGTCATTTAAGGCCTGGAGGTGGAGATCCTGTAAACACAAATTTGGGTTTTGTCGGACAAGAATGTGGAAACTTACGGGAACTGGAGTGCTGTTTTCCAACCTTATGTGTGCACCATAAATCGTACAGTTTGAAAGTATTCACTCTTCGGAATCGCTTGTTCACTCTTCGTATAATGCTCGTTTGTCATATTGTTGCTTGCTTATAAGGAGCTTTAAATTGGTTTGCCTATTGAAAAAAATCGACAATCTCTTGATGAACAAAACTTTTATATGAGGTGGTTTGAACATTTGTAAAACTCGCTATATTTTATTGGTAGAAATACTGAAATTTTTTAAAGGTGACAAATCTATATATATATACAGTGCCGTGCAAAATTATATTTACTTTTAGTTTTTCATTCATAACTTCCTTCAAACTTCATGAAAGTCAATGAAATTTTCAGGGTTGCTTTTTTATGCTGTTAGACGTATAGTCTCAGAGTATTGGTTTCATTGATCAACTATAAAGCCAGAAAAAAAATCAATAACCCAAATCATTCGTGTTGCACATTTAATCATGCTGAACCAAATGGGTTATTTCTTTAATATTTGGGTAGATTTTATTGGATTAATGTTTTATTTATAATCTAGAACATCTCTGCTATAAGTTTTTTGTCTAATTGCTTTTTAATCACATCTCGTTACATGCTGCCAGCCTTCAGTTCGCGATCCATGCACTCAGCCAGAGATGCAGATGGTTCAGAAGCATAAAATCGATCATTTACCACTATGCCTACAGCGATAATGATTTTAATATATTCACAATACATCACTAAACTAATTCAGATGGTTGCTCGACCTCTGGAAATTAGGTGCTAACTATTTGTGCACATTTTGAACACCGAGATCAACATTGGTCCGCAGCGCAGACTTGCTAAAAGTGATGTTGTGTTGGGGTCCGTGTATCAAAAGCGATTTTGCCTATCTCAAATAATAGCTAATAGGCTTTTATATCTTTTGAAGTCCTATTTCATCCCTGACTTCATGAACTCACAAGATACAATAGATCGTTTTGAATGGACCCTGGCATAGAGAAGTACGGTGACATTTTAGCCAGGAATCTAAACCCGAAAGTGTTTTGATCGAGTCATAAATCACTTTATCCGATACAGCAGTGTTCATCAATAGTCTTACTCTCAAATTGCTAATTTAAAGTTGTGATTGATATAGAACAGACAGCTGCCAATAAACCGTGCAACCTTATGCCAGGGATACATTCAAACAATCTACTGTATCTACTGTGTTCATGAAGTCAGGGATGAAATAGAACTTCAAAAGATATAAAAGCCTATTAGCTATGATTTGAGATAGGCAAAATCGCTATTGATACACGGACCCCAACACAACATCACTTTTAGCACGTCTGCGCTGCGGACCAATGTTGACCTCGGCGTTCAAAATGTGCACAAATAGTTAGCATCTAATTTTCACAGGTCGAGTAACCATCTGAGTTAGTACAGTGATGTATTATGAATATATTAAAACTATTATCGCTGTAGGCATAGTGGTAAATGATCGATTTTATTTTTCTGAACCTTCTGCATCTCTGGCTGAGTGCATGGATCGCGAACTGTAGGCTGGCAGCATGAAACGAGATGTGATTAAAAAGCAATTAGACAAAAAACTTATAGCAGAGATGTTCTACATTATAAATAAACCATTAATCCAATAAAATCTATCCAAATATTAAAGAAATAACCCATTTGGTTCAGCATTCCTAAATGTGCAACCCGGATGATTTGCGTTATTGATTTTTTTCTGGCTTAATAGTTTATCAATGAAACCAATACTCTGCGACTATACGTCTAACCGCATAAAAAAGTAACCCTGAAAATTTCATTGACTTTCATGAAGGTTGAGGGAAGTTATGAATGAAAAACTAAAAGTAAATTGAATTTTGCACGGCACTGCATATATATATATGTTTTATTAAGCATTCATCAGTGACGTAATAACAACGACTTATAATGTAATGATGATAAAAGGCATGCGAGTTCCGCGTTTTATTTATTTGCAAAAAGAAAGGAAGGAAGGAGAGAATCGGTGGTTCCATGGATGAAGAGATTCCTCTAGGTGTTGCTAAAGCCATTCTTGTCCTCAATCATGGAGATCTCGGGGTAGTCACTGATCATTCTGAATGTGTAGAGGATATAAAAGTAGTTGACTTTAATGGCCCAAGCTCCGCCCACCCGTCCAACAAGCTCCACCCACTATTCGAGAAAAGCAGAAGAAAATAATTATATTTAGATTCGGTCGATTAAATCTGTTTTTTTTTGTCCGTTAACAAAGTCGCTGCTGACAGTGGCGGTCGCGACGTAGACGGGAGGGAAGGACGGCGGCTTCGGAGGACGCGGGATGGCGACGATGCGAGGGCGGCTGAAAAGAGTGATGACTGAATTAGATGCCCTTCTATGCCGCGCCCGCCCCTCCAGCAGGCTCCACCCAACGGAGCACAAGGCCCCGCCCACGAGATCAATATTACCCGCCACCTGACTCACTTGGTCCCGCCCATCGAATCGCTAGGCCCCGCCCACTAGATCACTAGGTGCCACTTAAGAGTTCGGTCTAACTGCGACGCGTAGCGCGCCTTCTTCTTCGGCGCGGGGAGCGGCAAAGCGTCGCTCTGCTTCTCCTCCGTCCAGGTGGACTGAAATGGGTCGCTTGAGCATCAAGTGGATATATGGTTGAAGTTGAGGGAAACAGCGTTATTTCTGTATTTTTGTACAATTTGTAACAAGGTATACTGTAGAAACAAGCAATGTTGTAGACATCACATAAAAGATGATCATAGCCACTCTATATACTGCAGCTTTGTTTATATGTAGATCTGAGCAGAGGAGCTAACCGGATCAGAGCCCTCCTTGTCATTGTCGTCCGGAGTGGACACCTTCTCCTCGATGACGGCCAGCTGGGCCTAGGAATAAGAATATATTTTATTAATTGGCCTCAATGGTCATTATATTCCAATTCAGGCTCCGCCCACCCGCCCACTTTGTTAGGCAGAGGAAAACAAAGAACAATTTCTCACTGAGAAGCCACTTGAGGAGCGAGTGAAGAGTGCGGAATTCTAAAAGGGAATTTTTATTTACATTACGCTATTTAAAAAAATTTTTTAAATAATTATTTTAAAACTATTTTAAATAGGATCGTGGAATTTTGCAACCTTTTCGGGGGCGTAGGCCACGGGTGACTGGCTCACAACGAGCAGATCCGACAGCGACGAGATTTTGCTGTGGTCCTGCAACAACGAATGAGGGATGACCAGATTCATGAGGTAGATCAATTTGTCGTATTCGATGGATATCTTGTAGGTTACAAAGTTGTGTCGTCTACCAATTTCTAGCAGCTCGCTTACATCGCAGACTTCCGTCGTCGCCCACCCCGGGCTAGCAGAAGCAGAGTACGAGGGCGTCTCGGCGAACGGCAACTCTGAAGACAAGACATTTACATATTTTCAGAATTATTTTTCCTGGCATTGCTACAAAATCGCAGTAATATCTTTCTCTTGAGCGATGCAAAGGCATTACTGTGGAATGGATGCTTTAATCTTATATGTTTTAAGTATTTAAATTATGTTTCTTATTGACCGAGAAGCGTCAAAACTCGGTCCCAGACCTTCTGTCTGAGTCGCGGAGGCAGCGACCACGCGCGGATGCGGCGACTCGTCAAGTAAGCGTGAAGGGCGTGTCAGAAGCGGCGAACCGTTCGATGAATCAGCAGCCTGAACATTATTATTTTAATTTTATGAAACAATTCCTCTAATAATAATCATTTTTCTTTTTGTCGGTACTTATTATCGAAACATTTAATTTCGAACGCGAAAAGGTCTTCAGGCCTAGCGACAAGCCGATCATTCGATCACAGGGGAAATCAACGAATAACTCGTACAAGAACAAGCGCGTCGCGCCATTGGCGAATCCGCTCTTCAGTCAGGACGACTTTGACGGAGCCAAAAGAGAAGCGGATCTTCACCTTGCAGCGGCGCTGCAAATATAATTTTTGTTAATTATTTATTTATTTCCTTTTCCATTAATGCTTCTGTTTAGTAAACAACAAGTTTTTGCAAATAATTTTTTTAATTTCTATAAAAATTAAATATACATTATTATTTACTTCCAAACTCACATATGCCTGGCCGTGGACGTGGACGACGTCCGTCTTCAAGTCGATCGCGAGCGCGCGGGCCATTTCGAGGACAAAGCCTGCGAAAGTAAGGAAAAAGCCGTTTGAATTTCCCGCCGCCGTATTTAAACTTTCGCGTTGAGACCTTTGTCCTGTTGAATGTAGACGAGAAGAATGCCGTGACGCGTCAGCGAGCAGGGCCGCAGCTTCCACTCGCGAACAGAGTCGAAGATCCAACCCTGGCGAATTATGGATTTTAGACTCCGCCCACCTGTCCTATTTTTTAAACATTTATTTTTTCAATGTTTATTGATTTATTTTTAAAAGCAAGTGTTTGCAGAATCATATGTACAAGCAATCTTCTCCAAAATAAAAAAAAATCTAATGGTTCAAATAGTGCAATGTTTTTAATCACTTTGATAACGGTGGCGGGGTTATTCTGATTTTGATTTTGATTTTGGCACGTGGATTTCAGTCTTTTCCTTGCTTTTTTTTCTTCCGAGCGATTATCTCTCCTTCTCACAAGGAGGGAAGGGCTCGAGCTCTCATTTTAAGACAAGCAGAAAGCCACCGCTAGAGGTTTAAAAAAGGAAATTTTGTTTAGCCCTTCACTTTTCACGTCCCAGATGACGCGGTTTGGTTGTTCTTGCTTTGTTAGCTCGAAATTTAATTTTTAAAAAATTCACGAGCAGCCAGTTTTTGCTCAATCCCATTCAGATTATCTCCGCGTTCTCTGTCAAGAAGATAACAGGGCCGAAGAATGGGAACGAATATTCATTGAGGAAAATGGTTGCTCGTCGAAATATGATATCTCCGAATACCATCTGGCGGGTCCGAATCGGAATGGCTCCATCGACGACTCGCTCGAATTCAGCAACTCTCCAGCGGCTGCTGTTCGGCAAGGAGATCAGCTGAAAAGCCAAAAGTCATCGTCCGGGTCATTAATATTATCAAAGAATGATACATTTTGTGCAATATAGGAAATCGATAAACACCTTTGAGAGGTCCACGCTGACAGGCACCTTGGACATGTTGACCATTCTGTAGGGCGGTCAGGGCGAGAGAGCGAGAGAGGTTGAGAGAGTGAGAGAAGAGGGAGAGAGGGGCAGAGAAGAACGAGTGGATTGGGAGTGATGGGCGAGTAGAGTGACTGTTCCTCCGGCCGACTGCCACAGGCGATGCGAGAGGGAATGATGAAGAGAAAGCGAAATTGGAAGCTGAAGATATATGATGATTTTTGTTTGATCAACATGTAAAAAATGCTATGAAAGGTACACGAGCACTCCGCTATTTCGCAATAAATCAGCGAATGCAATTTTATTGAGGAAATGAAATTAGAATTTGAGATTGAAGAGTGCATAGTTTTTTAATAGCATGTCAAAAAACTTGTAAAGTACATTTCAGCTTTGAGATTTCGCAATAGATCCGAAGATTACTTTATTATTATTAGCAGTATTAATTAAGATGACCGGCTGATGCGAACGAAAATGAAATTTTGCACGTTTAATCCTTACTCCTTATGATTTCGCACTATGTACCTAGGCAAGCAAAATACATTTGTCAACCCATTTTTGTTTTCTCCAAGCAGTGCACTATCAGCATATTGTTTTGGGAGGTTATGAAATATCGATATGCAGAAGCGATTCGTTTTTTTAACGCAATTTTGGGCGAATTTTCCAGGCCGCGAATCCAGCTCAACTTTCACTTTGCTCTCGTTCTTGCCCTTCTTTGCCAGCTCAATCACGCCTGGGATGTCAATGCGCGTTAGGAACGCTTGGTCGCGTCCATATTCGATAGTCCCGAAGAGAAAGAGAAGGAGGGAAACTAGGAGAGAAAATAAACTTGAAGCGATGCAAATAGGATTGGCAACAGAATATTGTTTGGGCAAAAAAAAACATAAAATACAACAAGATTTGGACTGCAATTTCTGAGAAAGCACCATTTTTTCTACATTCTCAAATTGTTAATGTCTTAAGAAACAGTTTCCTCGTTTCCACTTCAAACAGTTTTTATTTGATTTGAATTGGGGGGAAGAAGAGCGCGTGATGGATTCTCAAAGGATCCCGAAGCCCCTCAGGGGTTGTACTCGATGGGGAGGTTCTTGCGGCGGACCATGCCGTCGCCCTGGAACCACTCGCGGCGGAACTGCTTGGCGGCGCCGTCCGGGGTGTTGGTCCACTCGATAGTGATGCGGTCGTTGTTCGTGTCCTCCTGGAATATTTGCTTATACTTTCTTGTTTTTTTTTAAATTCTGCTCAATTGGAATTTTAAAACCACGCTATGACCTAAAACATAAAATACAGTTTAGAAGGTGAACTAGTGCACAAGAGACCACAAAATCCTAATTGCAATTGTCCGTAGGCGAAGGCATCGCACGAGACAGCGACCAGGACGGGCTCCTTGGGGTCGAGGACAACCGCTGGGAGGATCGACGCCGAGACGCTTCATGTACGTGGTCTTGAAGGCCCAGCCGATGCGGCGGGCAGAGCTGTTGATCACCAATGAAAAAAGATTGTTTTAAGATCAAATGTTTTGGGATAAACGCCCTTTATTGAGGTCGGCAACTCCTATGGCATATAAGAAATGCCCGACCTTGATGTGGTAGGTGTGCTTGTCGTCGTAGGGTGCATTGAAGAAGACCTTGGAGTTCGGCTGAGTGGCGATGTGACCGGGAGGAACGGACTGGGCCATTAAGGAAGAGCGGGCAGAGGCAGAAAGTGTGGCTTCGGAAAGACCGAGTCTCTTTTCTACTCTTATTTTAGCATGCAAAAGCACACTTCTGAGGGCGAACATGGAAATTTTCTGTTTCTGACCTTTTCAGTTCAAGCCATGGTTTTAACATGCAAACATATTCTTGCAAATTATACTGCTAAATAAAATTACATATAAATTGCAAAATATCAAGTTAAAGAGGGCTTCGCACTTAATCTCAGGCAGTATGCAGGATCTTTTGTTTTGAGAGTTCCTGTCCGGAAAGGTTCTAAGTGCAATTTCGTTGATCTCTTTGAAGGAATTGTTATTTTGAAACGTGATCAAACTAGATAAAAAATAGAGCTTAGAAAATTCTTGAACACATGCACTTTTGAAATATCACGAAATTTCCGGTTCAGTTTCGCAATAAGTGCTCGTAAAAACATTTGTTTTGCTAATTCCTCTCCGAAAGTACACAAAATAGTTGGTATAAAAGAAGCTGCTGCGCCCCTTTCCGTGTCATTTCTGCTTCGACTCCGGCTGGAAGATGGTTCACTCTTCTCGCCTCCGCCGCTGCCGCCGCCCGCGCCTTTCTTCTGCTTCTTCCACGGCTCGCCTTCGACCTTCCCTCGTCGTCGGCATTGTGAGAAACGGATAAATTCTATCATTTACTGCAAGACCAATACAAATTTCAAAATTAATTGATTAACATTTCAATTTAGGCTTTCATTGTCGTTGTCGTTGCGGCAGCGGATAATATCGCCGCTGCTTCGCATACTCCTTCGACTACAAGTCCGACCACGCCTTCGACTACAACTCCGACCACGCCTTCGACTACAACTCCGACCACGCCTTCGACTACAACTCCGACCACGCCTTCGACTACAACTCCGACCACGCCTTCGACTACAACTCCGACCACGCCTTCGACTACAACTCCGACTCCTCTTTCGACCCCTGAAGCTACCACTATTACCTCTGCCGACTCCACCCTAGCCGCTTCCACATCCAGCGCTCCGCCTTCTGTAAACTACACGTTCACCAAGGTACATATTCATTTTCTAAAACCGAAATTCATAGTTACCGCTTTAAAAAAATCATTAAGAAAGCTTTGAATAATATTACTTTCAGTGGGGGAACTCCCCGGTGTGCTCTAACCGCTCAACGTCCATTGGCCCCTCCAACGCCCCGACCACCTCCAGAACAAGCATTGGCCCCTCCAACGCCCCGACCACCTCCAGAACGTCGGATAACGCCACCTCGTTCACCTCGGTGCATATAAACTGCATAGAAGCATTCACACATATCCGAAAAATGCTCTGTAATTTCTTTAAAATATCAATGTGAGAGTTTTAAGAAACTTTCCTTAATTTAAGACGACCACCAAGACTCCCGCGACAAGCGAAAAGTTCAAGTCGACCGACTCGACCTCCAAGACCGAGGTCGAATGTCGAACTTGACAATCAATTATGCACTCATTCAATAATAACAGAAAACTGATTATAGTTCATTTCAAGAATATTTGTTTATGTTGAAAAGTTTAATATTTGCAGGCGACAACTTCTTCCAGCCACAAAACGCTCGTCCCCCAGACCACTTTATAGTAAGACAAAAACTGAAAAGTATTATCAAAAAATACTATCAAAATATAATAGTAAAAGTCATCCTTTTTTTTCAGCGAACGCTACCAGGTCGCCTTCGTCGTGGGCGCCGTGGTGGTGGTGATCGCGAGCTTCGTAGCCAATGCGGTCGCTTACTACTACGTGAGGAAAACCGAGGACATCAAGGCCATCCGCGACCAGAAACTGGCCAAGTGTCAGTCTATTTCGACTTTATATGAATTTTTATTTTCTTTTATTGCTTTTTTAGTGAACGAGCTCCAGGAGGCGAAGGCGAAGAACGGGAAAGCGAAGAACGTTAAGCCTAAGAACGGGAACGAGAAGACTGAGAAGCTGAATCAGTTCCGCGTCTGGGCCAATCAAATCAACTTTGGCGGAAGGCTTAAGATGCAGGGCCACATTCGCAAGAATGAGATGGTCGGTTCCTGTTTTCCTTCGAAAATGTTTACCCGGTAACAACAGATTGAAGAAATAAAATTAAAATTTCCCTTGTAAGATAAGAACGTGAAGATATAGTGATATCTTTCGTTTTAGGAGCATTTATTCGATCGTGAAGGCGCGAAGAGTGAGAAGACGATCAATGTGGACACGCTCAAGATGAACCCGGATCTGAACGTCGTCTTCGAAGTCGGCAAAGGAATCGAAGAGTACGAGGTTAATAAATAGGATTTTTCAATCTTCATATTTTAATTTAAAATTAATTTAGCCGACAATTGAACTAAATTCAGGACACAATCGGACAGACGGAAACCGAGGAAATCTCCGAGTTCCTCAAAGATGTCGAGCTGACTCCTGTTAGTTGTTTCATCTAAACCGATGGAGTTTGGAAGAATTTGGTCCGATTCCAACTTTTACTTCTTTCTTGCAGGCGCCGCCTCCCATCAAGAGCGACAAGAAGAGCGAGCCGTAAGGCGGTCTTCCGCTCCTTCCCCAATTCCTCGCCCTTCCCCGCTTCCCTCTTCCAATACTTCCCCTCCCCCTCGTTTCTCATATAAAAAAGTTTTTTTTAATATCAGGCTTAATCAAAACACAAAAAATAATAATTTTAAAAAGAGAAATCTTAATCATTAAAAGCGAAATTGAGTGTTATTCGTCATGATTGTTGTGCAATGAAACATAAGCATTTATCTCTGGTTGAGAGTTATTCACCCTTTTAATACATTGAAATATGCATGTGTTAAGAGAGCCAATCTGATAGAGTGGGTGTGCAGGGAACAAAAATATTTTTTGATTAAATTTCCTTTGAAGGGTTACTGTAGCACCCTATGAGGATTCGAAAAACGTTTTTTTTTTTTTCAAAAATTTATTTTCATTTTTATGTACAGTATACCTCGAAATGTGGAAATGATATAAGTTACCATAACTTTCTTCAAACTCAACCAAATTGAATTTTGAAACGTTCGTTATGTAGAGCATGACCTGGGGCATAAAACAACTACAATAGCTTTTTTTGAAAAAATCATTTAGGGGGTCATATTGGCACCCAAATATTTCGGTGACGAGGTTTGGGACCCAAAACGTTACGAGCGCGCAGAAACGACAATACCACGTGAAAGAGGAGCATTTGTTACCCCAAGAACAATGGTTCTTTAAAGGATTGGAGCACCTAATGGATACCTAATTTCAGCCTGAACATTCACACTTGCTCAAACTGCGAACATGGAAAATTGGCATAAATCGCTTAAAACTCAACGAAAAACAATAATGTTGTGATCATTCGATTTGTCTTCTTAAAACTAACAACAAAGGACGATATGATTTTTGCGCCATTTTTACTTTTTCACCATCATTTTTTTTTGGACAAACGGTAAGATTAATGCCGCGGCAGTTGTCTCATCTCTTTGACGTTTCATCCTCTTATGAGCTTCGGGAGGGTCCACCTTGGCACCACTGCGTGCCCCATCATTGAACAGTTCGGTCGCCCACTGTTTCGAACTTTCTGGAAGCCTGTTACTCTTCTTCTTCTTCTGTTTCAACGCCCAAACACGTGGAGCAATTTTCCTGTCGTAGTTCTCTTCAGCTAACAATAAGGTCTCAAGGGCTCCATCAACCACAGGGCGTGCCTGTAAGCGTTTCTTCCGTTGGTATACAACATATCACGAAGAACTAAACATTACAGAGTTCAATGAAAACAATGTAACCAATCATGCGCTAGCATTTATTCTTTCAATCAACGAGAGTAGACGGATATGTATGTATGTATACATGTGAACAAAGAGCGTAGCAAGTGTGATTGATGGCTGCATACACCTGCTTGGTCATCCAGTTATTCCGAGATGTATATTGTAAATGGTGAAAAAATCATTATTATAAATAACAATGATTTTCATGTATCGCAACTACAACAACAAAACGATTTGAAAAAAAAAATTTTTTTCGAATTGGAACCTTGGTTTTCTGTCTTTACTTCTAGGTTATCAAAAAGATTGTGTCTATATTGAGTTGGAGGGCACTTGTACAGGTTGAAAAAACCCGTTCTTTCTAACGGCGAAAGAGATTTTCAGAAAATCGTTTGGAAATGAGCTGTAAAGTTACATTGTCGTAGTTATTGGGGATTTTTTTGAGGTCCGAAAAAACAATTTACCAATTATTTTTTTGTATTGTTGTACAAATATAGCATATCTGTATAGAATCGACTGGAGAACAATCGTACCTTGTTTCTAGCTCAAGTAAAAGATTCCCTGGCATGATTGGGCTGTTTTAAATTTTGATGCGTGACAGGGTTGAGGGGTTTCAGCCAGCTAAATAGCATCAGTTAGGTGTGCCAATTCAGTTTAAAACCAACTTCAACTAGGTAAAATTGAATGCTCTTTCATATGAAGGCAAATCTATTGCGCGCTCTGATCTTAAAATATCAGAAACTGGACAGAAGTTGCCAACTTCTAGACACCTAAAAAGGTTTTTTGCTAAAATGATGATGAAAAAGTAAAAATGGCGCAAAAATCATATCGTCCTTTGTTGTTAGTTTTAAGAAGACAAATCGAATGATCACAACATTATTGTTTTTCGTTGAGTTTTAAGCGATTTATGCCAATTTTCCATGTTCGCAGTTTGAGCAAGTGTGAATGTTCAGGCTGAAATTAGGTATCCATTAGGTGCTCCAATCCTTTAAAGAACCATTGTTCTTAATCAAAAAATATTTTTGTTCCCTGCACACCCATGGTCGACTCTATCAGATTGGCTCTCTTAACACATGCATATTTCAATGTATTAAAAGGGTGAATAACTCTCAACCAGAGATAAATGCTTATGTTTTATTGCACAACAATCATGACGAATAACACTCAATTTCGCTTTTAATGATTAAGATTTCTCTTTTTAAAATTATTATTTTTTGTGTTTTGATTAAGCCTGATATTAAAAAAAACTTTTTTATATGAGAAACGAGGGGGAGGGGAAGTATTGGAAGAGGGAAGCGGGGAAGGGCGAGGAATTGGGGAAGGAGCGGAAGACCGCCTTACGGCTCGCTCTTCTTGTCGCTCTTGATGGGAGGCGGCGCCTGCAAGAAAGAAGTAAAAGTTGGAATCGGACCAAATTCTTCCAAACTCCATCGGTTTAGATGAAACAACTAACAGGAGTCAGCTCGACATCTTTGAGGAACTCGGAGATTTCCTCGGTTTCCGTCTGTCCGATTGTGTCCTGAATTTAGTTCAATTGTCGGCTAAATTAATTTTAAATTAAAATATGAAGATTGAAAAATCCTATTTATTAACCTCGTACTCTTCGATTCCTTTGCCGACTTCAAAGACGACGTTCAGATCCGGGTTCATCTTGAGCGTGTCCACATTGATCGTCTTCTCACTCTTCGCGCCTTCACGATCGAATAAATGCTCCTAAAACGAAAGATATCACTATATCTTCACGTTCTTATCTTACAAGGGAAATTTTAATTTTATTTCTTCAATCTGTTGTTACCGGGTAAACATTTTCGAAGGAAAACAGGAACCGACCATCTCATTCTTGCGAATGTGGCCTTAAGCCTTCCGCCAAAGTTGATTTGATTGGCCCAGACGCGGAACTGATTCAGCTTCTCTGTCTTCTCGTTCCCGTTCTTAGGCTTAACGTTCTTCGCTTTCCCGTTCTTCGCCTTCGCCTCCTGGAGCTCGTTCACTAAAAAAGCAATAAAAGAAAATAAAAATTCATATAAAGTCGAAATAGACTGACACTTGGCCAGTTTCTGGTCGCGGATGGCCTTGATGTCCTCGGTTTTCCTCACGTAGTAGTAAGCGACCGCATTGGCTACGAAGCTCGCGATCACCACCACCACGGCGCCCACGACGAAGGCGACCTGGTAGCGTTCGCTGAAAAAAAAGGATGACTTTTACTATTATATTTTGATAGTATTTTTTGATAATACTTTTCAGTTTTTGTCTTACTATAAAGTGGTCTGGGGGACGAGCGTTTTGTGGCTGGAAGAAGTTGTCGCCTGCAAATATTAAACTTTTCAACATAAACAAATATTCTTGAAATGAACTATAATCAGTTTTCTGTTATTATTGAATGAGTGCATAATTGATTGTCAAGTTCGACATTCGACCTCGGTCTTGGAGGTCGAGTCGGTCGACTTGAACTTTTCGCTTGTCGCGGGAGTCTTGGTGGTCGTCTTAAATTAAGGAAAGTTTCTTAAAACTCTCACATTGATATTTTAAAGAAATTACAGAGCATTTTTCGGATATGTGTGAATGCTTCTATGCAGTTTATATGCACCGAGGTGAACGAGGTGGCGTTATCCGACGTTCTGGAGGTGGTCGGGGCGTTGGAGGGGCCAATGCTTGTTCTGGAGGTGGTCGGGGCGTTGGAGGGGCCAATGGACGTTGAGCGGTTAGAGCACACCGGGGAGTTCCCCCACTGAAAGTAATATTATTCAAAGCTTTCTTAATGATTTTTTTAAAGCGGTAACTATGAATTTCGGTTTTAGAAAATGAATATGTACCTTGGTGAACGTGTAGTTTACAGAAGGCGGAGCGCTGGATGTGGAAGCGGCTAGGGTGGAGTCGGCAGAGGTAATAGTGGTAGCTTCAGGGGTCGAAAGAGGAGTCGGAGTTGTAGTCGAAGGCGTGGTCGGAGTTGTAGTCGAAGGCGTGGTCGGAGTTGTAGTCGAAGGCGTGGTCGGAGTTGTAGTCGAAGGCGTGGTCGGAGTTGTAGTCGAAGGCGTGGTCGGAGTTGTAGTCGAAGGCGTGGTCGGACTTGTAGTCGAAGGAGTATGCGAAGCAGCGGCGATATTATCCGCTGCCGCAACGACAACGACAATGAAAGCCTAAATTGAAATGTTAATCAATTAATTTTGAAATTTGTATTGGTCTTGCAGTAAATGATAGAATTTATCCGTTTCTCACAATGCCGACGACGAGGGAAGGTCGAAGGCGAACCGTGGAAGAAGCAGAAGAAAGGCGCGGGCGGCGGCAGCGGCGGAGGCGAGAAGAGTGAACCATCTTCCAGCCGGAGTCGAAGCAGAAATTTTGCAGACCTAGTATGTGCATTATAAAGAGTATGTAAAGTTTGATCGGATTCACACTTCGGAATCGCTTGGTCACTCTTTTTTAAACGCTCACCATATTACAACTTGTTGATGAGGATCTTATTTTTTATATTGTGGTTTCCGTGTTTAAAAATTAATTATTATTTTATTACTTATATATTTATGCATGTTGTATAACAACATAAGAAGTATGGTGCGTCAAATTGTTCGTTATTTGAAGGAATGCATCAGGATCGCTAGATAATCTTTTTGAATAATTGAGATTAAAAATCAAAAAAAAATAAGACGAATTGAAATAGTTTAGACTCCATCGTGTAATGTTGTGCGATACCAATGCCCGCAATGATGAGTGTGCTCATGTTCTTAGGCAAGTGAAATTTTTCTAAGTCCAGAACTCCCGTTGAAATTTTCGACCGTTATTTTTCTAAGTCCAGAAGTCCCCGTTGAAATTTTCACCCGATATTTTTCTAAGTCCAGAACGCCCCGTTGAAATTTTTCCCGTTATTTTTTTAAGTCCAGGATTCATTCCACCGTGTTCTTGGTCGATCGAAATATTACAAGTCCATGATCCTGACAGGATCCGAACCTGGGTCGCTTGCGTCGTAAGTCCCCGCGTTACCAATCGGCCAATCGTCTATCATACCAAGTAGCAAGTGAAGGTGTAGACATTCGTGTGGAAGTGATCATACATTAAAGATCACACATCACTCACCGGAGGGGGGATATTGCCATTTCTGCTTGTTGAAATATCACAAGTCCAGAACACTGAGAGGAATCGAACCTGAGCCGCTTGTGTAGTATGTAGTATCGTTACCAATGGGCTATTCGGTCATCATACCAACTTGCAAGTGAAGATGTAGACATTCGTGTGGAATGTGATCATAAATCACATGATCACAGATTATCCCCAGGGGGGGGGGTAATATTTTTCAGCCAGTGGAAATATCACAAGTCCGGAATAAATAGAGCAATTGATATTGACCCAAGGAGGAATCGAACCAGGACCTTTTTATTTGAAAACAAACTCACTACCAATGAGCCAATCGGACGTCATACCAACTCTCAACTGAATATGTAGACATGCAAACGTGTATGTAGAAGTGATGCAACCCCAAGTCCAAAACCCCCAGTGAATAATTCACCCTTGTATTATTTCCCAAAACATATTCCATTATTGAACTGTCTAAATATCACAAGTCCAGTTATGCATTTTATCATATTCAATATATAACAATCACGATGATGCACAATTCTCGAGAACAGATTTTTCACGAATATTATTGAGGGTGACATTGTGAAACAATGCAGATTGGATTCTCTGGTTGACGACGATACAAGAATTGCAGAGACGAATATTCGTCATGTTGTTCGTCGTAGTGTCATTAAGCCTTGCACAAACATTGCAAACGGCAATGACGATGAATCGGTGGCTTTTCAAGAGGTGTCCGTGGTTGCTTACATGTGATGGACGTTGGAAGGCATTAACTAGTTCCTTGAAGCTGTTCTGCAAATTTATAACAAATGGTGAAATTGCAAGAGCACGAGAAAAGTATACCTTTGCCTTAGATTCATCCTTTGCAGTCGCATTAAACCTTCGTTTGCGTTCACGAAGCTGAAAATGAAAGATATATGGAAAATATTCAAAAACACGCAATTTTAAACAAAACCTTTTCTTTACGCGAAGTCTTTTACATTGAGGAAATCGAAGACGAAGAAGATGAAGATGAAGAAGACTGGGAACGAGCCATTTGACCTGCTTGAATAGTTCAAATAATGACTGTCTCAGTCGTCAAAGGGGCGGACCCCAGGGGAGATTCACTCCTCGTCGTATTTTCACAAGTCCAGATCTCGGCCAGTAGACATATGTATCACAAGTCCCGAATAAATACAGCAATTGAATTTGCCTAAAGGAGAAATGCAACATCGAAATTTTTGATTTGTAAACGAACAACTACCAATGAGTCAATGAGCCAATCGGCCGTCATACCAGCTCCCAATTGAACATGTGCGCATACATACGTACATGTACAAGTGACAAGTTATACAATAATATATTCCCAACTCCAAACACTCCATGAATTTATATCATTGCATTTTCACAAGTCCAGGAAGAATGAGTAGTGAGAGGATGAACAAACTGTACGGAAATATTCTCCAGTGTACAAGCATAAATTAAGAACAAGTATTTCAATGTACTCTATTTAGTATATTGGGCCCAACATTTAGGCAGTACAAAGACAGTTGGCAATGCAAAGACATGAATCGTTAGTGCATACATATAGTACAATGAAAACAGCAAATGAGGGATGTCAATAGCTGTGTATAAAGTAAGAGAAACTATTATCGAAAATCTCGAAATAAATAAATGAAGGAAGAAAGCTATCGGCCTCCCTGTAATATTAGTTACAAAGATATAGGCATTCATACGTATATCTTCAAGTGATACAATAATTTATTCCAAGTTCAAAAGCCTACCTAGAATAATTCACCATCGTTTTTTTCCAAGTCCATTATAATTTTTTTCCAGGAAGAAGAAACATACATATTTTATAGTATGAATCTACCTCTAAAATGACGACCAAGTATTTAATGAACTCCAATCGGTAGGCGTAAATTATTTTGTCAATGTTAGTAAGTCGATTGTTTCAAGAAACAGAAGTGATGAACGCACGTTACAAAGTAATGTTATTTAATTCGATTAGCCTATAACAAATAAGCTGTGATACGAGGAAGTTCTACAGAAAAACAATTATATTAGAATACACAACTAACCAAAAAATTGTTGTTATAGTTCAATAGTCAGATACATAACTAATGTATATCCAATAAGTTCAGTTCGCATTACCAATTCAAGTATGCAACTTATGAATATTATGTACATACAAAAAGGAATTGTCAATGAATGGTTAACTCATATATCATATCAGTTGGACGTAAATAAAGATAGACATTGCCAACGCCAAGGAAGGCATCTAGAACGAAGCCACAAACAATACATTTGATAGCGAAAGTCTAACAGTTACTTTGCTTCCTACTCTATGCACTAGTAATATTGAAATTGACGATGTGAAAGACGATCCGTTCTTCATTGTCTGTTACCACATGTTTGACAGCTTCTACTCATCTTACATTTCGACCTTTTTATAGAATGTCTAAGAAGAAATCGTAAGCGTGAATTATTTGTCAATGTTAGTTGGTCGATTGTTTAACGAAGCATATGTGGATGTACTCAAGTTACACATTAATGTTGTTTAACTCGATTAGCCTATAACAAATAAGCAGTGATACTAGGGAATTCTACAAAAAAACAATCATAAAACAAGGCACAACTCACCAAAAAAAAAATCTTGGTGAAGTTCAATAGTCAGACACATAACGTATATATCCATTAAGAATATTATGTACATACAAAGCATATTCTCAGAGAATAGTTAATACATATATCTTATCAGTTGGACGTATATAAAGAAGATGCTGCAAACACAGATTAAACCAAGTGTGCATCACAAACAATACATTTGATTATGAAAGTCACAAATTGCAAACAGTTATCTTGACTCCTTCTCTATGCAATAGCAATATTGAAAGGTGATTTTGCTATCGTTCTCGATATGTGTAATATGATCCGTTCTTCATTGAAGAAACTTTATTGTAAATGCAATAGTAGTATTGAAAGTAATGTTGATTCCATACTCGAAATGGAATATGATCATCATTCATTGTCTAATGTAAGGTCAAAATGTTGACAGTTTCCTCCTCAATGATTTTCAATCATTCTTCTTACATCGAAATATTACAAACCAAAGAACACCATGGTGAACAAGAGTGCAAATACTCTACATACATTGTTTATTGCACACCGAGGCAGGATCATATTGAAACGAAATCGTATTATTAATAATAAATTTACTGTGGGGCACCACAGGGGGTTGTGATATGCTATTGAGTTTGAGTCTGAAACACATACAAATGGGGTTCTATCACTAAGGAAAGCGCAGTAGAAGTTTAAGATACCACATAACTTCACAATTTTATCATACTAAAAAGAATAGAAGTTGAATCAAAGATCTAAGAAAAAAGACTAGGGCCATAGAAACATAGTGTTTCTAATCTAATACGTTGTGGTTTTTTTAGATGACAGACTAAAGAAAAGAGAGTTCGCAGGAATGGTGGATCGGTATCCAAATTGTGCTGGACTAAGAAGATTATGTTTGTTTAGGTAATCCAGTATGAGGATAAAAATTATACGTTCTATTACCGTGGAGGTTGAGGAGATTGGACAGAAGGGTTCCCGGGATCGGACAGTTCCCGGGATCAGACTTAATACATTTTTGATTATAAACAGGACGCACTATCGCAGTAAGTAAATGAATATGTAGAAGGAACTGATTGAACATAATAAAAAACTGGGATGCAAGAAATAGTAGAGGTTTCTTTCATGTAAACATATGGAATATTGCCGGAGGAGGTAATATTTCTAATGAAAGGCTGAGAATTTTTATTCATTTATTCATTTATATGTACATCAAAAGGGGGATATGACATGAAGATAATTGAACAACAATTCACGCAGCAAGAACATAGCATGTACGAAGAATTTCCAGTACATAATATTAGATGAAAAGAGAAGAAAGAAAATATGTAACTAATAGAAACGATATGTAGACTCAATGACACTAAAGTACAATAGAAAAGTAATAGATAATATATAAAGATAATTACTTAGAGGAGCGTTTACGCATTATTCACAAGGATATGGAGTATAAGTGGACGAGGGTACAGATAATTGACAAGACAGGGTATGATACATAGTTGAAATGCACGCACACATACCTCAACCAAAGTGCTGAAGTTAATGCAAAATGGAAAGATACTAGTAATGTATGCCAAAGGTGTGATGAGGTAGAAGACTCAGAGGATTGGACATTACATATCATGGAACTCAACATAGATTTTATTGTCTTTCAAATGACAGCTTAATAGTTATGTTTCATATGTCTAAGCAATAATATGTCTAAGCAATAGCACACTCACCACAATGAAGATACTTTTCAGCTGCATTCTGAAAGGATTATCTCTCCATCTTAATTACAATAAAAGGAGGAATGACAGACTAAGGCTTCTTAGCCTCAACAGTATTCATTCGGTAGGAGATGATATATGATGGAGTGAAGTAAAAGGTCTATCTATGCATCTATGTATATGGTACCTATGCCAACGAACTACATTAATTTTACAAGATTAGTAGGACTGAGCATATTTTGTTATTATTTAGAGAGTTACACGAACTTTCCAATTCGTTTACTTGCAATTTTCTCATGTTCATACAAGTTGTATTAAAAGAAAGATTTCTGTATGTAAGAGTCAGTAAAGTTGTAAAGAGGAGAGGGGTTAGCAATAGTGTGGGAAATATACATGAACTTTCC
This sequence comes from Allodiplogaster sudhausi, assembly GCA_945643635.1. NCBI lineage: Eukaryota > Metazoa > Nematoda > Chromadorea > Rhabditida > Diplogasteridae > Allodiplogaster > Allodiplogaster sudhausi. Next base: position 1,032,406 of record CALZFC010000035.1, on the reverse strand, counting down.
GAACTTTTCTATTACTCCTCAATCTTTGTAACTGTTTATTTATTTAATTATATTAATCAAAGCGGGCATGATTTAACAACATTTGACGTAGCAAAAGCGTGGAATAAATATAGACAGAATATCCTAAACACAAGAAGAACATTTCATGAAGCCATAACATATTTAACAAATATCATTTCTCGGAATATAGACTTAAAATAAGTTTTATCATGATCATATTCTACATGGATTTAGAAGAAGAACATATATTTCACAGAACAATGTAGGTATTAAGCGAAAGTGGGAAAGGATGCTTTACAATCAGCAGCAATCATCTTGATCTTATAGCGCCACTGAGAGAAATTCCAGAGGGAAGAAAGCGTTGTCGGCTGACGAAACTAGAGGTAGGCTAGGGGCATGCACTTGTGAACCATGTTGACAGAACATGTATTCCTGAATTATTCGATTTGTAAAAGAAAAAAAAAGAATGGCAGTAAAATATAAAAAAGACCTGAATGGAGACCCTGACAGGTATTCTACCGAGAGAACTGTGATGCCCTGCGACATTTAATCGAACAGTGATGTGCGTCGATGAGTTTGAGCCTGGGAGAATGCGTGGCTGATTGATGATGAAGTTTTCGATGAGGTGGTTAGTGCGAATTCGTTCCTCTCGAAGGATGTTATTGATTGAATCAATCTCGTCCGTTGTGAGAGTACTCGTCGCGATGATTCGAATTCCAAGTGTGAAGAAGAGATATATAGGGAGAGGAATGAAGTCTGGTAAGACCATGATCGCTACAACTCTGTTTATCATTGAAAGCATTACCAATTTGATAAATAACATCAACGCTCACGATAATAATTATACATCAAAGAAAAATTGAAGATATAAAATGTAAAAAAAAGAACTAACGGTTAGCCGCTGTATGTAGCGAGACATAAACCAACAAGCAAATCAACAATCCGATATCTGCGAAGGAAGATGTAATTCTTATCAGTCCTTAGGATCATAAAGGAGAGAGCTAAAATATGTGACTACTAAAGTGAAGAGAAATAGTATAGGTTAGAAGACATAGAAACAAAAACACGAAAAAATAAATAACGAACAGAGATACTTGTTCTTCACCATTTTATCTGTTACTTTATTGTTAGACCATGGCTATCCTTAACTCTATTGAATTTTGAAAACATTATTTAAAAATTTGATACACACCATCAACACATTCACTAATAATGATAGATCCAAGAAAATGAATGATATGTAAAATGAAAAAAAATTCATAGCCATTCTAAGTAATGTATATGTAACAAGGACAGTGAAGGAAAATAGTATAGGTAAGAAGACTTAGTAAAGGCAACAAAGATTGAATATATCTTACCTCATAATTTCTTCAGTTACATGTATGTTCTATTTTCTTTGTATTGGATGTTGCACCATAAGAAACGTTTGAAGCGTCACCTGTACAAAAATTCTTTATTTGGCCTGTTAAAAAACAAACTGTGATGTAATGTTTATTGACTATGCTGACCTTGTCTATGCCATGAAGGATTTTGTGAATGAAGATCACACTTTGCGTTTTGTTCTTACTTAAATAAATTTGTCGAAGAACATAAATGCAACTACTTGGACAAAGAGAGAAATAGATAAGAAGTAATACAAACCTTAGTGTCACATTTTGGAATCTTCCTGGTAAATGTTTCCTACAATCAGACAAGACACTTGTTCACAAAACTTAAGACACCATACGCAAGAAAAAAAATCACTTACATCACATGGTCATACTTTGCCATATCGTTGTTGGAAACTTAGTGCACTATCTTTACCAATTATATTCGGAAAAAGAAGACATAGACATGTAAAATAACATGTAAAGTAAGTACTTTGACAATGAGAGAAATAAACAAGAAGTAATACAAACCATAGTGTCACATCTTGGAATCTTACTGGTAAATGTTTCCTACAAACAGATACTTGTTCACAAAACTTAAGAAACCATATGCAAGAAAAAAAATCACTTACATCAAGATGGTCATACTTTGCCATATCGTTGTTGGAAACTTAATGCACTATCTTTGCCGATTATATTCGGAAAAAGAAGACATAGAAATATAAAATAACATGTAAAGTGTCTTCATTTGTCTTGTCTGTTTGTTGGAAAAATTTACAAGCAAGATTCCAAAATATGACACTATGGTTTATACTACTTTTTTGTCTGTTTCTCTCTTTGTCTAAGTACTCACTTTACATGTTATTTTATATTTCTATGTCTTCTTTTTCCGAATATAATCGGCAAAGATAGTGCATTAAGTTTCCAACAACGATATGGCAAAGTATGACCATCTTGATGTAAGTGATTTTTTTTCTTGCATATGGTTTCTTAAGTTTTGTGAACAAGTATCTGTTTGTAGGAAACATTTACCAGTAAGATTCCAAGATGTGACACTATGGTTTGTATTACTTCTTGTTTATTTCTCTCATTGTCAAAGTACTTACTTTACATGTTATTTTACATGTCTATGTCTTCTTTTTCCGAATATAATTGGTAAAGATAGTGCACTAAGTTTCCAACAACGATATGGCAAAGTATGACCATGTGATGTAAGTGATTTTTTTTCTTGCGTATGGTGTCTTAAGTTTTGTGAACAAGTGTCTTGTCTGATTGTAGGAAACATTTACCAGGAAGATTCCAAATGTGACACTAAGGTTTGTATTACTTCTTATCTATTTCTCTCTTTGTCCAAGTAGTTGCATTTATGTTCTTCGACAAATTTATTTAAGTAAGAACAAAACGCAAAGTGTGATCTTCATTCACAAAATCCTTCATGGCATAGACAAGGTCAGCATAGTCAATAAACATTACATCACAGTTTGTTTTTTAACAGGCCAAATAAAGAATTTTTGTACAGGTGACGCTTCAAACGTTTCTTATGGTGCAACATCCAATACAAAGAAAATAGAACATACATGTAACTGAAGAAATTATGAGGTAAGATATATTCAATCTTTGTTGCCTTTACTAAGTCTTCTTACCTATACTATTTTCCTTCACTGTCCTTGTTACATATACATTACTTAGAATGGCTATGAATTTTTTTTCATTTTACATATCATTCATTTTCTTGGATCTATCATTATTAGTGAATGTGTTGATGGTGTGTATCAAATTTTTAAATAATGTTTTCAAAATTCAATAGAGTTAAGGATAGCCATGGTCTAACAATAAAGTAACAGATAAAATGGTGAAGAACAAGTATCTCTGTTCGTTATTTATTTTTTCGTGTTTTTGTTTCTATGTCTTCTAACCTATACTATTTCTCTTCACTTTAGTAGTCACATATTTTAGCTCTCTCCTTTATGATCCTAAGGACTGATAAGAATTACATCTTCCTTCGCAGATATCGGATTGTTGATTTGCTTGTTGGTTTATGTCTCGCTACATACAGCGGCTAACCGTTAGTTCTTTTTTTTACATTTTATATCTTCAATTTTTCTTTGATGTATAATTATTATCGTGAGCGTTGATGTTATTTATCAAATTGGTAATGCTTTCAATGATAAACAGAGTTGTAGCGATCATGGTCTTACCAGACTTCATTCCTCTCCCTATATATCTCTTCTTCACACTTGGAATTCGAATCATCGCGACGAGTACTCTCACAACGGACGAGATTGATTCAATCAATAACATCCTTCGAGAGGAACGAATTCGCACTAACCACCTCATCGAAAACTTCATCATCAATCAGCCACGCATTCTCCCAGGCTCAAACTCATCGACGCACATCACTGTTCGATTAAATGTCGCAGGGCATCACAGTTCTCTCGGTAGAATACCTGTCAGGGTCTCCATTCAGGTCTTTTTTATATTTTACTGCCATTCTTTTTTTTTGTTTTACAAATCGAATAATTCAGGAATACATGTTCTGTCAACATGGTTCACAAGTGCATGCCCCTAGCCTACCTCTAGTTTCGTCAGCCGACAACGCTTTCTTCCCTCTGGAATTTCTCTCAGTGGCGCTATAAGATCAAGATGATTGCTGCTGATTGTAAAGCATCCTTTCCCACTTTCGCTTAATACCTACATTGTTCTGTGAAATATATGTTCTTCTTCTAAATCCATGTAGAATATGATCATGATAAAACTTATTTTAAGTCTATATTCCGAGAAATGATATTTGTTAAATATGTTATGGCTTCATGAAATGTTCTTCTTGTGTTTAGGATATTCTGTCTATATTTATTCCACGCTTTTGCTACGTCAAATGTTGTTAAATCATGCCCGCTTTGATTAATATAATTAAATAAATAAACAGTTACAAAGATTGAGGAGTAATAGAAAAGTTCGGAAAGTTCATGTATATTTCCCACACTATTGCTAACCCCTCTCCTCTTTACAACTTTACTGACTCTTACATACAGAAATCTTTCTTTTAATACAACTTGTATGAACATGAGAAAATTGCAAGTAAACGAATTGGAAAGTTCGTGTAACTCTCTAAATAATAACAAAATATGCTCAGTCCTACTAATCTTGTAAAATTAATGTAGTTCGTTGGCATAGGTACCATATACATAGATGCATAGATAGACCTTTTACTTCACTCCATCATATATCATCTCCTACAGAATGAATACTGTTGAGGCTAAGAAGCCTTAGTCTGTCATTCCTCCTTTTATTGTAATTAAGATGGAGAGATAATCCTTTCAGAATGCAGCTGAAAAGTATCTTCATTGTGGTGAGTGTGCTATTGCTTAGACATATTATTGCTTAGACATATGAAACATAACTATTAAGCTGTCATTTGAAAGACAATAAAATCTATGTTGAGTTCCATGATATGTAATGTCCAATCCTCTGAGTCTTCTACCTCATCACACCTTTGGCATACATTACTAGTATCTTTCCATTTTGCATTAACTTCAGCACTTTGGTTGAGGTATGTGTGCGTGCATTTCAACTATGTATCATACCCTGTCTTGTCAATTATCTGTACCCTCGTCCACTTATACTCCATATCCTTGTGAATAATGCGTAAACGCTCCTCTAAGTAATTATCTTTATATATTATCTATTACTTTTCTATTGTACTTTAGTGTCATTGAGTCTACATATCGTTTCTATTAGTTACATATTTTCTTTCTTCTCTTTTCATCTAATATTATGTACTGGAAATTCTTCGTACATGCTATGTTCTTGCTGCGTGAATTGTTGTTCAATTATCTTCATGTCATATCCCCCTTTTGATGTACATATAAATGAATAAATGAATAAAAATTCTCAGCCTTTCATTAGAAATATTACCTCCTCCGGCAATATTCCATATGTTTACATGAAAGAAACCTCTACTATTTCTTGCACCCCAGTTTTTTATTATGTTCAATCAGTTCCTTCTACATATTCATTTACTTACTGCGATAGTGCGTCCTGTTTATAATCAAAAATGTATTAAGTCTGATCCCGGGAACTGTCCGATCCCGGGAACCCTTCTGTCCAATCTCCTCAACCTCCACGGTAATAGAACGTATAATTTTTATCCTCATACTGGATTACCTAAACAAACATAATCTTCTTAGTCCAGCACAATTTGGATACCGATCCACCATTCCTGCGAACTCTCTTTTCTTTAGTCTGTCATCTAAAAAAACCACAACGTATTAGATTAGAAACACTATGTTTCTATGGCCCTAGTCTTTTTTCTTAGATCTTTGATTCAACTTCTATTCTTTTTAGTATGATAAAATTGTGAAGTTATGTGGTATCTTAAACTTCTACTGCGCTTTCCTTAGTGATAGAACCCCATTTGTATGTGTTTCAGACTCAAACTCAATAGCATATCACAACCCCCTGTGGTGCCCCACAGTAAATTTATTATTAATAATACGATTTCGTTTCAATATGATCCTGCCTCGGTGTGCAATAAACAATGTATGTAGAGTATTTGCACTCTTGTTCACCATGGTGTTCTTTGGTTTGTAATATTTCGATGTAAGAAGAATGATTGAAAATCATTGAGGAGGAAACTGTCAACATTTTGACCTTACATTAGACAATGAATGATGATCATATTCCATTTCGAGTATGGAATCAACATTACTTTCAATACTACTATTGCATTTACAATAAAGTTTCTTCAATGAAGAACGGATCATATTACACATATCGAGAACGATAGCAAAATCACCTTTCAATATTGCTATTGCATAGAGAAGGAGTCAAGATAACTGTTTGCAATTTGTGACTTTCATAATCAAATGTATTGTTTGTGATGCACACTTGGTTTAATCTGTGTTTGCAGCATCTTCTTTATATACGTCCAACTGATAAGATATATGTATTAACTATTCTCTGAGAATATGCTTTGTATGTACATAATATTCTTAATGGATATATACGTTATGTGTCTGACTATTGAACTTCACCAAGATTTTTTTTTGGTGAGTTGTGCCTTGTTTTATGATTGTTTTTTTGTAGAATTCCCTAGTATCACTGCTTATTTGTTATAGGCTAATCGAGTTAAACAACATTAATGTGTAACTTGAGTACATCCACATATGCTTCGTTAAACAATCGACCAACTAACATTGACAAATAATTCACGCTTACGATTTCTTCTTAGACATTCTATAAAAAGGTCGAAATGTAAGATGAGTAGAAGCTGTCAAACATGTGGTAACAGACAATGAAGAACGGATCGTCTTTCACATCGTCAATTTCAATATTACTAGTGCATAGAGTAGGAAGCAAAGTAACTGTTAGACTTTCGCTATCAAATGTATTGTTTGTGGCTTCGTTCTAGATGCCTTCCTTGGCGTTGGCAATGTCTATCTTTATTTACGTCCAACTGATATGATATATGAGTTAACCATTCATTGACAATTCCTTTTTGTATGTACATAATATTCATAAGTTGCATACTTGAATTGGTAATGCGAACTGAACTTATTGGATATACATTAGTTATGTATCTGACTATTGAACTATAACAACAATTTTTTGGTTAGTTGTGTATTCTAATATAATTGTTTTTCTGTAGAACTTCCTCGTATCACAGCTTATTTGTTATAGGCTAATCGAATTAAATAACATTACTTTGTAACGTGCGTTCATCACTTCTGTTTCTTGAAACAATCGACTTACTAACATTGACAAAATAATTTACGCCTACCGATTGGAGTTCATTAAATACTTGGTCGTCATTTTAGAGGTAGATTCATACTATAAAATATGTATGTTTCTTCTTCCTGGAAAAAAATTATAATGGACTTGGAAAAATACGATGGTGAATTATTCTAGGTAGGCTTTTGAACTTGGAATAAATTATTGTATCACTTGAAGATATACGTATGAATGCCTATATCTTTGTAACTAATATTACAGGGAGGCCGATAGCTTTCTTCCTTCATTTATTTATTTCGAGATTTTCGATAATAGTTTCTCTTACTTTATACACAGCTATTGACATCCCTCATTTGCTGTTTTCATTGTACTATATGTATGCACTAACGATTCATGTCTTTGCATTGCCAACTGTCTTTGTACTGCCTAAATGTTGTGCCCAATATACTAAATAGAGTACATTGAAATACTTGTTCTTAATTTATGCTTGTACACTGGAGAATATTTCCGTACAGTTTGTTCATCCTCTCACTACTCATTCTTCCTGGACTTGTGAAAATGCAATGATATAAATTCATGGAGTGTTTGGAGTTGGGAATATATTATTGTATAACTTGTCACTTGTACATGTACGTATGTATGCGCACATGTTCAATTGGGAGCTGGTATGACGGCCGATTGGCTCATTGACTCATTGGTAGTTGTTCGTTTACAAATCAAAAATTTCGATGTTGCATTTCTCCTTTAGGCAAATTCAATTGCTGTATTTATTCGGGACTTGTGATACATATGTCTACTGGCCGAGATCTGGACTTGTGAAAATACGACGAGGAGTGAATCTCCCCTGGGGTCCGCCCCTTTGACGACTGAGACAGTCATTATTTGAACTATTCAAGCAGGTCAAATGGCTCGTTCCCAGTCTTCTTCATCTTCATCTTCTTCGTCTTCGATTTCCTCAATGTAAAAGACTTCGCGTAAAGAAAAGGTTTTGTTTAAAATTGCGTGTTTTTGAATATTTTCCATATATCTTTCATTTTCAGCTTCGTGAACGCAAACGAAGGTTTAATGCGACTGCAAAGGATGAATCTAAGGCAAAGGTATACTTTTCTCGTGCTCTTGCAATTTCACCATTTGTTATAAATTTGCAGAACAGCTTCAAGGAACTAGTTGATGCCTTCCAACGTCCATCACATGTAAGCAACCACGGACACCTCTTGAAAAGCCACCGATTCATCGTCATTGCCGTTTGCAATGTTTGTGCAAGGCTTAATGACACTACGACGAACAACATGACGAATATTCGTCTCTGCAATTCTTGTATCGTCGTCAACCAGAGAATCCAATCTGCATTGTTTCACAATGTCACCCTCAATAATATTCGTGAAAAATCTGTTCTCGAGAATTGTGCATCATCGTGATTGTTATATATTGAATATGATAAAATGCATAACTGGACTTGTGATATTTAGACAGTTCAATAATGGAATATGTTTTGGGAAATAATACAAGGGTGAATTATTCACTGGGGGTTTTGGACTTGGGGTTGCATCACTTCTACATACACGTTTGCATGTCTACATATTCAGTTGAGAGTTGGTATGACGTCCGATTGGCTCATTGGTAGTGAGTTTGTTTTCAAATAAAAAGGTCCTGGTTCGATTCCTCCTTGGGTCAATATCAATTGCTCTATTTATTCCGGACTTGTGATATTTCCACTGGCTGAAAAATATTACCCCCCCCCCCCTGGGGATAATCTGTGATCATGTGATTTATGATCACATTCCACACGAATGTCTACATCTTCACTTGCAAGTTGGTATGATGACCGAATAGCCCATTGGTAACGATACTACATACTACACAAGCGGCTCAGGTTCGATTCCTCTCAGTGTTCTGGACTTGTGATATTTCAACAAGCAGAAATGGCAATATCCCCCCTCCGGTGAGTGATGTGTGATCTTTAATGTATGATCACTTCCACACGAATGTCTACACCTTCACTTGCTACTTGGTATGATAGACGATTGGCCGATTGGTAACGCGGGGACTTACGACGCAAGCGACCCAGGTTCGGATCCTGTCAGGATCATGGACTTGTAATATTTCGATCGACCAAGAACACGGTGGAATGAATCCTGGACTTAAAAAAATAACGGGAAAAATTTCAACGGGGCGTTCTGGACTTAGAAAAATATCGGGTGAAAATTTCAACGGGGACTTCTGGACTTAGAAAAATAACGGTCGAAAATTTCAACGGGAGTTCTGGACTTAGAAAAATTTCACTTGCCTAAGAACATGAGCACACTCATCATCCCGCATGGCCCATTCATGTACATCGTTCCGTATGTCGCTAATCTTTTTTTGAACATTAATACATCAAAGCGATATATATTTTTTTTCGATCACAATGATCATTTAAGACCTGGAGGTGAAGTCTCATTCAAAATCCCTTGACTGGTGCCGCTATTGAATGCGACACACCAACAAGAACGTGGAAACTTACAATATTTCCCATGCCATTTGATGACCTTATGTGTGGGCAATAAATCATACAAAAAATCAAAACATTTTTTTATGAGTTGTAGTTTCCAGGGTTTAAATTATCAGTTTTAATTGTTAAAGAAATTATATCATTTATCAACCGTATATTTATGCTTGTCGCATGGCATAAGTTTAAGAGTTATATGTATGTATGTAGCGTCAGGCTGTTCGCTATTTGCAGGAATGAATCAAGATCGCTAGCAAATCATAATCTCATATCTATGTATCTTGTTCCAGGTATTTGTGTTGCTTGCATAGAGTAAATCCACTTCGCCAATCCGGTAGAGATATTGAAGGCGCGAAATCTTGAATGTTTATTAACGGATTTCTACGCCTTCAGATTACATACTAGATATTGTTTTGAATCATGTCTTTTGATTAATCCGGTGTCCATTCTCATGCGATGAATGAATGTTTATCATTGTTCTGACAATGCGAGATAAAAAATTTCAAAATGCGAAGCATTCAAGCTTACTGAAGCTTATCCGGAATAAGCTATCCAAATCTTCAATAATATCCTTGTCGCAGTGGGCGTCTTCAAACAACCTTATATGCTAGATAAATACATAGATTACGGTAGATTTCCGTCCCCACATAATTTCTTCCACATTCACCTTTATACAGACTTGTCTTAAGACGGCTTACAATCATACTTCTACAATAGCTAGTCAGCTTTTTTATTCGCACATTCAGCAATTTATATTTCGGTTGCATGTGGTGTTTGAACAGCTCCTGGGGCATTTCTCTTTCAAACATTGAAACATCAGTCTCTGTCTATGTGCGTAAGAGTGAGAAACAATGGCAAAATATTACATTTCTTTTGTTGTAGATCCTAAGGTAAGTACAATTAACAGCATTGAGTCACGTACTCGTGAAACGTAGGACGTGGGGAAAAAGACAATTGTCTTATGTGAGAAACATGGGCGTGATTTTGTCTTTGTTCGTTTGCTCTCTTTTGACTCATAATCTCACCGATTCTGATTGTGAGAAGATTTGTTGGATTCACTCTCAAATTCTTGCGCTAAGCCTGGCCATTCATTAGTTTAAAACTCATCCATATGTAAATTGTCTGTATAAAATTTGTAGTACTAAGATAAGTTCTATAAAGTGCACTATTGATTGCATCAGAATTGGAGCAATGGACATCTCGGAAGGTTCGCTCAACGTCATTTCAGTCGTCGAGTCAACGAGCATTTGTGAGGAGATCATTTTTGTATCTTTCTTTTTTTGTAATTGTCATTAGATTATTATCCATTTATTTTTATGTTGAAAAAATATTATCATATCTGAATTTTGATGGTAATTATATACATATTTTACATAAATGCTCAAGCAAACAAAAATGCTTGCCTTCTTCTAGATATATCTAAATAGATATCTATGATGATGTATGTCTATGATGATATCAATGATGTCTATAATGCCTTTTATAGACACGGCACTAGTAGCCAATGTGCTGTTGATCTTCCTGGCGCTAACCAATAGTGGCGTGCACATCGGCAACTACAAGTATTACATAATCTCGTTCGCCGTACATGACGTCTTTTTCAGCGTGCTCTGTTTGCTCTTTCGACCGGTGCGAATATAGCTCTACTTTTTTTTTTATATATTTTTGTTAAATTAATTAATTAATTAATTAATTAACATTTTTAATAAAGGTTTCCGGCGTTCTGAACGGCTCATGGTTCATGTTCATGAGCGGCGCGGTCTATCTCGAGTTAGCGCATCTTCGCCTTCTTAAATACTGACACATAAAATAGTAAAATAAAAAGATGATAATTAATTAGCGATATGACAATTAGCGATATAAACATGTACATAGATGGGGCCACGGCATCTACGGCGCGACTCACTCGGTCACTATTCAGCTGCTCGTCTATTGCTTCATGTATCGCTACGTGCTTCTATGCAAGTCAGAGTACTTTCGAACGCATGTTAGAATGTTTTCCAAGTGGTAAAGCCGCGGTTATAACAAAGTTCCGATTCATTGATAGAAGATTTTGGATCTTTCAGACCTTCCAAGAGCAAATTCCTTGAGACGCGATCAGCGCTCGCAGCTCTCCTAGCTGCCTATTTCGTTTCATGGAGTATAAGCTGCGTCATGGTTAAGGTTAATAGCGGGAATGTACTTTCTTTTTTACTAACAATGTTTCCAAATTCGATCACATCTCGATCGATATTCAATTAAGGTTGGCTACGTCCCGACGGAAGAAGTTGTCGCGAATCTGACTCGCGACATCTTTCAGCCAAACTTTCCTTCATTTCACCATTCGTCCTTCATGTACAATCAGGTGAAGTGGTGACTCATTCGCTGCCAGACTCAAGAGATGTGTATTATTCTTATAATTTTGCATGTATTTTTGCAAAATATGAGTGGTAGATCACAAAATTAATATAGAAAATTCGAGAAGAACATTTCTTTTAATGTATAGGGCATGAGAGATCCGCTGGCAGCCATCGCGTGTGGCTGGCTTCTTGGTCAGACGTGCACTCAGCTGCTCGCCGTCGTCTTCTGGTCGTACTCCATTGTTCGCGCGATCAGTAAGGTAGATCAATCTAAACAAGTAACTAAAGGAAACATAATCGATCGATTGAGGTGCGCGGCGACATTCGCAGCAAGCGCATGGCGAGCATGCAATTCCAGCTCTTCCTCGCGCTCGTTCTTCAGGTCTTATTTGTCATTTACACTTTTTTCTGCTAACCATAAATATGATCGATCTATCGAAGAATCTCTGAATATAGTATTACTATAACTTTACACACTGACTGATTCGTCTGACCCTCTTAATTAATTGTCTTGAGCTGCTCGCGCCGATCCTCTGCATCTACGCACCGGAAGTGCTGGCGATCGTCTTTCCGCTCCTCGGCATCCGCCTGAACATCCCGCCCGGCATCGTCTCGATGCTCTTCCCGATCTTCCCTGCATTCGACGCCGTCGTCGTTCTCGCCGTTGTTAAGGATTATCGGTCTGAGATAGAAATTAAAGAGAACAAAAACATTAAAGCTAATTTTAGGTTACATCCATTCGAGCAACAACTTACTCGTAATTTTGAAAGCAAACTCTTTTCAAATGAAAAAAAAATTATGAAGCAAGAATACCACTCAATCCCAGAAGTCGTTGAGCATACTAACATACTTTTAGGCACGCTCTTGTCGGATGGTCCAGGGCTTTACTCAGAGGAAACAGAGAACTAACCGCTGCGTCGTGAACGGTGAATAGCCAGTGAGGACATTCCGATCCCAGCTGCTGCCAATCGTTCCATTCATCTCCTTTCACTTTTAACGTGTAATGCTTTACAATAGCAAAACATCTGTTCGTCTTCTCAATTAGTCATCTTCTTCCTCCTTATATTAGACCCCTCCCTCTCCAACAGCACCCTCGTTCTGTGGTAAAAGTCTTTCCAGTGATGATTGCATTGGAGACGAGCTATTGTTCTTTTTTAAAGAATAAAATGTTGCTATCAAACTTTTGGTGTACCACATTGAAAAATAGTACCAATAGTGCACCTCCCTCGCAAAGGTATTGAAAAAATTGTACAACGGGGCTACTAATCGTGAAAATAGGGCATACATATACTATTTTTGTGCCTCATTTATAAAAAAAGACTCGTCGTCAAGGTGGGACCGTCCAGGATCTAGCATAATCATGAAGGCACTGCACGGGCGGCGTAGATCAGCCGTTCCGCCGCGATTGTTTCCAGGGAGTCTGGTCCACCGAAAGAAGCTCCCCATTGAATGCAACCCTTTGAGGGTCCCTTTTCTGTTTGCACTGACATTTAATTATAATAAAAAAACTTTTTCTCTATCGATCTTTCTCTGTCTGTTTTGTCTCTACACTTTCGAACAGCTACCTGCCGGCATTGCGTGGTCATCGAGTGACTTCATCTGCTTCTTCAGAATCTCTGAAAATGTCTTTCATCGGCCTTTCCATCCTACCTTCCCTAAATATCATAACCGAATGCTATTCCAGTCCCATTCTTGGTCAGTCTCCTCTCCCAGGCTCTTCGTAGGCGGTTGCTTCTGTCATTGTTGACCTGATGTTGTTCTGGTTCCCGGAGATAAATAAGTGATACGCCAATCCTTCCCTCGTCTCTACAGTGAATTACAGTAAAGTGGACTAAAATAACAACGTCTTATTATAAAAAAAAATACATTTCGATGGCCAACAACGTTTTATGGTGAAGGATTAGAGAACTTTCCTATAATTTGAGTCACGTAAATAAAAATTGTAATTAGAGAATCAAAATTAGCATTTTCCACATAACGAGTTCGTCTGACAATGAGATTGATGTCATCCAGTAAGCGGCAGCTTATTTATGCCGAAGCTCATGTTCAGCTTTTTCATGGCTTTTTTGTTACGGTAATGCAGACCAGCGGTGAGCAGAAAGGAATCGGAAAGGCGTTTCTCGCGTATTACACATATGTACATAAGTCGACTAGAAAGCCGAGCGCAAACCGGCTTTGCGAGGGTGGAACGCACCTCGGGCAGTTGAAGCAAACGCCAGTTGTTTATAAGCCCATCTGTGTTGACTTGCTTACATAACCCCGCCCTTCCCATTGTGTATTTTGACATTTGTATGTGTGTCTATTATGAGCTAAAATATGTTCAGAAGTCCCTTGACTTGGACACAACGTTATCGCTCTAACGACACGGTTCGTGTAATGATTAAGCAACTTCATGTACTCTATTAAAATTTTATTTTCCCTGTTTGCCAAAAATTTATTATTTTATTGTGTTCCATCTCTCGCCTCCATTTCGATTACTAGTGCTAACACTTCATGATTACGATAGCTTCTCAATTAGCCAAAAGCGATTTTTCCATCCCCATAACTCCCGATGGGCGTGTGGAACACTCGCCAGACGATTGGTCATTCGGCTTGCTCCCGAGCTATAACAGTAGTGGGACACATTAAAAAACAATACATGTATGGCTGTCTATCATGCCTTGCCTTCCTCCAATTATAATCAGTCTCATCTAAAGTATGCCAAGGATATACAGCAATCAGTACATGCTTGCCCCGCCGGAGAATCATATACGGTAACAGACATACTCGTTATATTAGCATTTTTATGTATTCTCTTGGCATTATTTAAGTGAATATAAATTCCATGAAAAGCTTTGTAATTTTACAACTAAATTTTGTTAACTAAGAAAAAACATATACGACGATCGTGTTTTTTTCTTGCTTTGCAGTCTCTCTCTTTTCCTCGCGTTAATCGGAGCCGGGCATCTCTTGAGGAATGTGCAAGCCTGCGGAGCCACTAGAACGACAACGGCGCCCACCCCAACAACTACTCCGCTGCATACACTCTTTTCACTCGCTCCGGTTAGAGTGAACAGAGAACACTACTGGGAATCGAAATTAAAAAGCGTTGGGATGAAGGAGGAGGAGCGGAAAGAGAATGGCAACATCAGCCAACACTCCGCTACAGAGGGTGCCAAGTCCTGGAAACCTCTTGCTAATGGTAAGACAGAAGGAATCATTGGTTAGCAGATGATGAGGGTGCACTGTGAGAGCGAATATGAGGTATTCGTGAGGAGAATTAGGAATGCTGTGTATAGCTATCGGACATACTTTTGATAGGTAAAGGTAGTATGTGTGCATATGTAAATGTAGCAAGCCATTAAGAGAGTTCCGCTAATGCTTGCTTGCCTACGAGGTTGGCGGGAATTACTACGACTACAACACCTACAAGTAAGTGTGCCATTTGAAAAGTTCTTATGTTAGTACACATGTTTTCTTAGGAATCCGTAAATTATACGAGTAATTGTTTTAAGTTAAATTTTGCGCTTATGACGAAGATTTCGGTAATGATTGAGCAACCCCATGCACCGTTTGCCCATATCCTGCGGCTATATTTCAATGCGTTCCCCCATGACTCATGTGCACACCACCGATGATCGTCCCAGTAAGCTTTTTTTTTAAATTGAATAATTGAAGTTAGAGATCTGACAAGGGGAAACGAGTTCCAAGAATTTAGGCGCCATCGTGCAATCAGATGCGATACGAGTGCCCGCCTGGTTCATTGATGTACATCATTCCGTATGTTGTTAACTTTTTGATAACCAAATATTTATATGTCTAGGAGATATATGTATATATTTTTTTAGCTAATGTTTTTCAATAAGAACTTTAAGACCGGGAGGTGGAATGCCTGCGTCGACTGGTTTGACTTTTGAGAATCTTGAGTGCGACATTCCATCAAGAACGTGGCAAACTATAACGAGTTTGCCATTTGCAGACCTAATATGAAAGAGTAAAGTTTGATCGGATTCATACTTCGGAATCGCTTGTTCACTCTTTTTTAAACGCTCACCATATTACAACTTGTTGATGAGGATCTTATTTTTTATATTGTGGTTTCCGTGTTAAAAATTAATTATTTTTGTTAAAGATATTATTACTTTTATATGTATGCATGTTGTATAACAATATAAGAAGTATGGTGCGTCAAATTGTTCGCTATTTGAAGGAATGCATCAGGATCGCTAGCTAATCTTAATCTGCTATCTACATATCTATCTTGTTCCAAGCAGATGTGTCGTAAATCCACTTCACTTATCCGGTAGAGTTCTTAAATCCGCGATATATTATATTTTTTGAAGGATTTCTACATATTCAGATATGTTTTTAAAAATGACTTTTGATCTATTCTGTGTATGTTCTAATGCCAAGAATGCATGCAATAATAGGAATCTTATCTTGTATAGACTACATTGACAATGCAAAACAAGAGATGATGTTATGTATCAAATGCATGTCATGATGCAACACATTCAAGACTTACTGAAGCTTATGCGGAAGAGCTATCTAATTCTTCCTTGTCGCAGAAGGCGTCTTCAAAGAGCCTTGTAATCCGCAGAGATTACGGTAGATTTCCGCCCTCATCGAAATCTTCCCCATTCACCATTGTTTATGTATATATTCATTTCAAGATAGCTTATGTTTGAATTATCTTTCCATGAGAGCTAGGCTGCATATTTATTCGCAAACCCAGCGATTTACATTACTGCTCTAAGTGTTGTTTAAACGATTCTTGGCGCGTCTATCTTTCAGACATTAAAACATCTGTCTTTCTCTTTCCGTAAGATCATTTTTTTATATTGTTATTAGCCATTTATTCAATTTTTTTAAATCAATATACGTTATATATATATATGTATTTATTTATATTTTTGTATTTTGATCGTGATTCTCATTTTTTTTCACTCGTTTATACAAACAAATGCTTGCCTTAATACTTCGTACTTCTCGCGCCTCTCAACATCTATCATATATTATATTTTTAGGAAATAGGTCTTTCTTAATGCCCAGGTCTCAGAAAAAATGAAAACTTAATTAATCAAGGATGTAAAAGACCTGGCCGAATTGTGTTTGCGCGAGTTTCCGCTTGAAATCGTCCACCTCTGACCTTGCGTTCTCTAGTCTCCTCCTCGTCTCCTGGAGACTCTCGGCCAGCGCAGAAGACTCTGACGCGAGTCGCGCGTTGTCCGCCCGAGCCACGGCCAACTCCTCTTCCAGAACTGCCAGCCGCCTTCCGCAATCGGAGAAGTTCTGCTGGCTGCGCTCTCCCTTGGCCGCCACTTCCTCTGCTCTTTTCTCTGCTTCCCTAACTCGACGAGCCAACTCCACTCCGGCCAGAAGCAGTCGGTCATTCTCGTTGAGATGAGCATCCGAGAGGGAAATCGGACGGAAGCCGAGGACCTCTTGGATGCAATCCGCCAGGCGCTCACTCAACTCGACGTACTCTTCCTCAGCCATCTGAATATAGAGTAATCTTCAACAACAAAGTCAGCCGTCAAAACTTAACATGTTCAAGCAGTTTTAACAAAAATAAAATAAAATAGTGTCTACCACCTCTAACAGTTCAGTAACTAACTATAAGAAAACAATAGATTAAGCACACAATAGATGTCAATACAATTATGTTTGTATGTAAAAGTATAGTTACGCACATTTGTAAATATAATTAATGTATTTAAAAATTAAGAAAAAGATGAGTCTAGAACAAAAAGAGCAGGACGAATAAGATTCAAGGCCTCTCAACATATGATTTTGGCCTCTGACTGAGCAGAAGGAAAAAATTACTCTGCAATCCAATTAGCACGAATTAGCCTTTTATACTTGAAGTTGTTCTTAGTTCGACTATAAATAGGTCGTGGCTATTAAGGGATAAGCTGAATATTCCCGATGGCAGAGTTCCACAGCCAATTAGTTGTCCTTCTCTCCACTCATACCAGCTGCATGTACATTCACACAGATATTAACAAGTGCTAATTTGCGTAAATTTGCATATTTCCAACCCTAATAATGACGGAATAGTCATCGATTAGCAAATTGTGAGTTGAGATATGCTATGTTGACGACCGTCAGTTTATACAGAGCAGAAGCTGCACCATGGATAGGCCTGTTATACACATTCCCCGGCCCCACGGCCATGGACAATCGGTTTAACTGTGCCCCTGTTGAACTACTGATGACCGAATTCTGCGCGAAATGTGAACCGTTTTTTATCAGCCCCCTGCCACCCCTGGTTGTTGGACGGAGAAATTGGCTATTTATGTGCTTTGGTCGTCCCAGATGTGCGATGGCCACACCTTCATCTCCTGGCAACAAGACTCTGGTCGGGGCGAAGACAAACTGCCAGTGCATGTCTCGACGACTACGGATGTATCACGCCAAAGGCACAACGTTCCTGCTCCTGCTTGTCGCAGTGGGCGTCAGCAGCGGAGAGTACGCTCGATATGTCTTATATAACTTCTTCCCCCTTTACCATTGTTCACATATTCTTCCTAATCCGGCTTGCAGTCATCTTTCCATGAAAGCTGACCAGAATATTTATTCCGAATTCCAGCGATTTAGTCTGGAATGGTGCCTCCATCCCTGCACGCATTCCAAGTCTCCTACAACGTAGCCCCAAACATGCAATCTTTTTTCTTCTTTTAAATTGTCTTCACACAACGAAGCCTAGTGGTGACAGTGTCATCATCCACGCAGTGCAATTTTATGAGAGGAAACTTTTGAATGATTTTTCCGCTTAAGGTAAAATATAGAATTCAAGAAGTGTCCCTATGAGTACATAGACCGCTGGTTCCAAACGTGCTGCAGGGGTTTAAATTTGAACTGTTGGGGTTGGCCGGCGTGGGGGACAATGTCCTTGAGTAGGCTCGTTTCCCAGTCGAAAACGGGAAGAGGGTCGTGGGTTGGGCCAGAAACGGCGTCGAAGGATAATGTCTTCATGAGTTCTACATTAGTGATCTGCAATTAAAGCCTCGATCCTCCCTAATTCCCTTGACCTTCTTCTCTCACTCTTCCATTCCCCACTTTACCCTCCGGCTACGACTCCTCTTTCCCTTCTCACCTCATGAGGAAGGCTATAAGCATACCTTCACATCAGTCGCACCCAGATCTTTGAAAGAAAGATCCTCGAAAGGATATTGTCCAGAGGGGAGATTAAGATCAGAACGGCCAGCAATTGCACAGTCGGCTGAGAATGGTGGACTGCAGTTGCACCGTGAGAGTGGATCATTCTTGAAGTCGTTGTATCTGGAACAGAGAGAGAGAGAGAGAGAGAGAGATAGAGAAAGAAAGAGAGAAAGAAAGAGAGAGATTGAAAGAGAGATAGAGAGAAAGAGAGAGAGAGAAAGAATGAGAGAAAGAGAAAGAGAGAGAGAGGGAAAGATAGAGAGAAAGATAGAGAGAGAGTGAGAAAGAGAGAAAGAGAAAAGTGAATGAAAGAGAAACAGAGAGAAAGAGGGAGAGAGAAAGTAAGAAAGAGAGAGAGAGAGAGAGAGAAGGGTGAGAGAGGGAAAGAAAGAAAGAGAGAGAGAAAGAGAGAGA
This sequence comes from Allodiplogaster sudhausi, assembly GCA_945643635.1. Classification (NCBI taxonomy): domain Eukaryota; kingdom Metazoa; phylum Nematoda; class Chromadorea; order Rhabditida; family Diplogasteridae; genus Allodiplogaster; species Allodiplogaster sudhausi. The sequence goes on along the minus strand of CALZFC010000035.1, from coordinate 1,012,925 downwards.
GAGAGAGAGAGAGAGAGTAGGAGTATCAGTGAGTGAGAAAAGCAAACTACTGAGCACTAATGCTAATCATTGTTATCTTGCCATGCAGAGGAGATCGTTTCCTTTCCACCCGACAAGTGCTACCTCATCAATGTTCTCATGGAGTCAATGTCCTGCACTTTGTGTTGATCTCTTTTGAAAATGAGATGTCGCGGAGTTCTCTCGTAGCTGTAGAAGTCACCGAATTTTTCTGCCATCTTGTCTGTGCCAGACAACTTGTAAATGCTTTCAAAGTACCTGGAATACGCAATTGTGAAAGAATGAAACCATAGTCAGTTAACTAACTAACGGTTTGTTAAAACTTGGCCAATATCGCTGTTTATCGAGGTGCTCGCTGAAGTCTTCTTCCCTGGTGTGTCCTCTGGAAAGAAAGTTTGGCATCTTTGAGAATGAGTGAACATAAATGACACAGAATCATACGGCATGAGTTCGATGATGTGAATGAGTCCCTTGGGCAGTTTGTGCATGCCTGGCTTGAACTTCTTGTAGTCCACGATCACCCACTGGTTGTTGCATGTCCCCGAGTTGTGGCGGGCAAAGATCGCCGCCCACTCCGCCGCTGTTGATGCCAGACGCGTTGCAATCTCAACAACATTAAAACCCAGAATATATAGATGTTTTTTTCAGTTTGCGTGTCGAGGGTTCAATAGCTGCTCTTTTATCCTTCCGATCATGCAAAAACCAGTGGGATATCGTGAACGATCATTCTTTGACGATGATAGTCAACAAGTCGGGGCTATGAGGGAACCGCGCTGGCCAGAAGCGCAGCGCTTGAAAAGCGCAGTGGCCACAAGAACAACTGACGTTATAGAAAAGCTGCAAAAATAGTTCTAGATAGTCCGTTCAAAAATGAATATGATTCCTGGAATTCAGATCGATTGGTCCATACTAGATAAGTGGGAGCTCGGACACAAAGTCATACTATTTGAAGGGTTTCTTCTCATTTTCTCGAAATCTGTAAAGTTCGCTTCCGAGATTTTCTAAGCATTTGTGCAGTTCTCGACGGCCGGCAGATCTGAAAATGCCGGTTTCATCCTCTTTTGCGAACTAAAAGTTTATCAAATGATAGATTGAAAGCAAAATTTTTGTTGGCACCGACCGTTCAAAATCATTCCTCAAGTTGTAGAGATCGTAGTGACTTGGGATAAGCAGATTCTGATAGATATTCAGCCCGCTGTTTCGAATACCATAAGTCTCTGTTTCTGAAAGTCCGTGGAAGGTACTTTTATTCGGCATTGAATTATCGATTTTTCTCTTCTGAGTTTCAGATCTAGCGATGGACCAATCGATCTGAGCTCCAGGAATCGAATTCATTTTTGAACGGGCTATGAACAATTTTTACTATTTCCGTAGCGTTCCTATAGCACTTTTGGACACGTCGCTTTCGGGCACTGCGCTTCAGGCCAGCGCGCTTCCCTCCTAGACCCAACAAGTCGAACCTGAGTGCGCAGCCAGCTCGGCACTTGACTGTGAGTTATCAACTTCATCAGATCCTTGTTGTAATTCTCATTCGTTGTCTCCCAAATCGCGAGCTGAGATGAAGATAAGAGGAAATCATCAATTGAGTTAATCGTTCCTGAACAATCTCATAAGAATGGAATTTATGCATTTTAATGCTTCGATTCGGAAATACAGTGCTCTGCATACATGCATGTATGTATATACATTCGTATATTGATCTTCAAACGCGGCACAACGGATATGCTAGTGAACCTGGATATCCGGAGAAAGTGTAGATTGTGCCGGGAGTGTCGTGGAGCTTGAAACGATACCTTTTGATGACTCGAAGCATGCTGGAGTAGGAATTCCAAGTGACTTGCGAAGTGAGAAGATCCGTGTTATCGTCACTGACCTACTCATTCCAGGATACAAAGTCTGCATGTCTACATCGACCTCAAACCTTCACCAGAGCAGAGCAGTGTCCATTGGTTGCCCAGGGCTTGCGGAGCGAGGTCGGACGATGGAACTTCATCTCAAGGTCCTTCACTTCCCATGGAATCTGCAGAAGGCTGCAAATATGTAGATTTTGACTCGAGTGGTTGAGAGCAGCCTTCTTCTCCTCTCATTCTTCTCTTCCCTCACTATATCGGATGGCTGACGATGTCGGCATCGGACAGAAATCCACTTAGATCGTCTTCGAAGCCGTTAATCATTCCCACCAGCTGATTTATGGTCACGTTTGCCTGCGGTAAAAAAGACTTCCTTCTTCTATATCTCAACGATGTTTCTCCTTTACATACATGTCTCCAGTAGATGTCGTCCGGATTCGCTGCAATCTGCTGCTTCATAAATCGGAAGTTGTTGAGAAGAAAGCGATTGAGTCTCTTGCAATACTCCTCCGCTCCTCTGCAATAGCCGGTCACCGTGTTGGCGATGTGAAATCCAATCAGGTCGCGACTGGCTCGTCCTGGAGTCATTTCAAATCTCAAGGAGAGAAGTTCCCATCTTACAATTCAATCTTCCTCTCTCTCTCGCTATCTTGTGATTGGGATCTTGTGTTTAATCACAATTTAGCTTTTGCCATTCATCCTTTGCTATCATACATAATAGCATCATGTGTTAATGAACTAATGACAAAACGATGAGAGGCAGTTGTACCTTCGAGAAAGCCGGCAGCGTATCCTTGCAAGTAGTCCGGAAGCTTGTCGTTTGCTATTTCAACATCTACCAACGCCCATCTGATAAGATACGTTCATATGGCGTGAATGGAAGAGAGGAAGTGAAAGAAGGCAGACCCTGTCTGGTTGATGGAGTTTGCGTATTGGATGCGGGCAATGTCGACAGGGCAAGAAGTGAACGGGCGGTTGGGGTCGTGCTGGGAGACTTTGTACGAATAAAGGGAGCCGTCCACATTCGAACACAGGATATACTCAAAGAACGCATTGGTCCATAATATCAAGTAACTAAATTGATGCTTATTGTACGAACGTCACGTAGATGACCGCCGTGCTTATGGACATGATTCCTGAGTGAGACTCCAAGAGCGAGGAAAGATAGAAGGACCAGTCGGAGGGGTTGCATCTCGCAACGAGCTGCTCTCCTTTGACACCCTCCACTATAATGGTAAGCCGCTACTCTATTTGAAAATATAGAGATAAGATAAGGGATGGCGAGGCCAGAACTCTCCCCTCTTCCTCACGCTCATTATTAAACAGGACTTACTGGCTGTTATCATTTATAACAAAGAGTCTGTCAGCAACTTATTGCTCAACCGGAAAGAACTTATGATTTTTGCATGAAAATACAAAATAGTTTTTTTGTTAAATGTAACAATTTGTGAAAAAACTTTAAAAAATATTAACGAATGAAGGGTAAAATAAAAAGAAAAAAGAGTATCACACTTTGCAAAAGTGGGCAAAACCAGTGGTACACTTTGAAAAGTTGATTCTTAAAATCAAAATTATTTTAGGATAAAATTGAAAATACGACATTTACCTTTTGAGTGGAATCTTCATTTCAATTTTCAAAAGAAATGCTTGAGTTTGACGAGAGTTATTCACAAAAATAAGATAATTTATGCAGAAATATGAAGAAAGTGAAAAAAATTTCTTCCGTTCCATCTGCCAATGCATGATAAGGCGCATCACAGGTGTGCATATATGTACAACAAACATAAAGACTGTTCGACATTGCAACAGCCGAGCAGACAAGCAGAGATAAGAGAAATAGTGTCGAGCCGAAATTTTTCTTGTATTTTAAGGCAAACATTATCTGTAAAATGGTAAAAAAAAACCGAGTGGGCTCGTTACTGCGCCGTAACCCCTTTTATCAACTACTAACTTGGAATAATTCGATGATTTATTGTGCAATTGCATGGAACGAGAGTGTATTTCAGTAGGGGTACAGAGATCACTCGCTCCAGAGATGAGTGACAGGACCGAAGAGGTCTCTCAAAATGAACTCACCCTCTTGCACTTTGAAGCGCAGGAACGAAGGTATGGCTTACATGCGAGAGAAGATGGCGTTTATTGGTAAGCAGGCGCACGAGATGACATCAAGAAGGAAAGTGGACGGAGGATGATCGCATAGTCATCAACAAAGTTGTCAAGGTACATCAAGTTTGATTTTAAAGACATTTTAAGGGAGTACGGGTTGAGCTGGGTTGCAATTAGCATCGTGTTGAGATCACTTCACATCCACTGGCCTCCCGACGATCCTGTAAAAGAGTCTCAAAATTATGAAATAATTTCACCGATTTACAATTACTAAAGTGCAAGAGCAAAATCTGTTAAGATCCTTACGAATGTTGGAACATAAATCATTCGGATGAACAAGATTCTAATCCGTCAACTAGTCATAGGACAATCTCTCTCTCTCTCATTCTCTCTCACTCTCTCTCTGATTGATTTCACCGAGGAAAAGGAATAAATTAAGTTTTCCAGAACCAGTTAGAAGATCTGCGAGCGATGCTTGTGAACAAAAAAAGAGCGGATTTCGGTATGCATAATGAAATAGAGCAGAGGCTCATGGTCAGATAAAGTCTAGTTAAGACGACTTTGATTCATTCTACATGGATAGTGACAAAATTACAGAAGTAATAGAAGAGTTATTAGGATTCTTTTTTTATTATAGGATGAAAAATGCTTTTCAATAAGACGTCTTTTCATTATATTTTATGTGCAAATTGTCGTTAACTGGTATTTGATCCTTTAAATGTAGACATGATATAATTTTATTTCATTGATCAATCAATCAATTTAGACGGTGTAACATGAAAAAAATGAAATGTGGTAAAAACACGTGGTAAAAATGATAATAAAAATAGAACAAATAATAATCGAAAGTTGTAATAGGATGATTCAATTTCATCTTATGAGTAGTAAGGAAGCTCTTTAATTCGTTCATTGTCAGTAAGACTGAGCGGCAATTTTTTTGTTGGAGCTTGAAAAACATTTGCATCTTTCATTCACGATGGAATCCCCAGTATGGGAGTTCCCAGTCCTCGCGGGCAGGATGAGAGAAAGTGTATCAGAGAAAACAGACTGAAGAAAATTCAAGGTGCAGACAGAGTGATTGAAAGAGGGTGAGTGGAAAGGATGTAGATTGACAGTCCTTTCGCCGGACTGGCCGCTGAATAAATGTAAATGCGTGTAGTCGAATACGGCAACCAGCATTAGGAAAGGATGTTCATCTGTCGGTCCACTTTCACCAAAGTAGGCGTTATGATGGATGCCCGATATTTCAGATAAATGCGCAAGATCCTCGGACTTCTTTACATGCTACAGAGTGCCGCTAAGGCTTGCTTGCCTACGGGAATTAAGACTACAACACCTCCAACAACACCTACAAGTACGTGTGTCATTAAAACATTTCCTTATACATACATATGTTACAACGACTACAACTCCTCCAACAAAGCCAATAAGTTGGTGTTCATATAATAAGCGATTAAGAGGGCTCCAAATATATATATTTTTTTACTAATCCAGAGATCTACCTACTAATTGGTTTAAGTTCAATTGATCGCTTTTAACGATACCGAGTAGCGAGGATTCATATGAATATTTTTGTAATCAGTTTAATCGTAAATTATTGAGCTACTCCATGCACAGTCTGCCCATTGCCTGCGGCTAAATTTCAATACGTTCCGCCATTACTAGTGTGCACACCACCGATGATCGTCCCGGTAAGCTTCTTCTTTATTATTGAATAATTGAACTTAGTTAGAGATCTGACAAGGGGATACACGTTCCAAGAATTTAGGCACTATCATGTAATCAGATGCGATACGAATGCCCGCCTGGTGCATTGATGCACATCATTCCGTATGCTGTTAACTTTTTGAGAACCAAATATTTATATATAAATATTTTTTTAGCAAATGTTTTTCAATAAGAACTTTCTTTTAAGACCAGGAGGTGGAATGCCTGCGACGACTGGTCTGACTTTTGAGAATCTTGAGTGCGACATTCCATCAAGAACGTGGCAAACTATAACGAATTTGCCATTTGCAGACCTAGTATGTGCATTATAAAGAGTATGTAAAGTTTGATCGGATTCACACTTCGGAATCGCTTGGTCACTCTTTTTTAAACGCTCACCATATTACAACTTGTTGATGAGGATCTTATTTTTTATATTGTGGTTTTCAATGTTTAAAAATTAATTATTATTTTATTACTTATATATTTATGCATGTTGTATAACAACATAAGAAGTATGGTGCGTCAAATTGTTCGTTATTTGAAGGAATGCATCAGGATCGCTAGATAATCTTTTTGAATAATTGAGATTAAAAATCAAAAAAAAATAAGACGAATTGAAAGAGTTTAGACTCCATCGTGTAATGTTGTGCGATACCAATGCCCGCATGGCCCATTCATGTACATCGTTCCGTATGTCGCTAATCTTTTTTTGAACATTAATACATCAAAGCGATATATATTTTTTTCGATCACAATGATCATTTAAGACCTGGAGGTGAAGTCTCATTCAAAATCCCTTGACTGGTGCCGCTATTGAATGCGACACACCAACAAGAACGTGGAAACTTACAATATTTCCCATGCCATTTGATGACCTTATGTGTGGGCAATAAATCATACAAAAAATCAAAACATTTTTTATGAGTTGTAGTTTCCAGGGTTTAAATTATCAGTTTTAATTGTTAAAGAAATTATATCATTTATCAACCGTATATTTATGCTTGTCGCATGGCATAAGTTTAAGAGTTATATGTATGTATGTAGCGTCAGGCTGTTCGCTATTTGCAGGAATGAATCAAGATCGCTAGCAAATCATAATCTCATATCTATGTATCTTGTTCCAGGTATTTGTGTTGCTTGCATAGAGTAAATCCACTTCGCCAATCCGGTAGAGATATTGAAGGCGCGAAATCTTGAATGTTTATTAACGGATTTCTACGCCTTCAGATTACATACTAGATATTGTTTTGAATCATGTCTTTTGATTAATCCGGTGTCCATTCTCATGCGATGAATGAATGTTTATCATTGTTCTGACAATGCGAGATAAAATTATTCAAAATGCGAAGCATTCAAGCTTACTGAAGCTTATCCGGAATAAGCTATCCAAATCTTCAATCATATCCTTGTCGCAGTGGGCGTCTTCAAACAGCTTTATAAGCCAGGTAGATTACGGTAGAATTCCGTCCCCGCATAATTTCTTCCTCATTCAAAATTGTACGGATTTTTCTTAAGCCGGCTAACAATCATCCTTTTACAACAGCTAGTCAGCTTATTTGTTCGCGCATTCTCTAGAATATATTTCGATTGCATATGGTGTTTGATCAGCTCCTGGGGCGTTTCTCTTGCAAACATAGAAACATCAGTCTCTGTCTATGTGCGTAAGAGTTATAAACAATGGCAAAATATTACATTTTTTAGATTCTAAGAACGTAGGACGCGGGAAAATGACAATTGTCTTATGTGAGAAACATGGGCGTGATTTTATCTTTGTTCGTTTGCTCTCTTTTGACTCATAATCTCACCGATTCTGAGAAGATTTGTTTGATTCACGCTCAAATTCTTGCGTTAAGCCATGTCATTCATTAGTCTAAAACTCACCCATTTGTAAATTGTCTGTATACATTTGTAGTGCTAAGATAAGTTCTACTGTATACATTTGTAGTGCTAAGATAAGTTCTATAAAGTGCACAATTGATTGCATCAGAATCGGAGCAATGGACATCTCGGAACGTTCGCTCAACGTCATTTCTGTCGTCGAGTCGACGAGCATTTGTGAGGAGATCATTTTTGTATCTTTCTTTTTTTGTAATTGTCAATAGATTATTATCCATTTATTTTTATGTTGAAAAAATATTATCATATCTGAATTTTGATAGTAATTATATACATATTTTACATAAATGCTCAAGTAAACGAAAATGCTTGCCTTCCTCTAGATATATCTAAATAGATATCTATGATGATGTATGTCTATGATGATACCAATGATGTCTATAATGCCTTATCATAGACACGGCACTAGTAGCCAATGTGCTGTTGATCTTCCTGGCGATGACCAAGAGTGGCGTGCACATCGGCAACTACAAGTATTACATAATCTCGTTCGCCGTACATGACGTCTTTTTCAGCGTGCTCTGTTTGCTCTTTCGACCGGTGCGAATATAGCTCTACTTTTTTTTTTTTTAAATATTTTTGTTAAATTAATTAATTAATTTATTTATTAACATTTTTAATAAAGGTTTCCGGCGTTCTGAACGGCTCATGGTTCATGTTCATGAGCGGCGCGGTCTATCTCGAGTTGGCGAATCACAACTTTTCTTTTTAACAAAGACATACATTTACCAATTAAAAAAAGGATAATTGATTAGGGAGATAATAATTAGCGGTATAAATATGTAGATGGGGTCACGGCATCTATGGCGCTACTCACTCGGTCACTATTCAGCTGCTCGCCTATTGCTTCATGTATCGCTACGTGCTTCTATGCAAGTCAGAGTACTTACCAATGTACATATCTTTAAATGTATTCCAAGTGGTAAAGCAGCGCTTATAACAATGTATGATTCATCGATAGAAGATTTTGCATGTTGCAGACCTTCCAAGAGCAAGCTCCTAGAGACGCGATCAGCGCTCGCAGCTCTCCTAGCTGCCTACGTCGTTTCATGGAGTATAAGCTGCGTCATGGTTAAGGTCAATAGATGGAATGTACTTTTTTTTACAAACAATGTTTCCAATTTCGATCACATCTCGATCGATATTCAATTAAGGTTGGCTACGTCCCGACGGAAGAAGTTGTCGCGAATCTGACTCGCGACATCTTTCAGCCAAACTTTCCTTCATTTCACCATTCGTCCTTCATGTACAATCAGGTGAAGTGGTGACTCATTCGCTGCCAGACTCAAGAGATGTGTATTATTCTTATAATTTTGCATGTATTTTTGCAAAATATGAGTGGTAGATCACAAAATTAATATAGAAAATTCGAGAAGAACATTTCTTTTAATGTATAGGGCATGAGAGATCCGCTGGCAGCCATCGCGTGTGGCTGGCTTCTTGGTCAGACGTGCACTCAGCTGCTCGCCGTCGTCTTCTGGTCGTACTCCATTGTTCGCGCGATCAATAAGGTAGATCAATCTAAACAAGTAACTTAAGGAAACATAATCGATCGATTGAGGTGCGCGGCGACATTCGCAGCAAGCGCATGGCGAGCATGCAATTCCAGCTCTTCCTCGCGCTCGTTCTTCAGGTCTTATTTGTCATTTACACTTTTTTCTGCTAACCATAAATATGATCGATCTATCGAAGAATCTCTGAATATAGTATTACTATAACTTTACACACTGACTGATTCGTCTGACAATCTTAATTAATTGTCTTGAGCTGCTCGCGCCGATCCTCTGCATCTATGCACCGGAAGTGCTGGCGATCGGCTTTCCGCTCCTCGGCATCCGCCTGAACATCCCGCCCGGCATCGTCTCGATGCTCTTCCCGATCTTCCCTGCATTCGACGCCGTCGTCGTTCTCGCCGTTGTTAAGGATTATCGGTCTGAAATAGAAATTAAAGAGAACAAAAACATTAAAGCTAATTTTAGGTTACATCCATTCGAGCAACAACTTACTCGTAATTTTGAAAGCAAACTCTTTTCAAATGAAAAAAAAATTATGAAGCAAGAATACCACTCAATCCCAGAAGTCGTTGAGCATACTAACATACTTTTAGGCACGCTCTTGTCGGATGGTCCAGGGCTTTACTCAGAGGAAACAGAGAACTAACCGCTGCGTCGTGAACGGTGAATAGCCAGTGAGGACATTCCGATCCCAGCTGCTACCAATCGTTCCATTCATCTCCTTTCACTTTTAACGTGTAATGCTTTACAATAGGAAAACATCTGTTCGTCTTCTCAATTAGTCATCTTCTTCCTCCTTATATTAGACCCCTCCCTCTCCAACAGCACCCTCGTTCTGTGGTAAAAGTCTTTCCAGTGATGATTGCATTGGAGACGAGCTATTGTTCTTTTTTAAAGAATAAAATGTTGCTATCAAACTTTTGGTGTACCACATTGAAAAATAGTACCAATAGTGCACCTCCCTCGCAAAGGTATTGAAAAAATTGTACAACGGGGCTACTAATCGTGAAAATAGGGCATACATATACTATTTTTGTGCCCCATTTATAAAAAAAGACTCGTCGTCAAGGTGGGACCGTCCAGGATCTAGCATAATCATGAAGGCACTGCACGGGCGGCGTAGATCAGCCGTTCCGCCGCGCCTGCTTCCAAGGAGTCTGGTCCACCGAAAGAAGCTCCCCATTGAATGCAACCCTTTGAGGGTCCCTTTTCTGTTTGCACTGACATTTAATTATAATAAAAAAACTTTTTCTCTATCGATCTTTCTCTGTCTATGTTGTCTCTACACTTTCGAACAGCTACCTGCCGGCATTGCGTGGTCATCGAGTGACTTCATCTGCTTCTTCAGAATCTCTGAAAATGTCTTTCATCGGCCTTTCCATCCTACCTTCCCTAAATATCATAACCGAGTGCCATTCCAGTCCCATTCTTGGTCAGTCTCCTCTCCCAGGCTCTTCGTGGGCGGTTGCTTCTGTCATTGTTGACCTGATGTTGTTCTGGTTCCCGGAGATAAATCAGTGATACGCCAATCCTTCCCTCGTCTCTACAGTGAATTACAGTAAAGTGGACTAAAATAACAACGTCTTATTATAAAAAAAAATACATTTCGATGGCCAACAACGTTTTATGGTGAAGGATTAGAGAACTTTCCTATAATTTGAGTCACGTAAATAAAAATTGTAATTAGAGAATCAAAATTAGCATTTTCCACATAACGAGTTCGTCTGACAATGAGATTGATGTCATCCAGTAAGCGGCAGCTTATTTATGCCGAAGCTCATGTTCAGCTTTTTCATGGCTTTTTTGTTACGGTAATGCAGACCAGCGGTGAGCAGAAAGGAATCGGAAAGGCGTTTCTCGCGTATTACACATATGTACATAAGTCGACTAGAAAGCCGAGCGCAAACCGGCTTTGCGAGGGTGGAACGCACCTCGGGCAGTTGAAGCAAACGCCAGTTGTTTATAAGCCCATCTGTGTTGACTTGCTTACATAACCCCGCCCTTCCCATTGTGTATTTTGACATTTGTATGTGTGTCTATTATGAGCTAAAATATGTTCAGAAGTCCCTTGACTTGGACACAACGTTATCGCTCTAACGACACGGTTCGTGTAATGATTAAGCAACTTCATGTACTCTATTAAAATTTTATTTTCCCTGTTTGCCAAAAATTTATTATTTTATTGTGTTCCATCTCTCGCCTCCATTTCGATTACTAGTGCTAACACTTCATGATTACGATAGCTTCTCAATTAGCCAAAAGCGATTTTTCCATCCCTATAACTCCCGATGGGCGTGTGGAACACTCGCCAGACGATTGGTCATTCGGCTTGCTCCCGAGCTATAACAGTAGTGGGACACATTAAAAAACAATACATGTATGGGTTGTCTATCATGCCTTGCCTTCCTACAATTATAATCAGTCTCATCTAAAGTATGCCAAGGATATACAGCAGTCAGTACATGCTTGCCATGCCGTATACATATGTAACATTTACTCGATTCGCCCCGCCGGAGAATCATATACGGTAACAGACATACTCGTTATATTAGCATTTTTATGTATTCTCGCATTATTTAAGTGAATTCCATGAAAAGCTTTGTAATTTTACAACTAAATTTTGTTAACAAAGAAAAAACATTAAGAGAGTTCCGCTAATGCTTGCTTGCCTACGAGGTTGGCTTGAATTACTACGACTACAACACCTACAAGTAAGTGTGCCATTTGAAAAGTTCTTATGTTAGTACACATGTTTTCTTAGGAATCCGTAAATTATACGAGTAATCGTTTTAAGTTAAATTTTGCGCTTATGACGAAGATTTCGGTAATGATTGAGCAACCCCATGCACCGTTTGCCCAAATCCTGCGGCTATATTTCAATGCGTTCCCCCATGACTCATGTGCACACCACCGATGATCGTCCCAGTAAGCTTTTTTTTTTAAATTGAATAATTGAAGTTAGAGATCTGACAAGGGGAAACGAGTTCCAAGAATTTAGGCGCCATCGTGCAATCAGATGCGATACGAGTGCCCGCCTGGTTCATTGATGTACATCATTCCGTATGTTGTTAACTTTTTGATAACCAAATATTTATATGTCTAGGAGATATATGTATATATTTTTTTAGCTAATGTTTTTCAATAAGAACTTTAAGACCGGGAGGTGGAATGCCTGCGTCGACTGGTTTGACTTTTGAGAATCTTGAGTGCGACATTCCATCAAGAACGTGGCAAACTATAACGAGTTTGCCATTTGCAGACCTAATATGCGCACTATAAATAGTAAAATTTGATCGGATTCATACTTCGGAATCGCTTGTTCACTCTTTTTTAAACGCTCACCATATTACAACTTGTTGATGAGGATCTTATTTTTTATATTGCGGTTTTCGTGTTGAAAAATTAATTATTTTTGTTAAAGATATTATTACTTTTATATGTATGCATGTTGTATAACAATATAAGAAGTATGGTGCGTCTAATTGTTCGCTATTTGAAGGAATGCATCAGGATCGCTAGCTAATCTTAATCTCCTATCTACATATCTATCTTGTTCCAAGCAGATGTGTCGTAAATCCACTTCACTTATCCGGTAGAGTTCTTAATTCCGCGAAATATTATATTTTTGAAGGATTTCTACATATTCAGAGATCTATTCGGTGTATGTTCTAATGCCAAGAATTCATGCAATAATAGTAATCTTATCTTGTATTGCTTAAATTAACAACGCAAACAAGAGATGATGTTATGTATCGTATCATATGCGTGTCATGATGCAACACATTCACGACTTACTAAAGCTTATGCTGAAGAGCTATCTTATTCTTCCTTGTTACAGTGGGCGTCTTCAATGAGCCTTGTATGCGCAGAGATTACGGTAGATTTCCGCCCTCATCAAAATCTTCCCCATTCACCACTTATGTTTGAATCACCTTTCCACGAGAGCTAGGCAGCATATTTATTCGCACATCCAGCGATTTACATTACGGCTATATGTGTTGTTTGAACGATTCTTGGCGCGTCTATCTTTCAGACATTGAAACATCTGTCTCTCTCTCTTTCCATGTATGCGAGAGACACAAAGATAGATGTTTTCTTGTGTGGCAGACGAACAATACAATCCACAGCATACATATATTAACATTCTCGTGAGACGTACGGCGTGGGAAAAATATCAACTATCTTATGAGTAAAGTATGGACTCGACTTAGTTCTTGTTCATTTGCTCTGTTTTGATTCATAATCACACCGATTCTGAGAATATTTGTTTGATTCATGCTCCAAATTTATGCGCTTATCTCTGTCATTAGTCAAACTCTATTTAAAAATGTAATGATTTTTCCTGAATTTTGTAGTCTTCTCACCAAATAAATTGTCGATTGTCTGCATAAATACATAATACTATTTATTATAAGGTCCATAAAATACTGTATTTCCTTAGCATGGCAGTACTGGACATCTCTGCAAGCGTGCCTTACGTCATTTCTTTCGTCGAGACGACGAGCATTTGTGTGGAGATAATTTTTTTACATTGTTATTAGCCATTCATTCTATTTTTTTAAATCAATATGCGTTATATATATATTTATATACATTGAAAAAATATTTTATATTTTGATTATCAGTTTTTTCTTACTCGTTTACACAAACAAATGCTTGCGTTATCACTTGTCACATAGGCACGGCGTTGGTAGCCAATGTATTGATGATCGTCTTGGCGCTGACCAAGAGTGGCGTGCACATCGGCAACTACAAGTACTACATAATCTCGTTTAGCGATATGATAATTAGCGATATAAACATGTACATAGATGGGGTCACGGCAACTACGGCGCGACTCACTCGGTGACTATTCAGCTGCTCGCCTATTGCTTCATGTATCGCTACGTTCTTGTATGCAAGTCAGAGTACTTTCCGATGTAAATAAGTTTAAATGTTTTCCAAGTGGTAAAGCAGCGTTTATAACAATGTTCCGATTCATCGATAGAAGATTTTGCATCTTGCAGACCTTCCAAGAGCAAATTCCTCGAGACACGATCAGCGCTCGCAGCTCTCCTGGCTGCCGACGTCGTTTCATGGAGTATAAGCTGCGTCATAATTAAGGTCAATAGCGGGAATGTACTTTTTTACGGACAATATTACCAAATTCGATCACATCTCGATCGATATTCAATTAACGTTGGTTACGTCCCGACGGAAGAAGTTGTCGCGAATCTGACTCGCGACATCTTTCAGAATCACTCTCCTTCATTTCGCCATTCATCCTTCATGTACAATCAGGTGAAGTGGTGACTCATTCGCTGCTAGGCTCAAGAGATAGTCTTATCATCTTATAATTTTGCATGTATTTCGCAAACTATGAGTAGTAGATCACAAAATTAATATAGAAAATTAGAGAAGAACATTTCTTTTAATATATAGGGCATGAAAGATCCGCTGGCAGCCGTCGCGTATGGCTGGCTTCTTGGTCAGACGTACACTCAGCTGCTCGCCGTCGTCTTCTGGTCGTACTCCATTGTTCGCGCGATCAATAAGGTAGATCAATCGGTAATAAATGAGTAAGTTACTAAAGGAAATGAGAAGATATTCGATCTATTAAGGTGCGCGGCGACATTCGCAGCAAGCGCATGGCGAGCATGCAATTCCAGCTCTTCCTCGCGCTCGTTCTCCAGGTCTTATTTGTCATTTTTAATTATTTCTCCTAAATATGATGGAGAGTGTATAGCCTATCAATCGTCCGGTTTATTGATCGCTCTACCTGTTTACCGAAAAATTTAAGACTATTGCGATACTGGAGCCTTGCACATTGACTGATTCGTCTGACCATCATAATTAATTGTCTTGAGCTCCTCGCGCCAATCCTGTGCATCTACGCACCGGAAGTGCTGGCGATCGGCTTCCCTCTCCTCGGCATCCGTCTGAACATCCCGCCCGGCCTCGTCTCGATGCTCTTCCCGATCTTCCCGGCCTCGTTCTCGCCGTCGTTAAAGACGCCGTCGTCGTTCTCGCCGTCGTTAAAGACTATCGGTCGGACAATGAGATAGAAATTGAAGAGAACGAAAATAATTTTCTAATTTTTAGTTTAACATATTCACGCAACAATTTACTGGAAGAATTGAAGGAAACATTTTACAAATATATATCAAAATAAGAAGCAAGCAAGAATACCACTCCCAGAAGTCGTGGAGCATACATACGTACTTTTAGGCACGCTCTTTTCGGATGGTTGAAGGCTTTATTCATAGGAAACAGAGAAGTGACCGTTGCGTCGTGAGCGGCGTTGAATAAGTGAAGATATTCTGATCCCAATTCTTACCAGTCATCTGATTCAACTACATATTTTCACTTTCAATGTGCAATGTTAACAACTAGCGGAGCTATGGGGGGACCTGGTTTCAGTATCTTTGCCCATTATCTCCCTTGGAGTCTTCGCTATGTCCTAGCATTAAGAACTTTGCATTGGGGGTCGAATTAAAACGCGCAAAAGGGTTTGCCCGCACGCGACTCCGAACCTGGGTCGTTAAGAAAATCTGCGTGCGATGAAAATGCACCAAAAAGCCACAAAATCATTCATATCTCGAATATGACTAAACCAAGTCCGACTTTCAACCTATCATTCGATAGCTAATTTTAGGCTCTATTCGAATAAAAATATGACCCAAAAAGTGTCAGTGATAGCTAAGGTCGATAAAGTGGCCTGAACATTCTCGGACCAAAAGTAGATCAAAAACGTCGTTGTATGAAAAAGTTTTGTATGAGACATTTGTTCACCTTCGCAAAAGCTACAGAATGATATATAACACGTTGCCATAACTCCAACATCCGAGAAAAAACAGCCGCGGAAATGACCTCCCAAAAATTTGACATTTCACGGCCCCCTTAGGGTACTTTCCCGGAATCCCAGCCAAACGGGAGTAGGCTCATTTCAAAGCTCTCCAAAAACTAAACAATATTCTGTATGTGCCTTCCCGCTCCATTCCCTATTCTGCGAGTATTGATTTTTCAATGGTTCGCTCCTAACAAAATGGGTCCGCCTGTTTTTGCCCTCGATCGATATGACGCAATGTCTTTTTTTCCACAATGTATATATCAGTGCATGCGCCGTGAAAAACTACATCATATATGTCGGAAAGAGAAAAAGTTAATTTTGAAAATTTGAGTTAGTGAGCAAATACAGAGCAAAAAAGGGTCAAAAAACGGGGTAAAACTTTGGCCACGCCCACTTCAAAGACCCTCATGTGGAATTCGCCCAATTTGTGTCCTATTAATCTTAAAGACATGCTCTATCAACTACTATTTTTTCCAGCTTCCCATCTTCTCCGAAACAAAAGATGCAAACGCTCAAAGTGGCCAACCCAGCGCAAGCGCGCGCCGAAAAGTTGAAACTTTGGCCGCCGGCGCCGACCCCAAAACCAAAACCCAAAAATACCAAACCGATACCAAAACGTAGCCCCAATATTCATTTTCCATCCTAAAAAAACCGCACCCCAAAATCTCACCCCCACCGCCCACCACGCCGCTCCGCGCAAACCCGGTAAATAAATCACAAGCGTTTCTAAGTACATTCTCTAACTAGCGGAGCTATGGGGGGACCTGGTTTCAGTATTTTTGCCCATTATCTCCCTTGGAGTGCGCGCTATGTCCTAGCATTTTAATCTTTGCATTGGGGGTCATATAAAAGCGCGCAAAAGGGTTTGCCCGCGCGCGACTCCCAACCTGGGTCGTTAGAAAATCTGCGTGCGATGAAAATGTACCAAAAAGCCACAAAATAATTCATATCTCGAATATAACTGAACGAATCTTGACGACCAACATACCATTCGATAGCTAATTTTAGGCTCTATCTTAATAAAAATATGCCCCAAAAAGTGTCAGTGATAGCTAAGGTCGAAAAAGTGGCCTGAACATTCTGACCCCAAAAGTAGATCAAAAACATCGAAATATCAAACCTGTTGTATGAGATATTTGTTCGCCTTCGCAAAAGCTACAGAATGATATATAACACGTTGCCATAACTCCAACATCCGAGAAAAAACAGCCACGGAAAGGGCCTCCCAAAAATTTGACATTTCACGGCCCCCTTAGGGTACTTTCCCGGAATCCCTGCCAAACGGGAGTAGGCTCATTTCAAAGCTCTCGTAAAACTGTTCAATATTCTGAATGTCCCATCCCGCTCCAATCCCTAATCTCCGAGTATTGATTTTTCAAAGGTTCGCTCCTAACAAAATGGGTCGGCCTGTTTTTGCCTCGTATCTATTGATCTAGGCAACTTCAGGACCTGGTCAATAGATCAGTCGATGCGCCGTCCAAAAATACATGATATATGTCGAAAGCAGCGAAAGCGCAGGTACAGATTTTGAGAAAGTGAGCAAATACAGAGTAAAAAAGGGCCAAAAAAGGGGGTCAAATTTTGGCCACGCCCCCTGGCGACCCCTGAGGCACTATCAACAAACCAACCAGGAATCTTAATAATTAAGAGATGGGCTATCGACTCATATTTTTTTCATTACCCAATTCCTCTCCGTTCAAAAGATACAAACGCTCAAAGTGGCCAACCCAGCGCAAGCGCGCGCCGAAAAGTTGCAACTTTGGCCGCCGGCGCCGACCCCAAAAACCCTATCTTTGCCCATTATCTCCCTTGGAGTCTTGGCTATGTCCTAGCATAGGTTTTGTTTGATTAGAGTTCACACAAAAGCGCGCAAAAGGGTTTGCCCGCGCGCGACTCCGAACCTGGGTCGTTAGAAAATCTGTGTGTGATGAAAATGTACCAAAAAGCCACAAAATAATTCATATCTCGAATATGCCTGAACCAATACCGATGATCAACCTATCATTCGATAGCTAATTTTAGGCTCTATTCGAATAAAAATATGCCCCAAAAAGTGTTAGTGATAGCTAAGGTCGATAAAGTGGCCTGAACATTCTCGGACCAAAAGTAGATCAAAAACGTCGTTGTATGAAAAAGTTTTGTATGAGACATTTGTTCACCTTCGCAAAAGCTACAGAATGATATATAACACGTTGCCATAACTCCAACATCCGAGAAAAAACAGCCGCGGAAATGACCTCCCAAAAATTTGACATTTCACGGCCCCCTTAGGGTACTTTCCCGGAATCCCAGCCAAACGGGAGTAGGCTCATTTCAAAGCTCTCCAAAAACTAAACAATATTCTGTATGTGCCTTCCCGCTCCATTCCCTATTCTGCGAGTATTGATTTTTCAAATGTTCGCTCCTAACAAAATGGGTCCGCCAGTTTTTGCCCCCGATCGATATGACCCAATGTCTTTTTTTCCACAATGTATATATCAGTGCATGCGCCGTGAAAAACTACATCATATATGTCGGAAAGAGAAAAAGTTAATTTTGAAAATTTGAGTTAGTGAGCAAATACAGAGCAAAAAAGGGTCAAAAAACGGGGTAAAACTTTGGCCACGCCCACTTCAAAGACCCTCATGTGGAATTCGCCCAATTTGTGTCCTATTAATCTTGAAGACATTCCCTATCTGCCACTATTTTTTCCAGCTTCCCATCTTCTCCGAAACAAAAGATACAAACGCTCAAAGTCGCCAACCCAGCGCAACCTCGCGCCGAAATGTTGCAACTTTGGCCGCCGGCGCCACCCCCAAACCCAAAACCGAAAAATCCCAAACCATTACCAAAACGTAGCCCCAATATTCATTTACCTCCTAAAAAAAACCCCACTCGAAAATCTCAACCCCGCCGCCCACTACGCCGCTCCGCGCAAACCCAGTCAATAAACCACAAGCGTTTCTAAGTATACTTTCTAACTAGCGGAGCTATGGGGGGACCTGGTTTCAGTATCTTTGCCCATTATCTCCCTTGGAGTCTTCGCCTAGCATTAAGAACTTTGCATTGGGGGTCGAATTAAAACGCGCAAAAGGGTTTGCCCGCGCGCGACTCCGAACCTGGGTCGTTAAGAAAATCTGCGTGCGATGAAAATGCACCAAAAAGCCACAAAATAATTCATATCTCGAATATGCCTGGATTAATTGCGACGATTGACATACCATTCGATAGCTAATTTTAGGCTCTATTCGAATAAAAATATGACCCAAAAAGTGTCAGTGATAGCTAAGGTCGATAAAGTGGCCTGAACATTCTCGGACCAAAAGTAGATCAAAAACGTCGTTGTATGAAAAAGTTTTGTATGAGACATTTGTTCACCTTCGCAAAAGCTACAGAATGATATATAACACGTTGCCATAACTCCAACATCCGAGAAAAAACAGCCGCGGAAATGACCTCCCAAAAATTTGACATTTCACGGCCCCCTTAGGGTACTTTCCCGGAATCCCAGCCAAACGGGAGTAGGCTCATTTCAAAGCTCTCCAAAAACTAAACAATATTCTGTATGTGCCTTCCCGCTCCATTCCCTATTCTGCGAGTATTGATTTTTCAATGGTTCGCTCCTAACAAAATGGGTCCGCCTGTTTTTGCCCTCGATCGATATGACGCAATGTCTTTTTTTCCACAATGTATATATCAGTGCATGCGCCGTGAACAACTACATCATATATGTCGGAAAGAGAAAAAGTTAATTTTGAAAATTTGAGTTAGTGAGCAAATACAGAGCAAAAAAGGGCCAAAAAAGGGGGTAAAATTTTGGCCACGCCCACTTCAAAGACCCTCGGGTGGAATTCGCCCAATTTGTGACCTATTAATCTTGAAGACATGCCCTATCAGTGACTATTTTTTTCAGCTTCCCATCTTCTCCGAAACAAAAGATACAATCGCTCAAAGTGGCCAACCCAGCGCAAGCGCGCGCCGAAAAGTTGAAACTTTGGCCGCTGGCGCCGACCCTAAACCCAAAACCCAAAAATACCAAACCCATACCATAACGTAGCCCCAATATTCATTTTCCATCCTAAAAAAACCGCACTCGAAAATCTCAACTCCCCCGCCCACCACGCCGCTCCGCGCAAACCCGGTCAATAATCGACAAGCGTTTCTAACAAGGGAACCGTCTGAAGATAAGTTGGAGAATTTTGATCTCACCTATCCAGATCGATAGTCCAAGTCGAGAAATGATGATAACCATTTTTACTTTTTCCTTAATGGCCTCTGGCGATTTTATATTGATTTTTAAATTTTGCATAAAATCGCGGATTTAGTGACCTTGCCATTGTCAATGTGTCACTTAAGCAATTAAACATGGCCTGCGCGGCGCAGTGGGATGCGCGCTCGCCTGCAGTTTTGAGCGTCGCAGGTTCGAACCCCATTCGGTTCAAATATTTTGCTGCAGTTTTGCAAGTTCAAATTTGAAGAAGTACATAAAGAGAAAATTTTTTCAATGAGAGGAGAGTGCATATACACTTTAAATTGGTGTTAAAAAATTTTTTACTTGTGTATAAGGGCATTCCGTGTTGGATGGTGTTCAATTCGCCCTTGCTTGCGAATCCACTATCAACCTATTCGGTGGGGCCTACCCCAAAAAAGTCGAGGAAAAAACTTTCCCCGAAAATCACCAGAGGGGGTAATTTGGTGCGAGGATTGCGAATATCTAGTTTATTTTTAATTCTGAAGTCATTAAAAAAAATATAGAAATTTGTTTTGATCTCCTTTTGTGGAAGAAGACTCCTTTCTGTTTTCCGAACTGTTTCCTCAACAGGAACTCGGACAGATAGTCTACATACTTCTTGTTGTTTACGCCGTACTTCTTTTTTGGAATTTATACCGCATACCTACTTACCGTAACTTTTTTTTAAATGACTTCAGAATTAAAAATAAACTAGATATTCGCAATCCTCGCACCAAATTACCCCCCTGTGGTGATTTTCGGGGAAATTTTTTTCCTCGACTTTTTTGGGGTAGGCCCCACTGAATAGGTTGATAGTGGATTCGCAAGCAAGGGCGAATTGAACACCATCCAACACGGAATGCCCTTATACACAAGTAAAAATTTTTTAACACCAATTTAAAGTGTATATGCACTCTCCTCTCATTGAAAAAATTTTCTCTTTATGTACTTCTTCAAATTTGAACTTGCAAAACTGCAGCAAAATATTTGAACCGAATGGGGTTCGAACCTGCGACGCTCAAAACTGCAGGCGAGCGCGCATCCCACTGCGCCGCGCAGGCCATGTTTAATTGCTTAAGTGACACATTGACAATGGCAAGGTCACTAAATCCGCGATTTTATGCAAAATTTAAAAATCAATATAAAATCGCCAGAGGCCATTAAGGAAAAAGTAAAAATGGTTATCATCATTTCTCGACTTGGACTATCGATCTGGATAGGTGAGATCAAAATTCTCCAACTTATCTTCAGATGGTTCCCTTGTAAGTATACTCTCTAACTAGCGGAGCTATGGGGGGACCTGGTTTCAGTATCTTTGCCCATTCTCTCTCTTGGAGATATCTCTATGTTCTAGCATAGAGATATTTGCATTGGGTGTCATATAAAAGCGCGCAAAAGGGTTTGCCCGCGCGCGATTCCGAACCTGGGTCAGTAAAATATCTGCGTGCGATCAAAATGTACCAAAAAGCTACAAAATAATTCATATCTCGAATATGCCTGGATCAAATCCAATGATCTACCTACCATTCGATAGCTAATTTTAGGCTCTATCTGAATAAAAATATGCCCCAAAACGTCTCAGTGATAGCTATGGTCGAAAAAGTGGCCTAAACATTCTCGGACCAAAAGTAGATCAAAAACGTCAATAAATGAAAACCTTTTGTATGAGACATTTGTTCGCCTTCTCGAGAGCTACAGAATGATATATAACATGTAGCCATAAAACCAATCCCCGAGAAAAAAACAGCCGCGGAAATGGCCACCCAAAATTTCGAGATTTCACGGCCCCCTCAGGGTACTTTCCCGGAACGCCAGCCAAACGGGAGTAGGCTCATTTCAAAGCTCTCGTAAAACTGAACAATAATCTGAAGGTCCCATTCCGCTCCGATCCCAAACCTTCGAGTATTGATTTTTCAAAGGTTCGCTCCTAACAAAATGGGTCCGCCTGTTTTTGCCCTGTATCTATCGATCTAGACAACTTCAGGAGATGGGCAATAGATCAGTCGATGCGCCGTCCAAAACTACATGATATAAGTCTTAAACTCAAAAATTCACAAGCGGGATTTTGAGAAAGTGAGAAAAAACATAGTAAAAAAGGGCCAAAAAAGGGGGTAAAAATTTGGCCACGCCCCCTGGGCACCCCTGAGGCAGGAATCACAAGCCGACCAGGAATCTTAATAATTAAGACATGGGCTATCGACTCATATTTTTTTCATTCCCCAATTCCTCTCCTTTCAAAAGATACAAAAGCTCAAAGTTGCCAACCCAGCGCAAGCGCGCGCCAAAAAGTTGCAACTTTGGCCGCCGGCGCCGACCCCAAAACCAAAACCCAAAAATCCCAAACCAATACCAAAACGTAGCCCCAACATTCATTTTCCATCCTAAAAAAACCCCACTCGAAAATCTCAACCCCGCCGCCCACTACGCCGCTCCGCGCAAACCCAGTAAATAATCGACAAGCGTTTCTAAGTATACACTCTAACTAGCGGAGCTATGGGGGGACCTGCTTTCAGTATCTTTGCCCATTATCTCCCTTGGAGTCTTCGCTATGTCCTAGCATTTAGAACTTTGCATTGGGGGTCGAATTAAAACGCGCAAAATGGTTTGCCCGCGCGCGACTCCGAACCTGGGTCGTTAAGAAAATCTGCGTGTGATGAAAATGCACCAAAAAGCCACAAAATAATTCATATCTCGAATATGCCTGGATGAAATGAGAAGTATTACCCACCATTCGATAGCTAATTTTAGGCTCTATCTGAATAAAAATATGCCCCAAAAAGTGTCAGTGATAGCTATGGTCGAAAAAGTGGCCTAAACATTCTCGGACGAAAAGTAGATCAAAAATGACAAAATATGAAAACGTTTTGTATGAATCATTTGTTCGCCTTTTTGAGAGCTACAGAATGATATATAACATGTAGCCAAAATTCCAATCCCCGAGAAAAAACAGCCGCAGAAATGGCCTCCCAAAAATTCGACATTTCACGGCCCCCTCAGAACACTTTCCCGGAAACCCAGCCAAACAGCAGTAGGCTCATTTCAAAGCTCTCGTAAAACTGAACAATAATCTGAAGGTCCCATTCCGCTCCGATCCTAAATCTCCGAGTATTGATTTTTCAAAGGTTCGCTCCTAACAAAATGGGTCCGCCTGTTTTTGCCCTGTATCTATCGATCTAGACAACTTCAGGAGATGTGCAATAGATCAGTCGATGCGCCGTCCAAAACTACATGATATAAGTCTTAAACTCAAAAATTCACAAGCGGGATTTTGAGAAAGTGAGAAAAAACATAGTAAAAAAGGGCCAAAAAAGGGGGTAAAAATTTGGCCACGCCCCCTGGGCACCCCTGAGGCAGGAATCACAAGCCGACCAGGAATCTTAATAATTAAGACATGGGCTATCGACTCATATTTTTTTCATTCCCCAATTCCTCTCCTTTCAAAAGATACAAAAGCTCAAAGTTGCCAACCCAGCGCAAGCGCGCGCCAAAAAGTTGCAACTTTGGCCGCCGGCGCCGACCCCAAAACCAAAACCCAAAAATCCCAAACCAATACCAAAACGTAGCCCCAACATTCATTTTCCATCCTAAAAAAACCCCACTCGAAAATCTCAACCCCGCCGCCCACTACGCCGCTCCGCGCAAACCCAGTAAATAATCGACAAGCGTTTCTAAGTATACACTCTAACAAGAAAAATTACTGCTTGTCTTACACTCTGGCTGACAATTTTGACTGCATTTTAGTTCGAAAAGCTTCGCGGCTCGGAAATACAACAGAATTTAACTGTAGCTGAAAGTACATCAGCGTCTTATAGTAAGTGAAGACGAAGTACATACAAGAAACTAAAGAACGTATTTTCTCTATTAGTACCCCCGTGGGTTCTATTTTTCAATACCCTTGCAAGGGAGGGGCACTATTAGAGGGAGTGGTTCTACTGGAGGGACTACGATGATAGAGGACAAGAGAGTATTCACAGAGTTTGGAAGCAGGAAATTGCATAATGTGTAACGGGTAGGCAAAATGCTAATTATGATAACTCCACACGAAAATTCCATGGTGAACCCTCAAGATAAAACGCGCGTCGGGGAAGAAGATGAGTGCTACACCGTATGAATACCACGCTCGCATTTGATATTTGGACAATAAGAAAAAAACCATCGGAATCTAAAGCAGAAAAAACCTAGAACTAAATGATGTATTATGTCCCAGGGGGAGGAAATTTAGAATGCTACTGGGTCAAGGATTTAAGTCTTGGGGAACATCGCACAGACCTTGGCTGAAACCGCCACCTTGCAGTACCATTTGGCCTAGAAAAGGGAATTTAATATCAAAGAAGTTATGATTTCGTTAAGCGGCAGCAAGGAACATACGATTAATTTAAGGAAGAGAGTTTTAGTGCTTACAACACGTTTATATAATCGAGGGTAAGAGAGAGCGAGAGAGAGAGAGAGATAGTGAGAGATAAAGAGAGTACGAGAGAGAGTAGGAGAGAGAGAGAAAGATGGTTATAGAGAGAAAGATGGAAAACGTGAGAAACGTGTAACATACCTCCGGCGGACAAGAATGAATAACCAAAAGGGGCTGGCGGAGCTTCGCCTCTCATGTCACACAGCGTCCAGCTGAATCAGAACTAAAGGTCTAAAAGAACTAAATAAAATGAAATAAAGAATCTATAAAGGAAGATCGCCACTTACCGCAGCTGCTTCTCATCTTCGACCCGGTCGAGGTTAGTAGACATTAGAATCACCTCCTCGTTGTCCGTGCGGGAGTGAAGGCGAATTGCCTGTTCGCAGAGACTCCAGCCTTGTGAGCGAAGATCGGCTAAAATAAGTAATTTTAACCCGGATACTATCGTAGCCCCGGGCGAACCAAAGTGCAACCGGTCGGTGCTGGTAGCCCCACACCCAGGGGACTGAGCGGCAAGCGTTCACCTGCACTTAAGTGTTGAGGGAACCACCGGGCTCTGCTCACCCTCCCCATATGTAGCGAATTTCACCATGTTGTATCTCACGTAAGTTAAAGCTATCCTCTCGATAACTCCTCTCTCTCTCCCACGACTATAAAAAAATACACTATATTATAAATTCGTTATTCAATCAATAAAAGACATACCAGGCAAGAAGCTGTTCTGGATGAAGAAAATATTGAGATCCACTTCTGCTGGGGACACTTGAGTACCATATGGGTGCAACGGCTCAACCGTAACCTTCAAAGTTTCGGAAATTAATGTAAAAGGTCCTTTAAAAAAAAACTTACAGATGAAAACCTCAAAATTATAAATTTGATCGATAAATGAAACCTGGACGTCGCTCTGATGTCCACTCTTTCCAGGAGACAGAATGTAGGCGTTTCTGTCGTCTTTGATGCAGAAGGTTTCAGTGCTGAGCGAGTCGTACTGCAAAGAAAGAAGAAGAAGATAATGAGAGTTTATCAATGTAAAAGAGAAAATGAAAAGTATCCTTTAAAAGGAAAACAACGCTTTTTCCGTAAAAGTCAGTTGAAAGAAAAAAGAGTAGTAAAATAAGAAGCAATAAAATGCTGACAAATCTGGCGATATCTTCCGGGCTCTCAATGCGAAACAGAATGGGAACAAGCTATCCGTTGAAAGGATATCTACACTAGTTTTCATAAAATTGACTTGAAAGAAAAAGAGTAGCAAAATAGAGCGTATTAAAATGCTGACAAAGCATGCGGTGTCTTCCGGGCTCTTGAAGAGGTCGCGGAGGGCACTGCGAACAGTGACATGGAAGGCTTCCATTCGTCGAATCATCTGCGAACCCCCCTTCGCTTCTTTTCTTTCCACTGACGCAAGATATCTGAAAAAAATTTCAGTTAAAACTAAAGTTTGGAATTTTTTTATTTAAAAAAAAATTAGTTTGACAACTGACAGAAGTCGAGCCGTATTGTTGGCTTCAACAGCTCCAATTTGGCCGAGAATTTCATCATATTTGGAGTCCACCTAAACAACAAGAAAGAACTGATGAAATCATTAAATAAAAGATTAATTATTGGGAAGAGTAATTAGAAGAATTTAAGCAGAGAGAGAACCCTGCTTGGAATCATCTCGCGGCTCCATTGCTTTGAAAGGTCGTTAGGGTCGAAATGTAGAAGGTAGGCCACCCACTTATAGTTCAATGCGCCTATCTCGTTAAAACTGAACCCGATACATTAGTAGGAAGATCGATTTTGTGAAGACTCAACTATTCTACTTCGTGCTATTTGTGAAACTGATTATGGTGGCTCTATAAATAAATGACATGAACCTGTGATCGGTGCAAGGAGAAGAAGGATGCAAGAGAATGCAGCCCGGTCGGAGAAGGACGGCTGTGCACGCGACTTTGGCAGTCCAGAAGCTAAAGAAAGAATTTTTCTATTGATCAACAGTCATGTCCATATGCAATTCAATGATATCAAGGTAATTTGAGACGGATGAAGAAATATCTGCAAAGAAGATTAAAGTGGGATGAATGGCTGCACTAGTTGTAAAACGAGACGTCTATGTACACAGCCCCTTTTAGCCATGGAAGGAACGCATTTGGCTCATCAAGGGCCGTTCAATGAGCATACTTACACCCAGTTGTCGTGCGACGGTTCTTCGTCAGTGACTGGAGGCTGGTGCCAGGCGCAGGTCGAATGACCATAGATCGTTGAAGTGAGCCGGGTTTCCAGCCGTAGGAGCTTTCCCACCAAAAACGTAGACCTTAAATATCTTCGTAAAAAATATTCGCAGCAAATCGTTATTTTTATCCACAAGATAATCGTATAGAAAGAAACACTCGTTATAAATAAGGACACTCGCAGCATGATTGCAAAATTGAATGGAGGAATGGCTGCAGATAGAGACAGTAGTTAAATAAGTGTGATATCCTTACCTTTCCACTCTTTGAATGATAACAACTTGCGTGAAATTGACGCGGAGGGATCGGCAAAATCCGGCCAATGTTGGTTGCGCGCCCCATATATATTTTAAGTGCAGGATTCGAATTGCCCTATCGGTCACAGTGTGGCTCCTCCAAAATGTTTTGAAAATGGCGCGAAAATAAAATACTCCCGAATTCAAAGAAGAGAATCCTGATAATTTCCTCAGGGCAGAGGGGTTTTTATGACTTCGGGACACTTGCAATCGAAGTTTCTAGCTCAACCTGACCAAATAACCCAAAAAAAACAATACACTATTTATTCGCCTCGGACCTCCTTTAAGAGAATTAGTAGATCTTTTAGTGTAACTTCAATGGAGTGAGGAGCAGAGATAATTCTAACTAACCGGGTCGAATGACTATAGATCGTTGAAAATGTGAATGGGACCGGCGGACGCCCCATACTTCCCATCTAGCCCGCCAAAAACGTAGACCTTAATCATCTTGGTAAAAATATTAATCGAAAATAATTAAAAACAATAAGAGTTCAAATTTCAAGCAAGCTTTTAGCAATTTCTCTTTTGTGAGAACGGTAAAAAAAAGATGTAATTATAGTTAAATTCAAGAAGATAATCCTAAGACAAAATGCAAAAAAAAATATATAAACGATAACGAAAACGTTTGAAAAACTCATTTTTTCGACTACGACAGTAATAAGTAATACACTATTTATCAAGCCTTATTGCAAAATTTATCTGAGGAATGGCCGTTGATAGCAACAATAGTTAAAAAGTGTCGTATCCTTACCTTTCTACTCTTTGGATGATAGCAACTGGCGTGGAATTGGCGCGGAGCGATGTCCGGCAGGACAGAGGAGGAGATAAAGCGGACTGGTTCCCTGTGCAATCAATCAATACGTATTTTGAGAGATAATTTCCCTCCAAAATCCACAAACGATCCATATTGTTTGCTAGCTGCTATGAAAAAAAGAAACCATTGAAAGCACGTGGTGGTTAAGCTGCGTCGATCCCATCTCATGGCAGCGATGGACGAGCGAGCTCTCCAGTTCCGGCAGATACGAGAAGCCGTTCGGAGATCAGCCAGCGCGAGATTGTCGAAGATCTCACATGTTCTTTCACTTTCTCACCTTCCGCACCAACCCTGAGCGGGGATACTGAAGGCGCTTGAGGCCAACACAGCAAATAGTTATCAAACTATGATAAAAAAATTCTTTCAAAAAAATTGTCAGGATTGAAAGGAATAGAAGACCTCGTCAAGGACGAAGTCGGGAGGGCACGTCCAATTGGATTCGTCGGCATCCATGACGAACACCTGGAAATGACAATGTGCTCAGAGTATTATAACTGAAACACTGTGAGCTGGTTCTAAACAAATTGTTGGGTAAAATGTTATGGTGGGCAATCCAAGATGTTCAGAGCCTGATATCTTATAAAGGATCCTATACCACACAATAAGACCCTCACGGTGTGGACAAATTCTCTCCGAATACTGATAACTTCGCACGATCATAACGTTGAAACAAACACTTTCTCCTTATTCAGAAATCTTGCTTTATACGTCATGAATTCAATATTGAAATTCCAGGGTGAACCAACAAGAAATAAAGAAGAGTTTCAATTATACTACGCAGACACAGGACACGAGAGAATTCATAGAGTATGGAAACAGGAAAATTCGATCAAGGCCCTATTCGTACAGAAAAGGTGAGAGGGATCATTGGGATTTAAAGAGAAAAAAGAATGCACACAGAATCACTATAAAATCACACGCGGCAGCACACGATTACAATGTCAAACAACACGTCATGTATTCAATGGAAATGTCATGGTGAACCCTCAAGAGGGTGCTACTCCGTATGGAACCCGCGCTTGCAGTTGATCAGTGGACAATAAGATCAAATTATCAATCTGGAGATCTCAATTATACTGTCAAGTTTCAGGACGCTTCGCAGAGTTTGGAGGCTGGAAAACGAAGCATCCTAAATTAGGTAGTCCAGGTGGTGGGAGAGGGGGGAATTAGGATCCAACTGGGTCAAGAATGTAAGTTCCGCCCGAGTGGTGAACATCGCTCGAGGTGCTACCTCGTTCGAAGCAACCACCGTGCAGTACCATTTGGCCTAGAAAAGGGAATTTAATGCCAATGTAGTTACGATTTCGTTAAGCGGCAACAAGGATATTACGATAAACATAAGGCAGCTAGCTGAGTGCTTACAATCCGTTTATATAAAAGAGGCAGAGAATGGAGGGAAAGCGAGAGAGAGAGTAAGAAAGAGAGAAAGAGGGGGAAAGATAGAGGAGGATAGAGAGAGAGAGAGAGCGAGAGAGAGAGAGAGAGAGAGAGAGAGAGCGAGAGAGAGAGAGAAAGCGAGAGAGAGAGAGAGAGAGAGAGAGAGAGAGAGATGAAAAGCGTGATCGAAACTCAGAGAAAATGGGTTAAATATATAACATACCTCCGGCGGACACGAATGAATAGCATTCAGTGACTGGCGGAGCTTCGCCTCTCATCTCACAAAGGGTCCAGCTAAATCATGACCAAAGGTTATTCATGGAGACATTTAAATCAACTAAATCCAATGAAATAAAGATTCCAAGATAAATATATAAAATAAATCTATACAAGTATTACCGCAGTTGCTTCTCCTCTTCGACTCGGTCGAGGTTAGCGGCAAATAAAATCATCTCGCCATAGTCCGTGCGGGAGTGAAGACGAATTGTCTGTTCAAGGAGACTCCAGCCGTCTGAGCGAAGTGCGGCTTAAACAAGTTGTTTTCATCCTGAGACTAATTGTGACAATAAAAAATACATGATATTATAGTTTAGATATTTAAACAAAAAAAAACCTTAAGAATAACAACATACCAGGCAAGAAGCTGTACTTGATGAAGGAAGTATTGAGATCCAGTTCTGCTGGAGACACTTGAGTATCATATGGGTGCAGCGGCTCAACCGTAACCTTCAATGTTTCGGAAATTAATGTTTAACGGCCTTTTCAATACAAAAAAAAGACGGATAAAAAGCTCGAAATAATACCTGGACGTCGCTCTGATGTCCACTCTCTCCAGGCGACAGAATGTAGGCGTTTCTCTCGTCTTCGATGCGGAAGGGTTCAGTGCTGAGAGAGTTGAGCTGCAAATGAAGAAGAAGAGAATGAGGATGCGTCATTGAGAAAATTCCGATTGGGAAAAATAAATGATCAAGCCGCGTTTCTTTTCATCTCTTTGAAAGCATATTAATGTAGCAGAGAAAGGGAAAAAGCTACCCTTTAAAACGTAAACTACGCTTGCTTCCATAAATTGATGTGAAATAAAAAAAAGTAGTAAAACAAGAAGTAGAAATATACTGAAAAGAGTGCGGTATTGACTTAAAAGAAACAAAAAGTAGTATAATAAGAAGTAGTAAAATGCTGACAAAGCGTGCGATATCTTCCTTGCTCTTGATGTGGTCGTGGAGGGCAGTGCGAACAGTCGCGTGGAAAGCCTCCATTCGTCGAACCATCTCCGAAGCCTCCCCAACTTCTTTTCTTTTCGCCGACACAAGATGCCTGAAAAAAATTTTTCTCTTAAATCTTAGGTTTTTTCTTCTTCACATTTATTTTTAATTTGAAATCGGAATACGCTGGACAACTGACAGAAGTCGAGCCTTATTGTTGACATGAACAACTCCAATTTGGCCGAGCCCTGCATCAACATCGAAGTTGACTTGGTCCATCTAAATAAAAACAAAAGTGTGAAATCCGCTAACTATAAGATTAAATTCAAAGGAAGAGTTAATAGAAGAAATGAAGCATCGAACCCCGCTCGGAATCATCTCTCGCCTCCATTCCTTCGTGAGGTCGTTAGGGTCGAAATGGAGGAGATATGCCACACATTTCCTGTTCGATCTGAAATCGATATATTAGTTGGAAAATGGACTTTGCGCTAACATAAGCGATACTCAACAATTCGCGCTAATATTTATTAAACTAAATATTGCTGAACTTTAAATAAAAAGGAACAAACCAGGGAATAAAAGCCCATTCTTAGGACCCAGAAAACAGGATGGGGAGAAAGTAAGTATTGGGCCTGGAAAGGGTATGGTAGGCTGAGAACTGAATTTATATCAAGATGTTCTTCAAACCCGTGGTGGGGTAGGAGACCCGAAATAAGGGTGGGTTTGTCAAATCGATAGTACATACCTGTTTTCCTCTGGCATTAACCGGAAGTCTGTGTATTTAGTTGCAGGATGCAAGAGAATGTAGCCGGGTCGGAGGAGGACGGCAGTGCAAGCGTCAAACCAGTAGCTAAAGAAAGAAACTTTTAAAAACCCAGTCATCAACATCGTGCCCATATGCAATTCAATGCTATCAAGGTATCTTGAGACGGAGAAAAAAATATCGGCAAAAATTAAAAGTAGATTAAAGGGGGTGGGATGAATGGCTGCAATATTTCGAAAATTTTGAAGCCTCGGCACCGGACCCCTTCAAGAATAACCATTGTTTCGTTAAAGGCCATTTAAAAAGTGCAAGCACCCAGTCTCCATGCTAACCGCCGCGAGTCGCGCGGTCCTTCGTTTCTGACTGGAGGCTCGTGCCAGGAGCCACGCATAAGATCGATGACATGAACCTTGTGATACTTGTCTTCTTCGGCTCTTCGGTGCTGAAGATGTGAATGTGGGAATGAGGACAGAAGAAATAAAGTGACAGAGAGGGATGGAGAGAGAGAGAGAGAGAGAGAGAGAAGAGAGAAAATGGCAGGCCTATAGTGAGAGAGAGAGAACTTGAGAGTTGCCAAAAAACGAAAATAAACAGAAAAAAACGCAAGAAGGATACCTTAGTTCCGATGACGATCAGGAAGTCCTGAAAGACGACCGAAGAGTGGTCGGAGATGCCGGGAGCTTTCGAATCACTCCACATCTGAGAATATAAGTGAATTTTAAACTCGGTCACCAATTATTAATTACTAATTATTAATTACAAATTAATAATTACTAATTAACTGATTATTAATTACTAATACCCACTATCAATAAACTAATTAATTAAACATTAATGCTTACAATCTAACAAGATACTAAAATGTTAAATAATTACTTCTCATATTAGTGGTTTTGACAGATCATCGTGTTTACAAAAATTATTGTTTCATTGCCTCGTCGAGTTACAGAATCCTGGGCATAAAACGGAAATGTACAGTAGTTAAACAATTGAAGAAATTTTTCGTTAGCTTTTGCAAATATTTTGTATCTTGCTATGCCCAACCTCTGTCCATTCTTTTTTTCTGATGTCGAACCGATGAATCTCGCGAGTGTATTTGGCATCAGACCTCGTACGCGGGTCTTGGACGTTTCTTGGATTTTGTACTAAACAAAAATGGAGAAAAAAAAACTTCCCATCCAACGAAACAAGTTTCATTACGGTAAGAAAAGAAGGGAGATTACCGTAATGCGATCCACCAACGAGCAGGAGGTAGTAGTATCCATAAGCGACCAAGGAGCACCTCGACTTTGGCATAGGAAACTGTGTTCCCTGCACCTCTACATGATTCCAGCGACGGCGAGCCTAGTGCAAAATACTTCAATATATCATAAGAAAATGTACTTGTGGACTCCTAGTTTAAGGGAATTATTTCAAATTACATCAGTTTTATACATCATGAGAAGACACTTCTCTGTTTAAGGGAATTATTAGATCTTTTAGTATAATTTCAAGCCAGAAAGGAGCAGAGATAAATGAAGATAAGCGCGCTTCAAACTAACCAGGTCGAATGACCATAGATCGTTGAAGTGGGTCCTGCTTCGCTCCGTCGGAACTTTCCCACCGAAAACGTAGACCTTAAATATCTTCGTAAGGAAAACATTCGTCGCAAATCCTTAAGACATAAACAGTATTACAAATTGCTCACAACATTTTAGCTACTTCTCTACTGGGAGCGTATAAATTTTTGTTTTATAAATAACGAAACTCGAAGCATGATTGCAAAATTGATTGGATGAATGGTCGTAGATAGAGAGAGGTGTTAACAGAATATGACATCCTTACCATTCCAGTCTTTGGATGATAGCAACTTGCATGGAGTTGGCGCGGAGTTATGACCGGTAGCACGTCGGCGCAGATAAAGAGGACGGGTTCGCTGCGAAATCAATTATTTTGAGAGATAATTGGCCTCCAAAATCCACAAACGATCAATATCCGTTCACTAGATGCTTGCATTTTCGGTAGTCTTACACAACAAAAGAAACCATTGAAAACGCGTGGCGGTTAGGCTGCGTCGATCCCATCTGCTGGCAGCGAGGGATGCGCGTTCTCTCCAACTCTGACAGACACGAGAAGCCGTTCGGAGGTCAGCCAGGGCGAGACGATCGAAAATCTAGGCAAGGAAACGGCTAGCAAAAACAAGAAGGTCAACGCCTCAAATGTTCTTTCACTTTCGCCCCTTAAACGAACAACTCTGAGCGGGGATAGTGAATGCGTTAGGCACCAGAACTACTAATAGTTAGCAATAACATATGATTAAAAAAATTCCTATTGAAAAGAAAAGGAGACATCGTCAAGGATGGACTCGGGAGGGTACGTCCAATTGGATTCGTCGACTTCCATGACGAACACCTGAAATGAAAATGGAGATACTCGTTAAGAAAGCATTAAAAAATATTATCCCAAACTAAATTCTAAAGATAGAAAACGAAAATTCAACTCTTTTAAATATACCAAAAATCAGGGTAATAACGAAAGAGAGAAAAAATTAAAATACTCAAGGAATGTGAACAAAAAGGCAGTGAACTGGCCGTGTAGGCAAAATCTGTCCGAATAATGATAATTTCGTACGATGATAACAATTAAACAAATCAAAATTCACCTTTTGACAAGAAAACTTGCTTTATAAGTCATGAATTCAATGGAAATTCTAGGGCGAACCATATAAACGGAAGGTGTGTTGGGGGAAGAAAGATGCGGTCTACACCGTATGGAACCCGCTCTGTAATTAGCATTTGATATGACGAAAGCAGTATATCTTGAGGCTCTTAACTATAATATGAAGATACAGGACACGAGAGTATTCACAGATTTTGGAAGCAGGAAAACTCGAGCACGCGCCTATTCGTACAGAAAAGATGAGAGATATAACCGGGTTTAAAGAATAAAAAGAAAAAGGAGAGGTACTCAGAGAATTGTAAAATCTCACGCGTCTAAGAGGGATAAAATAATTGCATAATGCACAACACATAAGCAAAAGATCTTCTAATACTGATTACTACACACGATTATAATGTTAAACAACACGTCATGTATTCAATGGAAATGCCATGGTGAACCCTTAAGATAGAACGCGTGTTGAGGAAGAAAGATGCATGCTACTCCGTATGGAACCCGCGGTTGCCCTTGAGCAGTGGACAGTAAGATCAATTGATCAATCTTGAGATCTCAATTATACTGCCAAGTTTCTGGACACTTCGCAGAGTTTGGAGCAGGAAAACGAAGCAAGCTAATACAAAGAACATGGGGCTATTCGTACAGAAAAAGAAAGGCCATAAGAATAAAAAGAGGAAGAAATCCTAGCACTAAATGAGGTAGTCTAGGTGGGAGAGGAGAGGGGGGCGGGGAATTAGGATCCAACTGGGTCCAGAATGTAAGTTCCGCCCGAGTGGTGAACACCGGACGAGATGTAACGAGAACCGGAGCAACCACCGTGCAGTACCATTTGGCCTAGAAAGGGGAATTAAATGGTAAAGTTGTTATGATTTAGTTAAGCGGCAACAAGGATAATGCGATCAACTTTAGGCAGCTACTTTAAGATGAGTGATTACAATCTGTTTATATAACAGAGTGAGAGAATGGAGGGAAAGAGAGAGAAAAAGAGAGAGAGAGAGAGAGAGAGAGAGAGAGAGATCGAAAGTGTGAGTGAAACTCACAATCAGAGAAAATGAGATAAATATATAACATACCACCGGCGGACACGAATGAATACCGTGAAGTGACTGGCGGAACTTCGCCTCCCATCTCACAAAGGGTCCAGCTAAATCAGAACCAAAGTTTATTTAAGGAGAGACATTTAAATCAACTAAATTAAATGAAATAAAGATTCATATATAAATACATAAAACAAATCAATAAAAGAAATTACCGCAGCTGCTTTTCCTCTTCGACCCGGTCGAGGTTAGCGGAAAATAAAATCATCTCGTTATAGTCCGTGTGGGAGTGAAGACGAATTGCCTGTTCGCAGAGACTCCAGCCGTTTGAGCGAAGTGCGGCTAAAACAAGTTATTTTCATCCTGAAACTAATTGTGACAATAAAAAATACATGGTATTATAGCTTCGATCTTTAAGAATTAAAAAAAAAACCTTTTCATACCGAAACCAATTGGGACAATGAAAAATATTATAGTTTAGATATTTAAACAAAAAAAAAACCTTAAGAATAACAACATACCAGGCAAGAAGCTGTACTTGATGAAGGAAGTATTGAGATCCAGTTCTGCTGGAGACACTTGAGTATCATATGGGTGCAGCGGCTCAACCGTAACCTTCAATGTTTCGGAAATTAATGTTTAACGGCCTTTTCAATACAAAAAAAAGACGGATAAAAAGCTCGAAATAATACCTGGACGTCGCTCTGATGTCCACTCTCTCCAGGCGACAGAATGTAGGCGTTTCTCTCGTCTTCGATGCGGAAGGGTTCAGTGCTGAGAGAGTTGAGCTGCAAATGAAGAAGAAGAGAATGAGGATGCGTCATTGAGAAAATTCCGATTGGGAAAAATAAATGATCAAGCCGCGTTTCTTTTCATCTCTTTGAAAGCATATTAATGTAGCAGAGAAAGGGAAAAAGCTACCCTTTAAAACGTAAACTACGCTTGTTTCCATAAATTGATGTGAAATAAAAAAAGTAGTAAAACAAGAAGTAGAAATATACTGAAAAGAGTGCGGTATTGACTTAAAAGAAACAAAAAGTAGTATAATAAGAAGTAGTAAAATGCTGACAAAGCGTGCGATATCTTCCTTGCTCTTGATGTGGTCGTGGAGGGCAGTGCGAACAGTCGCGTGGAAAGCCTCCATTCGTCGAACCATCTCCGAAGCCTCACCAACTTCTTTTCTTTTCGCCGACACAAGATGCCTGGAAAAATTTTTCACTTAAATCTTGGGTTTTTTTCTTCTTCACTTTTGTTTTTAATTTGAAATCGGAATAAGCTGGACAACTGACAGAAGTCGAGCCTTATTGTTCGCTTGAACAAATCCCATTTTGCCGAGATCTGCATCATCAATTTGTAAGTTGATTTGGTCCATCTAAATAAGAACAACAAAAAAATTGAAACCACTAACTAAGAGATTAAATTCATAGGAAGAGTAATTAGAAGAAATGAAGCATCGAACCACGCTTGGAATCATCTCCCACCTCCATTCCTTGGTGAGGTAGTTAGGGTCGAAATGGAGCAGAAACGCCACACACTTCTCCTTCAATCTGAACCCCATACATTAGTTGGAAGATGGACTTTCCGGACAGTCAACTATTGGCTCCGTGCTATTTATTAAACTGATTATTGTGGAACTTTAAATAAAGGCATGAACCAGGGAATAAAAGCCTCTACAGGTTATTGTCGTCTGAGAACTGAATTTATGTCAAAAAATTTTCTCAAAAATAAGGGAGGGTTTGTCAAACCGACAGACCCTTTTTTTTCTGGTGTGAAGCAGAATTCGCTGATTTGAGTAGCAGGATGCAAGAGAATGCAGCCGGGTCGGAGGAGGACGGCAGTGCACGGCACACTGGCAAAGTAACTAAAGGAAGCAACTTTTTCCATTTATCAACAGTGATGTCCATATGTAAATGAATGCTATCAAGGTAACCTGAGCTGGAGGATTTCGGCAAAAATTTAAAAAAAAAATTAGATTAAAGTGGCTGCAATTGTTTTTGCACCCGACCCCTTCTAGAATAGAAATGGAAAGACCGCATTTGGTCTCATCAAGGGCCCTTCAAAGAGTACATGCACCCAAGTCTCCATGCTCACCCATGCGAGTCGTGCGGTCCTTCGTCTGTGAGTGGAGGCTGGTACCAGGAGCCACGCTTAAGATCGATGACGTGAACAGTTCTCTAAAGAAGCTAAGAAATTAGGAGTGTTTAAAAATAAATTTTTTTATTTTTTGTAAATTCTTTGATATTTGGTCGGCTGTCTGGTACGCGGGGGGGGGGGCTGAAAATGTGAATGAGGGAGTGAAGACAGAATAAAGAGAGTGCCAGAGAGAGAGAGAGAGAGAGAGAGAGAGAGAGAGAGAGAAAGAGAGAGAACGAAGAGAGAAAATGGCAGGTATATACTGAGAGAGAGAGAGCTTGAGAGTTGCCAAAAATGAAAATAAACAACAAAAGCAAGAAGGATACCGTAGTTCCGATGACGATCAGGAAGTCCTGAAAGACTACGGAAGAGTGGTCTAAGATGCCGGGAGCTTTCGAGTCACTCCACAACTGAGAATAGAAGCGAGTCTTAAACTCAGTCACCAATTATTAATCAACTAATTATTAATTAACTCAATATTAATTGCTAATTATTCATTATCAGCATACTAATTTTAAACATTAATGCATACATATATATATAATATATATATATATATATATATATATATATATATATATATATATATATGTATGCATTACTAAAATACTAAAATGATAATTGTTTCCAAGATACTAAAATGATAATTGTTTTGTTATACTAGTCGCTCTGACAGATCTTGTCGTTGTAAAATTTTTAATAAAAATTATTGTTTTGTTTCTCTGCCTCTACTAGTAACAGTTACAGGTCATGAAACGAAAACGTAGAGTATTTAAACAATTAAAGAAATTGTTCATTAACTTTTGCAGGTAATTTGTATGTGGCCATGCCCAACCTCTTTCCACTTCTTTTCCCTGATGTCGAATAGATGAATCTCACGAGTGGACGAGAAGCGTGATAAGTTCTCATCTAAATTGTGAGGCATCATCTAACGAAACATGAGTAATTACCATAACAAAAACAAGGGAGATTACCGAAATGCAATCCACCAACGAGCACGAGGAAGTATCCCCAAGCGATCAAGGAGCACCTCGAGTTTGCCATCGGATTCTGCGTTCTCTGCACGTCTACGTGAGTCCAGCAACGGCGAGCCTAGAGCAAAGTAATCACTACATCATAAGAAAATGTATTGTGAACTTCTCGTTTAAGGGAATAATTAGGCCGTACAGTGTAATTTCAAGACAGAAAGGAGCAGAGATAAAAGAAGATAAGCGCGCATCTAACAAGTAACCAGGTCGAATGACCATAGATCGTTGAAGTGGGACGTGCCTCGATCATCCGGAACTCTCCCCCTACGGTAAAAACACAATATAACTAGGTGGTTCGCTATGTCATACGTCATTCATTCGTGGCAGAATGAACACTGCCGCGGGCCAAGGAAAAGAGGGGGACAATGTCGAAGGAAAAACAAAGGCTAAATACATAAATAAAATTTAGAAAACTTGGGGAAGGGGGGGGGCTTACTGGGCTCCTTGTGTGTCGTTGCTGGTGCGGTGGTCGCTCTAGGTTACGGTAGAACTCGAGAGCGAGGTGGTAGCCGTCCTCGCCCGCCGTATCGATTGAGTACCTAAATAAAGAGCATGCACCGTGTGGTCATCACCGGGCTGGGCCCGGTGACCCTGCCCCGCGCCCAAGGCGCATTAATGCTTCCATACTCACGATGAGTGGAAGCCATCTTCTTCTGAGCACGCTTGGCCGGTCGTCTCATCCACGCCCACTTCTTCTGATTCTCCGGCCTGTCACTGCCGGTCGAAGAGTGTGCCTTCGGGGCGGGAGTTGACTGTCTCCTCCAGACACTCTTCGCCTTGTCCCACTTGCCACGGACTGACGATGAGTTTGTCTCGGAGGAGGGGTTACTCTCGTGCTGCTTCTGCTCGCGTCCTCGCCGGTCAAGGACCTTCAATTTAACAGCTTCTCCTTTCAGAGAAGTACCTCTACTCTTAGAGGTCACATACAGCGGAACTGCCTTCTCGCTGTCTTCTCGGAGGGCCACTGCCCTCGGTCGCGATCCTCGCGATTCGTCTCTTGTCTGCCCACTGCAGACCTTCAAGTGGTGCTCTTCCTTGCACCTTCTTCGGCGGTCGCACTTCTGTGTGTCGCGGCCGCGCTGTAAACAACTAAAGCCAAGGGCCCTTGTCCTAACCCCTTCCAACCTCTCCTTGTCCCTCACTGCTCGCTCTGGAGCAGTGCTCCCTGGGGACTTTGCTGGAGAGAGAGGGGCTCGTCTGGCGCCGTCTCTGGCGCAAATCTTCATCCTCCATTCAATGAATGCGAGGGTCGACTTCCCCGTCTTCCAGCTCCACTCGCTCTCCCTCTTTATCTTCCTTGCGTCCTCCTCGAAGTTCTCGTGTGCCCGTCCTTGAGCGAAAGCCTTGTGGTTGTTGTACTGCTCCTGGTAGTCGTAGGAGGCGACCTTGCTCTTCTGAAGAAGGTGTGTGAGCTCAGTTCTCAAACTCTCTAGCTCTGGAAGAGAGCGTCTCATAATGCCCTCACCACACCTCTTCGACTCGCAGACCAGCTCCTCCGCCGCCTCCATGGCGCGGGTGCTGGCCTCTTGAAGCACGTCGAAGCGCTCGTCACATTCCTGGCGGTAGGCCTCTCGCTGTTCCTCGTTAGCTTCGGTGAACGAGTCTTCGGGTGCGCGGAAGACATTCTCTCGTTCCCTCCTTCTGGTCTTCGCTGCTCTTTCTTGGTCGTTCTCATCGCCGCTGTCATCATCGACCGTGTTCGCCATGAACACGCCTATAAACGCTTCATCATCGTCATCATCGTCGTCATCGTAGCCCGCAGGCTCTTCTGCCATGACCCCGCCCCTTGACCGCACCCCCGTGGGGGTAGGCACCGGGCGCGTCGGGTCAGGGGGCAGGGGACAACACACCTGTTGGCGCGCGCGAGATTCTTGCCGCCGCCGATGCTCGTGACGGGGCCTTGCTCGCCCTCACGCTCGGCCCGGCTCAGCTCACTGCCGCCTCCGACGCGGCCATTCTCGCCGCTGGTCCCGTCGCGGCCTCCTTCGCCGCCGGTGTTGTCGGTCGTCTCCAGTGGGCTGCGCTCGCCTGCCATTCCGCAGCCAGTGTTCGAGTGCTGCCGACGCACCATGTTGACGAAGGTATGCATGCCGTTCACACTCTCAAGTAAAGGGAATACACCTTGTCAATGACCTTGATTCCTTTAATGAAGATTTGCCGAGACTACTAACTCGTGCGTAAGACAAGTTTATTAGTCTTAATCAACTTCCAAAGAATCACAAATAGATGATAACGAAGCACTCGAGTGAACCAAATAAACCAGAAATGGAAGAGTGAAGAACTCCAAGAAGAACAATGTGACCGGAACCGAGTGGGGACTCGGTGTTGCAGGAAAGGAAGGAAGGACGGGAGAGACGGAGCAGTGGCAGAGAGGCCACGCTCCGACTGTCAAGAGACAGTCGTCTCTCCCCACCGCCGCACCAGGCGGGAACCGACTTAACACTGTCTCGAAGTGAGAAAGGGGGGAAGCGAGGGGAAGAGTCGGAGACATGTCAAAACATGTCTTAGTCATTTAAAATTAAGGCGGGAAACTACGGTAAAAACACAATATAACTAGGTGGTTCGCTATGTCATACGTCATTCATTCGTGGCAGAATGAACAACGATCAAAGATCTAGGAAAGGAAAAAAGCTAGCAAACAAGGAGGCCAACGGCTCAAAATTTCTTTCACTTTCGCCCCCTCCGCAACAACCCTGAGCGGGCCCAGTGAAGGCGCTAGGCACCAGTACTACTAATAGTTAGCAATAACATATGATAAAAAAAATCAAGAAAAATATGCCAGAATTGAAAAGAACACAAGACCTTGTCAAGAATGAACTCGGGGAGGCACGTCCAAATGGATTCGTCGGCCTCCATGACGAACACCTGTAAATGACAACGAATATCCTGATTTAGTAAGCATAAATGGACATTATCCTGGAACATATTCTAAAGAAAAGAAAACGAAAATTCAACTCTTAACCCAGCGTACATCATGCTAATATCGGGAGAAAACATAGTCAACGATGATGTTATCACCTCGAAATACTCAGGAAATGAAGAAAAAGAAACGCAGTGAGTTGGCGCAAACATTGTAAGTTGACAAAATTTTATTGTCGCAAAGCAAAGATATCCACATTCTGATATCTTATAAAGGATCCTAGATTAGTAGGTAAAGAAACAATTCACAGACTGGTCTCTGATGACAGCAACATGAACAATCCACAGTAATAATTATGAACAATCCACAGTAATATTGATAAACAATTCACAGTAAACATCGTAACAAACATTATGACATATCACTAAATATGGTACAGCTTCGTGCATACTGTACAGAAATTGGTCACAGTGATGAAATGGTAAAAATAATTAGCAAAATTCACAAACCGTCGTAATAATCTGAGATCATTTGAAGCAAGCTTTTGTTAGATTTAGTGTGCTTTTCAAATTGAGCCGGTGACGATTTCGTCATCATTAATTATTCTAGTTAATTAATCTAGAGTGATTTCTACTTCGTCATCCTTATCATCCAGAGTGACGACGTCATTTTCTGGAGTCGCGTACGGGCAACCATAAAAGGTGTCCGCGATACGGCCCGACTCGCGCAGGCCAGAGAGGAAGGCGCCTAAATGACATAAGAGAGAGAGTATTCACATTATTCGAATTCGAATTCGAATTCAAGGAAATACGAGAAGATTTTCCATTTCAACCAGGAAATTCGCGCTATTTCGCAAAAAACAAATATCAAAATGGCATTCACTATGACAATGGCTTATTACTCTCCTGTTTCGTGACTATTATTACAGGCCATTTTCGCAGCAAGACTGAATGGGATAGACTCTGCACGTTGCCACTATACAACGCACGAGTATTCCGATCAAGCTCCACCACTACAATCAATAACCCTCAAATATCGTTCTCGTATTTTAGTGTGTTCTCCCATACCGTGTACGGTAGCCGGGTGCTGGCGACTCGTGTGCTCGCCAGCGAAGAATACACGCTGTGGTCCTTCGTATTTGTCATCAGCGATGAGTGCCTTGACTGGCTCTGCCAGCGTATCGTAGTCATCGGCTGAAATGAAAATCTAGATAATAAGTACAAAATCCGCCGAACGATATCTTGGAGAGTAAAATATGACGATATCATTCAAATGACCATAGACATCCCGTTAACTCCCTTTTTTGCTAACTTAACATAGCTCGTGGTTATGCAGCATTGTTTCATTAAAAGGTGATTTCACCTTATATTTAAAAAAAAAATGCGATATCAACATCAATCCAAGTTATCAATGGATAAGTGTGCTAATTTCCCAAACCTTCCGCCTCCTTGGCCATGTAGGAGTAGCAACCGCGCGCGAAAGGATCCTTGTGCCAGAGAGTGACGACAGCTTCGACCGGAGACGCCGGGCACGCGTTCCCGAAGATGTTGCCGAGGATGCGCATCGCGCGACCAACCAGCATCTCGTTAGGCACCTGGAATGATCAGAGGAATCCTTTGCAGAACCAAAGGGGAGAAAGACCCTTGTCAGAGAAATGCTCAGTTATGAGGCACCCGTTAGGGGAGGAAAGACAGTAATGGTAGTTGGCAAGTTGCCTTCCCAAGATCCCAAGTAAGTAGGTTTCCAAATGCCTTAATCAGTACGGCAGAGTGAATTTTCAAAGTACAAACTATTGATTGGATTGATTACCTCGGCATTGGCGGCTGCGCCCGCGAGGAATGCGCTGAGCACGGGCTTCCCTCGCGTCGAGACGAACATGAACAGCTCACCGCGTGTCGTTGCATTACTGTAAACAAGATTAAACTTTTTTTAAATAATTTCTAGATAATTTGTTTTCCTCTCGAATATTTGAAAATGACCCAACAAACCTCTCCTGGTTGACATTGCCAAAGAAGTGAACGCCTTCCTCCCAGAATATCCGCTTGAATATGAGAATGACCTGGACGGATATTAGGATATTAGGATAAATTTATTCACTTATTAAAGAGGCTTTCCATGGTGTTTAAAATCTACTGTGCTTTACTTCACCGTCTGCTTTATAAGGACCAAGGTCAGTCTCTTTTTTTTCTTTTAAGAGAGCCTCTCTGTAAGACTCAAGGAGGCTTGTATAGGCGCCTGCCCGGAGGAATTTTTGTTTAGTTTAGCGTTGTAAACTTTATGAGGGATATATCTAGTGTTCATAACGAAGTCTAGGCGGTCAGAAAATTTTTTTTTTCACTTAGATATAAGTCGTATTGTTCATAAACTTTGGATGACCATATCTAACGCTATACTTAATATTTCTCGAAAATCTTTTTAATGTTAGATTCCTTGTTCAAAACTACACAAAAAAGTCCATGGAGACCATTTTCTAAAAATAAAATTTATATGACTTTTGACCAGTTAAATTTGTTTAATGTCGTTTTCAGGCAATAACTTTTTTTACTATTACTTTCCAAAAACTGAATCTTCCACGTGAAAGAGGAGCGAAAACTACATATAATTTGTTTCTACGACGAAAAATTTCGGACACTTTTTTTGGGTATCTGCATTTGAATAAGCGTTCCTAAGCCAATTTCGGCTTTGGCTGCAAATAATAATTTCTTTCAAATTTCATCAATTGTAAAATAGAATGTTCCACGATGTAGTTTTTCATGCTCTTTCAAATGGTATATACTTTGTTTGCAAAAGAAATTAGTCTAAAGGCCTAAAATTGACTTTTTGTGTTTTTGGCCAATTTCTGGTGTTAAAATACTCTTTCTTTGGACCATGAATAGGTCATGTAGACCGATTTTTCACATAATATTTATTCTACAAGAAAGAGCATTTAAAACTGAGTCGGATACAGCTTTATAATCAAAATCTGAGGACACTTTTTTTGGGAATAAATATGTATTTGAATGCAGACTATTGAAGGCGATATTGCTGAATATTTTTTTTACAAATATTTAAAATGTAGTCTTTTGAAACATCTAGCTCCCAATAATGGATATTCCAGAATTCTTGAAAGCTCTTTTATGATACTTTTGTCAGAATTCTTTTCTTAAGAATGAAATATAATATGCAGAAAAATTTCATTTCGATCAAGCGTACCATGGATGGTACTCAAAAGTAGAAAATGAACGTCAAATTTATGTTTCTCGTCTCAAAAAACCTTATGGCACAGTTTTCCAAACATAAGTTCCATTTATACCATTTATCTCAGAACAGCTCAAAATAGTCGAATCCTGTAGTCGATTTTTTTCGAAATTTCAAGATTTCTGTAACATGAACTGGTATTGCTCTTTCATCGGTCGATATATTATGTAAAAGTCTCTGCTCTTTCGAACGGTTATGACCGTTTTGGCACTGCGGCCTGAAAGTTGGCTCCGAATAGGTTTTAATACATTTATTTCACCAGCAAATGAAATTCTCGTAAAAATGAAATTTCTTGACTTTTTGAGTACTTTTGAGCGGTATATCATAAAAGAACTTTGAACAATTCTGGAATACCCATTATTGGATGCTAGATGTTTCAAAAGAACAAATTTTAAATATTTGCTAAAAAAACATTCAGCAATATCGCCTTCAACAGTCTGCATTCAAATACATATTCCCAAAAAAAGTGT
Source organism: Allodiplogaster sudhausi (assembly GCA_945643635.1). Classification (NCBI taxonomy): domain Eukaryota; kingdom Metazoa; phylum Nematoda; class Chromadorea; order Rhabditida; family Diplogasteridae; genus Allodiplogaster; species Allodiplogaster sudhausi. The sequence goes on along the minus strand of CALZFC010000035.1, from coordinate 968,305 downwards.
CCTCAGATTTTGATTATAAAGCTGTATCCGACTCAGTTTTAAATGCTCTTTCTTGTAGAATAAATATTATGTGGAAAATCGGTCTACATGACCTATTCATGGTCCAAAGAAAGAGTATTTTAACACCAGAAATTGGCCAAAAACACAAAAAGTCAATTTTAGGCCTTTAGACTAATTTCTTTTGCAAACAAAGTATATACCATTTGAAAGAGCATGAAAAACTACATCGAATGGAACATTCTATTTTACAATTGATGAAGTTTGAAAGAAATTATTATTTGCAGCCAAAGCCGAAATTGGCTTAGGAACGCTTATTCAAATGCAGATACCCAAAAAAAAGTGTCCGAAATTTTTCGTCGTAGAAACAAATTATATGTAGTTTTCGCTCCTCTTTCACGTGGAAGATTCAGTTTTTGGAAAGTAATAGTAAAAAAAGTTATTGCCTGAAAACGACATTAAACAAATTTAACTGGTCAAAAGTCATATAAATTTTATTTTTAGAAAATGGTCTCCATGGACTTTTTTGTGTAGTTTTGAACAAGGAATCTAACATTAAAAAGATTTTCGAGAAATATTAAGTATAGCGTTAGATATGGTCATCCAAAGTTTATGAACAATACGACTTATATCTAAGTGAAAAAAAAAATTTTCTGACCGCCTAGACTTCGTTATGAACACTAGATATATCCCTCATAAAGTTTACAACGCTAAACTAAACAAAAATTCCTCCGGGCAGGCGCTCCTCGAACCTTACAGAGAGGCTCTCTTAAATAGATTGATTTTTTATAATAAGGCTTACAATCAAAAAGACTTGGAGTAGAAAGTATATATTTTATTGATTTTCGACTGAGTCAGACCTTGTTAAGTGAGCCGAAGCCGAGTCTCTCAATGGCCGCCGTCTTTGTGGCCGGAAGGGGAGGCGAGAAGGTGGGTGCTGAGGTGTCGCCACCGGAGATGGACGCCTTGAGGACGCCGAGAGGCAGAGTCACCAGCACGGCATCCCCGCGGAACTCCTCGACCTTGCTGTCGGCCGAGTGCGACGCGAGTACGGTAACACCGGAAAAGAGGGAAGACTTGGAATACAGCGGTCATCAGGGCTAAAAAGGTAAAGCATATTTTGGTGAGCTATCATGATCTTGGGCCTCCCCGGCGCCATAACCCGCCTAGATTTATTGCCTGTTATTTATGCAAAACAGCCAGATGGATACCTTGCTCATTGTAGATGATCTCCTTCACAACATGATTGTACTCTATCTGGCGATCATCGACAAGCGCGCTGAAGGCGTTGAGATACCCTTCGCGAACTGAAATAATTTTAATTTTGCTCATTCCCGCCAAATTTATTTTATTCCGATCAAGACGAAATATTCCTTCAAAAAAAAAGCTTTAAAAAAAAATATCTAAACACACCATTGGTATGCGAGCCGGCAAACTCGTTGCCATCGTCCTGATCCCAGTACTTGAGCGAGATGTTCTTGAGCTGCGTCCCGTTCGCGTATTCCAGATTGGCAAAGTGGAACTCGAGGATGCGTCGGTCGATGTGCTTCATGAAGACTTCGCTGGAAAGGAGAGATTTACAAAATAAAGTTGCAGTAAACTTATTCTTTTTTTGTAAAGGAGGCTGAATTCTACTTTTGCAAAACATCCTTCTTAATAGCGAGAAAAGTAATATCTGTAAGAAAAAAAAGGTAATAATAATCCGTGAATAGATAACTTGATAATGAATAAAAGAAAGTACAGTAAACTTATTTGTTTATATGAATAGAATAATTCTCCTTTTGCAATCCTTTTGCAATACATCATTTTTAATTAACAGAACAAAGGTAATAACAATCATTAAAGATCTATGTTATGATAATGTAACCTTGGCTCGAGCTGCTTCAGATTGTTCAACGCAGTCTCGACAGTCTTGCGACGCTCGTCAGCCTGATGATACTTCTGCAACACAAAAGTTCTTCTTTTTTAAATCTAATATAAATGAAAGTATATGGTATCTTCAGTTCCAAAATGTGCATTGCCGTTTCGTACTTTCACTGTTGTCATTTTCTTATTTTCATCAACATCAATTTCACTATTCGGATCGGGTAATATAATAGTTTTTTTTGTTGCACCAAAAAATAATTTGATGCTTATATTATATGGTCGATGACAAAAAAATCCTCAGAGCTACAGTAACCTTGATGGTCGCGCTGAGATCCCGTCGATAGCATTTGCACAGGATGTCCTTCTCGAGATCGGAAGAGAACTGCTGCGGATTCGCATCGAGGTCTTTCATCTTTTCGACGATTAACTCGCCGGTTCGCTTGTATATCATCATCTGAAGAGAGAGAGAGAGAGAGAGAGAGAGAGAGATACAGAAAGAGACAACAAGAGAGAGAGAGAGAAATACAAAGTAGTAAATTTATATAGTAAGTTTCATTCTGAAGAAGAAAAAAATCTGAAGAATTTAATTTCATTTACTCTTAAACCATTCAACCTTACCAATTTTTCATTAAATGATTAGAAATTAACCTCCTCCATGGTTTGCTGAAGCTTATTCGATATCTGCTCGTAACTCTTCCAGAAGTGTAGACGTTTGCGTTGTAGCTTCAGTTCCATCAGACTGAAGATTAGTTGAATAATTTTTTTTTGCTTTCAACCATTCCCAGCTGACCCTTGAAAGATTAATGCAAGCAGTTTTACAAAAAAAAAAGAAATACAGGAGTAAAATTTTTATGGAAGTAATACAAATATTACTGTTTACTAACAAAACTGAATAAAATGAAAATAATAATAATAATAAATAAATCCCCGCACCACATAATGTTATCGTAGGCTGCGCCGAGTGACAGCTTCTCGTCATCTATCATTTCCACTTTCTTCTCGTGTACAATGAACGAGGCGAGGTCGCCCATTCGACTAGAAATTTTTTAGCAATTGGCAAAATGCCAATTTTTTTAAATATGAACTATTATCTGGCTAATTCAATACACTAACAACAAAAAGACACCCTAATCAAACACCGACTTGAATGCCTTCTCGACTAGTTGATCTTTCCTCTTATCGATCGGCTTTCCCTTGTGGTCGTAGATGGTGCAGCCGGCATTGAGTCGATCCAGTGTGATGGGCGTCTGGCGAGCGAGCGTAACGATGGGGTTGCCCTCTGAAAAGCGTGAGGAGGAAAGGTTGTTGAGTTGACCAAGAGTCGAATATTCGGAGTTGACCAATTGTTGACCTAGGGTCAAGTATTCGGGTTAGACTCATTGGGCAATGGTGTTCGGGATAAGCCAATTGTTGACCAAGGGCCAAGAACTGTGAGAAGCTTATCTCGACTCACGCAGTCCCATCACTATCATCGCGCCAATCTCCACGTCGACACCTGACACTTGGCCCTTGTGCGTGTGGACGCGGCCGCCCTTGCGATTCTGCAAAGAAAGAGTGTTTTTATGCTTTTATTTCTAGGGTCGCGGATTGCACTTCTCGTGATTACGGTACCTTTCCCGACAGTAGCGAAATTACAGCACACCCCCTATAAACAACAATATATAAACAACACTGCAGATCAACTTCGAATACGTGCTGCACGAGAACATGGATATATTGGCCTGATTAAGGAGAAAGTATAAAATTTCTGGGTATATTTCCTAGCCAAAATTGCTCGGCTCCTATTACCGTACATCAGATCTGACTTCATCTCCAGCTAATTGTCAAGCTGATAGTCAGAGGAAGACGAGAGGAGGGAAAATTTTAACAAATTACAGGGGACTAATTTATTATACAATTCTCACCCTCGCTTCGACGAGGACAACATCGAAGCCGAACGATTTGAGCTGCCTGAACGCGATCAGGCCCGAGATGCCCGCGCCCACGATGATGATCCTCTTCTTCTTGGGCATTTCAGGTGGCGCTTAACGGGAAGTAAACAAATAAACTGGCTTGTACAATATTTAAGCATAATAGTAACAAATAATCAACATCCATCTTCATGAGCAATATATATTTTGTTTCTTATAATCCCAGAATATTAGTTCATACTCCGTCCGAGTTACTCGTGATTGTTGCATGTCAATGCTAGCTCATATAATGCACTAGAAAAAAAGCAAAAGTAGGTTAATGGTAGAATATCGTTGGTAACAATGTAAAATTAATGAAGTAGATAGCCTTCTATCTTTTTGCCATTTCCAAACCGACCTGATAAGACGTGATAGCAGCCAAAGTTGATAAAGCCGTATCGCTCGAAGAAGGCGTGTATCCGCCGGATAAGGGTGCGGTCGCCTGGGGAAAGGAAAGATATGAGCCTAATCACAACTAGAACTAGTGAGGCGCTCATTAGGAACATAATCTGGAACATAAACTGATCTAAGAAATAACAGCATGGACACGCGAATCCACCTTTCTGGCTCCCAATCAATGGTTATGATCCTAATCACAACAAGAGCTATTAGCGTAATTTAAGTATTCTTTAGGATCAGCATCTACAAGATTTATAAAAGCATTAACATCTTGAATACTCATTCATTATCAGATGGGATTTTCAATCATGAACAACTTGTAGTCTCAATCATTATCAACTTGGATTCCCAACCAATTATTAACAACTTGGATAAACTCATCCACCGCTCTGGCTCCCAGTCTTCACTCACTGTTGTATGGTGGTGTCAACTCGTGATAGACTGCTTCCTTGGTGAGTTCCACGTTTGGCTCGAGCGACCACATCTGGAGCTGAAATGAAAGTATTTTAATCGTGCAAATTACCGTAGAAATCCGGAAACGTGTGAAACTTTGATTACGGTAATCGAGTGTAGTAAACTTATGAGTGAGCAAGGACAGAAGGATATACTGTATTATACTGTAGCCTAGTAAACCGGCCATATTTGATCGAGGTTTTTTTTATTATCACAAACTACAGTTGGATGTCGGGACAGTGCGAAACTCTTAATCCCTGAATACGGTAATCGAGTGTAGGAAAGTTATGCCAGAGCAAGGACAGGAGGACATATACCGTAGCTAAAGAAGGGGGAAACCAAAGTATGAGTATGGACAGAATGATATACTGTAGTATACTGTATACATATACTACAGTATACATTCCAAGGCATTGACCGACTTACAATCTTGTTACGAATGTAGATGTAGAGCGCCATGGAGGACTTGCTGTCGACGAGATCATGAAAGGCCGCCAGTTCCACACTGGACATCTTGTCAAAGGGCAGACGACTGTTCATGGCGGCGGCGCGAAGTGCTGAACATTTTATTTCTTAAAATGCAATCTAAAGCGCAATTACTTGAACCTATTAATTTTCATGAATGCTCAGTTTTAAATAGGCTTCTAAATTGAGATATATGAATATGAACAAGCTCCTAGAATATATCCGCGAAAGCAAGCGTTGGTATTGTCAAAGAGCCCAGTCGTTTATATTTAATTTCAACAACAAAGAAGAAAAAAAAACGAATTTCAAGGTAAATAATACGAGTGAGCTCATCATATTTGAAAAGAATGTCATACCAATGTCGTCGTCCTCCCACTTGAAGATCTCCGGAATGCCGTTCTCGAGCATCTGCGTGATCTCGTCAATGGTGACGCGTGGTCGTGGCGCAGCGGCGGCACGTTGGGCTGGCGGCGGCGGCGGCGATGATCCGGCCGCATTTTCCGTGTCGTCCGCCTCTTTCTTTTGCGGCGTACTCATGACGTCACTGGGACAAAGTAACTAATACCAACAAAAAAAAAAGCATACACCGATACAACCCAGAATCAAACAAGTTAAACAAGGTGCAGTCTACTCTACAGGCGTTCCTGATTGTTTGGGCCTCCCCGAAGCCAGACCCTCCTAGAGTTTAACGCACAAATTGTGCACACATCTGTAGCCGCTCTGTATTGCGGACTCCAAAACCACACTGCCTCACCCGGTTCTCACTAGCAGGCGGCAGTGACATTTATTCATTGCCCAAACACATAAACGAGGTCAACGTTGACAACATACAATGGCGCGCTAACACGATATGTGGCCACAAATAATGAATTAATGTAAGCCAATGAAGAATATTTTTAAAGAAAAAGGTATTTGAGACAAGCGACAACAATTAATAGTGTGTACAGCATAATAAGGGTACGGTATTCGAATATTTGAAACCTGCCCGTGCGCGGGAGCAAATCAGAGACACTATAAATGAAAGAAATGTTGTTGTGTCGACATGCCTCATCATTGTATTGCTTTTCTGTGCTTATCTATCGGTTGTGCCCACTCAGATGTCGTTGTTGTTGTTGTACGTTCGCATGCTGAGAGCTGTGCCGCCTCGTCTGGCCGGTCTCGTTCACGCTCACTCTTTTTCCATCATTGTCCGCTCTCACATGGACTCAGCTACGTCGTCGTCGAGAGTTGCGTTCTCGGCTGTGCAGCATAAGAGGTTGTCGTTTGTGAATTCCATCTTAAGCTGACTCTCCATTTTACCTTTGAACATTTTTGCAACGGGACTGTTTGGGCACATGGTCGGCCACGTGCGAGACAGTCGACTGGAAACTCCGCGCAGTCAGAACAGTCAAACTCTCAGTCCTCCGGCTCTGCTCCCCCACCGCCTTCTTTTGGTTCCTTTTTGATAATGTTTACAGATAACCAATGGAATGTATTTTTAAGAGAGTAAACTGAAACACTTCCTGGTGCCTTCCATGGTGGGCTTGCTGACGATTAATTTTCTCTACGGAAGACTGGTGGAGATGAAGACGAATGCTCTCATTCCTACTGGAACTCCCAGCGTGGACATGGCTGAATTCGTTAAGAAGTACCTTTCAACTGGCGAGGTTCAGCTTTCTCTTCGATTGTTTTTAAACGCTTAATTCACACTTTCACACTTTTTTAAGGTAAAGATGATTACCGTATTTGATGGTGGAGAGCGTGCTCTGGCAACTCTTCATGACGGTGCAGTTATCGATGGAAAACTGGTATGTTTTTTTTATCGGTGTAATTTTCAAATCTAATTTCTCGGTGTGAACTTGTAGACTCGGGTGCCATTTGTCTCGATCGAATTTGCTTTTGGATGCGAGCAACAATTCGTGGCTAAAGTTCGTAAGGAAGAGGAAAAGCTCGGAATTTTCTTCAGTGAACGTGTTCCGATTGAAGTCATTCCCGCGGTCAGTCCTCTCAAGTGAAAGCTTTCATCGTTGTTTTGTTCTCATTAATGAGTATTGATTGCAGATTATTTACAATTTTATGCGGAGTGACCTCGCATACGTGGGATATTGGCAATTCATTCTGGAGCAATTAATTGAAGAATCAGCGAAAAAGGGCTGAGCACCCTAACAGAATTATCCCTCCCGATCTTGAATATATTTCTTTTTGTGTGGACCCCTCAATGCTTGAGCAGCATGTAATGATTATGTTATGTGATTACGGGTAGAACAAGTCATCATAAACTTCTAATATATGATATAATTTCGATAAAAATGCTTCCTGCATTTTTCTTGTATTTGACGTGCAGGTTTGGTCATGTTTTACCACATATATTTTCCATGCTGTAGAGCAACTGGTTGTTGGCTTGAGTTGTCAGTTCTCCATAAAAACCGTTATAGTAAATCAAGGTTAGTCATTCCAGAAAATTTTTCGTGGCATTTGTAGCAAAAAGCTTGGGCGAATGAAAATTAATAGTGTGAACAGCATGCAAACTTAAGGTGTGCAGATTTTATTGAAATCTGACCTTACGAAGAAGCGAAAAAAAAAAGATAATGTAAACAATGGAATTGTTGCGAGACGTGCCTCATCGTTATTGTCCTTTCAGATGTCGTCGTTGTTGTACTTTCGCATGCTGAGAGCTGTGCCGCCTCACGTGGCCACTATCGATCACTCTTCCAGCATAGTCCGTCTTCTTGTTTTTGACATGTTTGTATGGTAGTATTTTGCTTTCCCATTTTATTTTCCATGACTGTAGAGCAACAACCTGGCTTGAGTTCTCACTTCTCCATAGCAATAACAATTCAAAAACAGTTTAATAGATACATCTTACAGTATTGGTTGTCCGTTGTGTCACAAAGGTGCCCTTGCGAACTGCACGCGATAAAAGTGGTGCCTAAATGGACTGTATGATGTAGTTGCTTATGAAGATCTCCGCTTTCGCATTAACCTGTTTCTTTTATCCGTTTTCATCTTAGAGCTTTCATTGACGAATTGAGAAAGAAGATGTGTAATCATAGTTTTGCTTTTTCTCTGTCTGGTGAACGCATCTCGAATTGCCACGTGAAAAGTGTCTGGCATTGAATTAGTCATGCGCTTGTCGCGTTAGTTCTTTCAATAAGAACATGCCCTAAACTTTTCTTTTCACATTCATAGCATCCATCATTTTTAAACGACTTATGTGGTGGATTACTTTATGTGCTTATCGTTAGATCCCGGGAAAGAACTACCTTGTAAATAGCACACGGCAGTATTCAGATATTTCGGTCTTGATTTGTTCCTTCTTTTGCTATATTGCTTGTTTGCATCCTTATCTCATTGACTGTTATCAGTGCAACCAAAGCGATGCTAACCGGGAGAGTTTCAGGAGGCAACGTTTTACCGGCTGGCTCTGCCCGAATACAGAATGCGATAAGGATCTGTGTACAGGAGAGGGCGTGCTGCTTTAGCTAGAGGACACCACCACTGATAGGAGATAGTCAGTCAGTGTGCACTTTTCCTCTTTACATGTCCCACTATCTTTCTCAAGAAGTATTAAACTTTGTCCTCTTAATTTATTGGATATAAAAAAAAATTATTCGGTAGTTTTTAGAAAGGAAATCCCCTTGAATTTTAGTTCATGATTTCTATTTTGCATCTAACTTGGTTTGTAATAATTTTGTGTTTACAATTGTAGGTAAATAGCCATGCCGGCAGCGGGATATGATCCATCTCTCACGTACAGCGCCACGGTTAGCAGATCATCATTTTATCTTCTTTCTCTATTTAAATATAGCGTAAATTACTCTAATCAATCATCATTGAACCACACTTTTGAAGAATTAGCTGAAGTGGCCGTGTTACATATTCATTGTCATGATTCATTCCACTCTTTGCTGTAAAAAAAATAGATATTTGTTTCGAGAAACATTTACAGCTGAATAAAATGAAAACATATCTTTTTCCCAAGAATAATCTATCCCTGTTTACTGCAGTCATATTATTGGATTGATGTAATATGATTTCGCAACTTTCTTCAAGTTTTTTTTTTTTGCTATAATCTTGAATGACTTCCAGATCGGCTTCCTCTACGTCTTCAATCTCATCGTGGGCACGGGCGCCCTCGCACTTCCAAAGGCCTTCCAGACGGCCGGATGGCTACTGAGTCCACTGCTACTCTGCATATCATGTCTTGTCAGGTGTGATTAAGATGTTCTTATTACATCTTTTCTTCAGATTATCACTATTTTCTCCCGAAATGAGGAATCCTCGCAACCTATACTCACTGGGCTTTAAGCTACATGTGCGCTTTTTTCTTCTTCAAATTGATATTGTTCACACCAAAAAATTAGGATTCCCCTCAACCTATACTCGCCGGGTTTTAAGATACGTGTGTGTTTTGTTTCTTCTTCAAATTGATGTCCGTTACCTAGAATATCAGAAATCCCAGCAACTTACCATGGTCGGGTTTTTAGCTACCAGAAATCCCGCAACCTATAGTCGCCGGATTTATGCTGCCAGGAAATCCACAACCTATACTCGCCTGCTTTTTAGCTACGTGTGCGCAACGTTCGTGCTCGAGTCGCTGTCGATTGCGAATGCGGTGAACTCGAAGCGCAAGCGTGAGGAGGAAGAGGGCCCGGCGGCGGCGGGCGGGAATGATGAGCTCGCGCCGCATGCATTCGAGATTACGCAGCGAGTTGAAGTGGTCAGGAAAAAACATTGTTTGAACTTTGGTCTTTGAACCTTGATCTTTAAACCCATTCATGGAATCTTATGCAGTAGCCAGTTTCAAAGGCAATAAGTCAAATCTCATTTACACGTGAAATTTACATTTTATAAGATGAACCAGGTCACAGCGAATTTTAATGCTCTTAATTGCTCCGAAATTTAGTGTAATCGCGAAGTGGGCATGTTTTTTTTCTTTTTTTCTCTCTCTCTCTGTCTCTTTCTCTCTCTCACTATCTCATTCCATATCTCACTCTCTCTCCTCTCTCTCTCCTCTCTCTCTCTCTATCTCTCTCTCCAGCTTTTCATTCCAGAGCGAGATGGCATCAATGTTTCTGTCTCGCGTCGAGATAGCCATCTCTTACATCGCGCTCAATCTCTACCTCTTTGGCGACCTCGCCATCTACTCCACAACCGTCTCCAAGTCCTTCATGAACATTGTCTGGTGAGTTGGGGGAAAGGGAGGGGTTGAGTGGTGAAGGGCGACAAAAAAGGAAAGGAAGATGAAGTGCATTTTAAAGGAAATTAAGAAAGAGGATAAATAGTATCGCCAAATGGGAACACAGGGTGGTACTATACACAAGCAAGTTTATACTCTATGAGAAAGCGGTACAAATTGAAAGCAATAAAAACCACAAATGCTTTACAAAGGATAAGATCGTTGCTACTTCTTCAAGCTGGTTTCCCTTTTTTGTTTATGAACAGGGAAAAGGGGTGGTCCGAGGGTCCAACAAAAGTGAGTGGGTAAGACGTCCGAAGGCCTCGAAAAAATAGTGGGTAAGCCAAAAATGTAAATTTTTCGAAGAAAACAGTATGGGTTAGCCAAAAATTAGAATTTTCAGGTCCCAAAAATTGCGTGGGTAGTCCGGTTCGGACCACCCTTTTTTCCCCTGTTTATGAATGTATGTATATACGATGATGATGTGTCCACTTAAGCTCGTCGATGAATGGCACGGCAATCGATGCCACTTCCCCGTGTCGCGAGTGGTTGCCTTCCATGATCTCTCGCTTCGTCGCCTACCGTATCTCGGTGCTACTCTTCATCGCCATGACTTCACCGATGGTCATTGCCGGCATCACGAAGACCAAGTACATCCAGCTCGTGACGACCATCTCGCGATGGAGCGGTCAGACAGAATGACTTTGTTGCTTTATCTGAAAAATGATCCGCTTAAAAGATGGGAGAAGTCTCTTCTTCTTCTTTTTCACATCTGATACTCTTTACAATAAGAAATTCTCTAGTTCTGTCCATATTCGAAAGATACTTTAGGCGTCGATCGACTACTGTATGTATTCAAGATACGGTATTCTATAACTTTCTCGTTCTTTAATCCCTATTCTCCTTCCCTGTCTCCCTGTCTCTTTCCCTCTTTCTCTCCCTCTCGCTGCTCTCTCCCTCAATCTCCCTATCTCCCCCTCTCTCCCTGCCCCCTCTCTCACCTCTCTCTCTCCCTCCCTATCTCCTCACTCTCTCTCTCCTTCCCTATCTCTCTCTCCTCTCGCTCTCTCTCTCTCTCTCTCTCCCCCTTCAGCCTTCTCCATCATGATCATCCTGGCGATCGCTGCGCTGCTGGAGCGTGGCCCGGCTGCTCATCCACCAGCCATGAACGTGCACGGCTTCGGCTCGCTCTTCGGCGTCACCGTCTACGCGTTCATGTGCCATCACAGTCTGCCGTCGCTCATTGCTCCCATGAGGTGAGAGAGAGAGAGAAGAGAAGAGAGAGTGGAGAGAGAGAAAGAGTGAATGAGGATAGTGAGAAAGGGACGGGAGAGATATAGGGAGAATGGGAGGCAAGAGAGACCGATGGAGAGAGGGAAGAGAGAGCGCGCGAAGTGGAGGGGAAGAGAGAGAGAGAGAGAGAGAGAGAGAGAGCGAAGGGGAGAGAAAGAGAGACGGAGGAGAGAGGGGAGAGAAGCACCGAATAGATCCATAAAGTAAATATATCAATAATTTAGTTTCAATACTTTACTCACTGTATTTGTTCTGATTCCGCCGCTTTTCAGCAACAAGACGGGCGTGTTCGCGAAGCTGGCCGGCATCTACATCCTCGTGCTCGCCTTCTACTTCACGCTCTCCGTGACGGGCGCATTCGCCTTCGAGAAAGTCCAGGTGAGCGAGTCACAATTGATTGTTACAATTAGGAAAGTGTTTAGTTAGCTATTACCATAACATAGCTTTTTCTTTTGCCAATTTTGAGGATATTCGAAGTGTAAATTTTTTGAAAGTATAAATTTTAAAATGAATAAATGTATCAAGTCACAAGTGATTTGTTTGTGCTCATCAAAGTGTATGGGGTGTTTTTCTCTCCTCTAGTCAGTCTTTCTTTGTATCGACAAAGAATATTGATGCTGTCTGTAAAATTACAAAGTTGTATACTGTAGACAGATGATTCCAAACTTTGTATACTGTAATGATGACTACTGTTATACTCTAGTCATCACTACAGCACACAATGATACTGTAAAACGATGATTCCTAGTTTCTGTACGCTATAATGATGATGACGATCCCCAATTGTCTAGGACGTGTACACGCTGAACTTCCTGCACGACGAGTACACGACGCCGCTCTACTTCCTGGTCGACCACTTCCTCGCTCTCTTTCCCGTCTTCACGCTCTCCACCAACTACCCGATCGTCGCCATCACGCTCATCAACAACGTGCGCGTCCTCCGCGATCTCACCTTCCCAAAGAGCCAAAGGTATTTTCTTTTGTTTCATTCATTATCATAGTCGTTTAAATTAGATCATTGAAGAAAGAAAGAGAAAAAACAATGAGCTTCTTGTTTGAATTCGCGTGAAAAAACTGTGGCATTTAGAAGAGAGAGAGAGAGAGAGAGAGAGAAAGAATTCAATCCTAGACGAACATTATTGATTTTGTTTTATTTATTTATTCATACATCAAATTTAATGATCTAACAACAGTTTACTGCGATTTTTCAGATGATAAAATATTTAGAAAATATTTAGATTTTTAAATATGTATATATTTTTCCTTATTATAGTGAAGACACTGAACGCCTCGTGGACGAAGAAGAACAAGTGCCCGTCACGACAAGTCGCTCTCCATCACGCACTGAGCGCCGCCTCTCCGATGTCATCATCCCCGTTGTTGTCATTGGTTCGTTCTTTCTTTCTTTCTCTTTACATTTCATACATTTACAACATTCATTTAAAATGCACAAGGTGAGGGATATTTAAATACATGAAATATAGGCAGATAACAGTCACCATCTTTCTGTCATTTCCATGCTTTCTCCATATTTTTTAGCAGATACCGTATAGATATTAACAGCGGGTATACCATATGGAGAGAGAGAAAAAGCTTCTCGGTAGCATGTGTTAGTTTTGTATTAGCAATAGTAATATAATAAATAAAATATATTTAAAAATTTAAAATTCAAGGTCTCCCAACGATCATTTCGCTCTGCTCGGACAACGTGCTCTTCCTCGCCACGGCCACTGGATCGTATCCGGGCGTTGGCGTCCAATTCGTCATTCCGTGCATGCTCATCTTGCGGGTGCGGTTGCGTCTCTTTTCATTCCTTCTTCTTTTTTTCTTTTTTTTAAATACAATTTTTAAGCATTAAATAAAACTCCAGTAATCTTCTTTTTTCTCTCTAACAATAAGCTCTATATTTCGAATACTAGATGCTTTTTTTGGTGTTGCGTTTGTCACAGGAAAGAGATAAATACCGTGAGAAAAAGCTGATATAAACAAGTAAATGTGAAAGTGAATGTAAACAAGTCATAGGAAAGTGAATATAAACCAGTAATATGAATGTAAATATAAACAAGTAAATATTACTCTCTGACCATGTCAGGCGCGCGGTTACGCGGCGCGCGAACTCGGCACACAGGCGCCGGAGCACTGCGCGAGCCCCTTCGAGGGCACCGCTGCACCCGTTGCCATCCTCGCGTGGGCAGCCTTCGCCATCATCATGACCACACTCAACCTCGCCGGCTTCTCATTCTAGTCAAGTTCTACCCTTTGAACACTGGTCACTCTCGTCGACATACCGTTTCCTTCTCCGGTTGGATACGGTAGCTTCTCCGGAATATATCTAGAATCAAGGGTATAGGTCTTTTTCCCTTCTAATTTACTTTAGAATATGGTCTGGGGACTTTTTTAAAAGAGATAGTTTATTGCTTAAAAAGCAGATAACATAGCGTTTCAAATTTACTATACTTATTTATTCATATGCTGTTTATATGTAGTATTCTTCCAAGTTTGTACTACTCTTCATACTTCCCGTATATAGTATACCATTCTATTAAATATTGTCAGGAATTCTGTGCTTGTCTCAAGATTTATCTGACAAGGACAATTTGCGGCAGACATATTGTTGGCACGGATCTAGAGCTATGCGTTTCTGCTTAGGTTTCCCAAAGGCCGTCTCCAGGGATAGATAGTTAGTCTGGGTGGATAGGAGGGTATCCCTAGAGTCAGCCCTTACAAAGCTGCGCTATAATATAGTATTAACCATAGTAGTCTCCGTGAGGCTTTATAGACAATTTATATGACGTTTAGATGTCTTTATCTCATTTTTTATTAACCAATATTTGCTTGCTTCGCGCCCTCTTCTCTTCTATTGTTCCATTGTACGTGAATCTAAAACACCCACACAAAAGTCGTTTGCTCCCTTGGCCTTTATCAAAATGACTTTTCTTTTTTTCTTCAAAACCATCACTTGTTTATTACTCGTAATTGCCCGTCATTATATTGCATCGCTTTTTCTTTATTTAAATATCGACGGTGCTTATACTCGTTTGCCATCCGCGCTCTAGCATTTCTTTTCGCCTTTTCTTGCATTTCGCATTTTTCACTTTTTCTTGAAATTGCCATCTCTTTACATACTCTTTCTGTGCAGTTTTACCATCGTTTGTGCTCATTGATGAAGCTCTGGAAAAATGATTGAAATAAAAACCGAATTTTGTTGCTTGACGCGCATTGCTCAATTCACGTGAAAGGTTGACACGGCAGAATTTCACAATGTCAACGAAATGGATTCCCGGAAGGAAAAGGCGTCGTCGTGAACGCTAAGGAACCTGCTTGTTTTGATTCCCGGTGGGAGTTGGAGACAGAGTGACGGGGAGAAAGATAGTGCGAGATAAGAGAGAGAGAGACAGAGAGGATAGAGAGATAGAGAGAGGAGAGAGCTAGAGATAAAGAGAGAAAGAGTGAGAGAGACAGAAAGAGATAGAGAGAGCAAGAGATAGAGAGAGATTGAAAGAGGGCATGGACTCGTGCGACATTTTCCGCGCATTCGCTCAGTCACAGAGTAGAAGCAACGAATGGATATAGCACGAGTGAAGCACACGCTTGTTTGTTGCAGTCAGGTACGAAAACACACAAAGACACAAAAAGCGAACGACACACACACATATGCCATATCCATACGCAGAGAGAGAGAGAGAGAAGGAGAGAGAAAGAGAGAGAGAGAGATAGAGAGAGTTTGAGAGAAGGAGAGAGAGAAAGAGAGAGACGTATACACCTTCTAGCAAGTGCTCGTCTTCACTTCCTTCCCCAAATCACGTGTGTTCTCCGCCCATTCCCATTCACACACATATGTATACATATCAGATTAATTCGTACTAACACTCACTCATCCGTGAAGTTGTGCGGAAGCGTAGTCTTAATTGGAATACATGCCATATGAGCTGAGCTGATGATGTCCTTTAGCTATGAAGGTAGGCTTAAAAAGTGGTCTAATTATTTATTTATGCCTACCTGCGTAAAGGTTATCTATCTTCTTTTCTTGTTGAAATACGAAGAAAATATTATTTTATTTTATAGGTTATCTGATTATATCTCCAAATATTCATGAGAAGCTACTCTTTGGATAAGGTGAACTAGAATCGGTGAGAAGAGAGGTAAATGTCAAAATGTACATATGCTTGTCTTCCGGTGATTTGGCATGTTTTTTAGGCAATCGAACTTCTAGGAATGTAGGTAGTTTTCAGTTTTCATATCAGACCGCATGACCTCTCTCTCTCTCTCTTTCTCTCTCTTCTCTCTCTTTCTCTCTTTTCTCTCTTCTCTCTCTTTCTCCCAAACTCTCACTCAAAGGCAGCCGCTCGCCGTGACAAACAAGCGTGGGAATGGCATGAGGCGACATTCCCTTTTTGCTTCCGCTTATGACAATGAGCGCGTGTGCCGATGACCCATTTTCACACATCTTCTTGTGACCATGTGAATAGGATGAAGCATTCTTTTTTTTTCTTTTTTTTCCTTTCATTTGCTCTTGGATGAAGGCTGTGGTTCTATGTAAATTGGATTGCAATCTGGAGATCTCTTTCAAAGGGCGTATTTTGCATGTACATATGTACATACATAAATACTTACATATATTCGTCATACGAATTAAACAGTGAGACGTGACCCATTGAACTGCGTAGAATGATGAATGCATGTATTATGATGCTGTTCAATACATACACATATTCCTCCGCGTTCTGAAAACAACATGTATTTGTGAAAATCAGATGACGACAATGATATGTAAATATGTAAGCCCATGTGTGGATTAGTGCGGGATTATCTTTTTCCCGTTTTTCTTTCATCTTCTTTCTATTAGAGTTTGCTCCCTGGTCGGGCCGGATATTATATAACTTACTTGTTCTCCATGTTGCCAAGGCAAAGTGCACCCCGACAACTGTGGCCTCGTCTCGGGAAGCGACCGAGAGACTCCCAGCGGGGGAAGAGGCGAATTCATGGAAAAGGAGAGAGAGAGAGAGAGAGAGAGAGAGAGAGGGGGAGAGAGAGAAAGAGCGAGCGAGAGAGAGAGAGAAATAGAGAGCGAGAGAAAGAGAGAGAGAGAGAGAGAGAGAGAGAGAGAGAACGAAATGGGCGAACGATGAAGTTCTAGGGCCTATCCACTTGCCATTCGTCTCCCACAGAAGGAGAGAGGGAGAGAGATATTGATAGAGAGAGAGAGATAGAGAAAGTGAGAGAGAGAAAGATAGAGAGAAAGAGAAAGAGAGACCGAGGGCATGTCCGCTAATCAGGATGGAGGAAGCCAGGTTGCAACTTGTGTCCAGAATGTAGGCAGGCCGCGTGCCCTACTCGAGTTACCTTTCATGTGTTGGATATGTTCAGGGTCGTCGTATCCTCCCTCATCCATCCACTTCTCTTTCCCCCGAAACCTTTGCCGTTCTCACGTCCACACGACCTCAAGCAGGTTAAAAGCCTGAGAAAACCACAGTGAAATTGTCGGCAAAGATTCATGTATTAGTCAGTGTCAGTGGCAGTTTTATCAGTAACGTCCATGTTCCACATACTGATGATTCATAAATTATACTTGACGAAGGGTCGAGTAGAATTGATTACGAAAGAAGAAGGTTCATCTTTCGTAATCACATTCATTTCTCACCTCACATCAGAATTGTGCGCAAGTCACCAGAAAATAGAGCATTTACTGGCTGTATAATTTTTACTTCTTCTTCTTCTTTTTCTCGTTAAATTTCATCTGTTCTTCGACCTTCGTAGGAGGAGATGGAAGTTAATTGAAAGAAGAAGAATAAAAATAAAATTTATTGCACACTGTTTTTTCTGCTCTAATTTGCCTCTTCCGCTTTTCGGTTGTTGTTAAATAATTTTTCATTTAAATTGCCTGTTTTGTTGTTGATAGATTACTTTTAAAAGAAAATTGCCGTACCACTTTCTTTCGGCACTCACACAACGATAAATGCATGTAAACAAGTACTTTCCGAAATGCTTTCTTCCTCTCACTTTTCTCTCTATTCTTATTCTCTCGCCCTCTCTATCTCTCCTTTGTTATTTCTCACTCCTTCTTTCTCCCTCTCATTCTCCTTCTCTCTCTCTCTCTCTCTCTCTCTCTCTCGGCGAATGCGTAAGTTGTTTGAGGATATGCGTAACTGCTGCCGAGGGAGCTCCGAGCTATCTCGTTGCCTCCGGAAGAGTGGGCACAAAGAGAGAGAGAGAGAGAGAGAGAGAGAGAGAGAGAAAAAGAGAGAGAGAGAGAACGAGAGAGAGAGAGAGAGAAAGAGAAAGAAAGAAAGAGAAAGAGAGAGAAAGAGAAAGAGAGAGAAAGAGAAAGAGAGAGAGAAATAGAGAGATAGACAGAGAGAGCGCGAAAGAGAAAGAGTGAGGTCGATGATCATCTTCTCGGCCCATAACTTTTCTTTCGCCTCTACAAATCTTCTACATCAGTGCGCTCTAACTCTTCACTCGCTCTCTTTCTTTCGTCTTTCTCTCCCTTCTCTCTCTCCCTCTCTCGCTCTTTCTCTCACCCTCTTTTACTCTTTCTCTCTCTTTCACTCTCTTTACTCTCTCCCTCTCTCTCTTTATCTATCTATCTATCTATCTCTCCTTATTTCTCAGCGGATGCGTCGTCAAGAGTATGACGCACACGCGCATGAGTATCAAAGCAAATTATGTGAGGCATCGCCGCGACAACGCTGAAGTCGACGACGGAGAGAAGGGAAGAGAGAAACAGAGAAATAGAGAGAGAGGGAGATATGGAGAGAGAGAGATTAAGAAAGGGAGATATAGACATGGAAAAGAAGAAGAGTTTGAAGCTACGTGACGACGAGCTATGAAATCTCTTGTTGTTATAAAGTAGAGCTACGCATATTATGTATGTATGTTCATACGTAATAAAATGAAGTTTGAGACTTGAGCCATCAAACTAGAAAAAGAATCTCGCCAATGTGAGTCACAATTATGTTTAATTTTTTAGCATATTTTTTTGGCTTTTCTGTTGAACTTCCATATCTCAATTCCACATCTCTATCTCTTTCTCTTTCTCTCATTCCTCTCTCTCTCATTTCTCTCTCTCTCTCTTTCTCTCATTTCTCTCTCTCTCTCTTTCTCTCTCTCTCTGCTCTTGTACTTACTTCTGCAGGCATGCATCAGGAGTCGGAACGTGTCCTTGTTCACTTTGTGCTCTACCCACTCAATTCGGCCACCCACTTCATTCCTCTCTCTCTCTCTCTCTCTCTCTCTCTCTCTTTCTCTTTCTCTCTCTCTCTATTTCTCTCTTTCTCTCTCACTCTCTCTATCTCTTCTTTTTTCCACTTCTTTTCATTTTTGCTTCTTACTTTTCACTTCTGTCATTCCATTGCTTTTTATTTACTTCTTCGTCCGCGGAGGACTTCCCTCTCTTTCTCAGTCTCACACTCGTTCGCTTTATCTTTACCTCGCTCACTCCTACTCTCTTTCTTTCATATCTCCCACTTTCTCTGTCTCTCTCTCTGTCACTCTCACTTTCGCTGTTTTTCTCTCTCCACCTCTCTCTCTCACGTTCTCTGTTTCTCTCTCTATCTCTCTCAATTTCTCTGCTTCTGCTTCCCCTTCTCACAACACGCTCTCTCGCTCTTAGTCGTTTACTCTCGACCTACTCAATTCTGGATGAACTCTTTTGCTCTTGTCTCTCTCTCTCTCACTCTCTCTCTTTCTCTCTCTCTCTCTCTCTCTCTTCTCCGTCTCCCTCCAACTTCTCACTCAGACACTCTGTACTGGCGGCGACTCACAAAGACACGTATGTAGAGAATGCCGAGAAGAAAGAGGGGGGTCAGAGAGTGTCTGTGTGATAGAGAAGCAGAAAGAGAGCGAGAGAGAGAGAGAGAGAGAGAAAGAGAGAGCTAGACATATCGTGCGCGAAATGCACTGACGAGAAGGTAAGAGTAGGTGAAAAGAGTGTTGAGAGTGAGACAGCGAGAGAGAGGCAGACAAAGAGAGAGAGAGAGAGAGGCAGACAAAGAAAGGGAAAGAGAGAGACAGAGAGAGAGCGAGGGAGAGGAGAGAGCGAACAACTACACAGTCACACAAAGACACGCAAACACATAACGCACACATATTCAAGACGAGACCGCAGCGCGCCCGCAAGTGCACGCGAGGAGCGGTCGCGTCAGAGGAATGATGGGAGAGAAAGAGAGAAGAGAGAAAGAGAGAAAGAGTGCGTGAAAGAGAATGAGAGAGAGAAAGAGAGAGGGAGAGAGATAGAGAGAGAGAGAGGGAGAGCAGTCCGAGAAAGTGATAGAAGGAGAATGAGAAAGAGAGAAGCACGAAGTAGCGGCTGCCTCCTCTCTTATGTTCCTCTCTCTCTCCACTCACTCTCTCTCTCTCACTCTCTCACAATCTCTCTCTCTCTCTTTCTCTCTCACTCTCTCTCTTCTCTCTCTCACTCTCTCTGTTCCTCTTTCGATCTCAATTCCTCTTCCACCTCTCTCTTTTTCAGCGGGCATTCTCTTTCGTTGCTCGTCTGTCTAACTTTCGCCCCATCCACTTCTCATTCTGCCTTCTTCTTCTTTCTCAATGGCAGGCAGCCCATTCTCGCTTCAAACTTTGTCGTTAATTTGTGCTTCTCTCTTTTTCTCTCTATTTTTTTTTCTCTCTCTCCTTCTCGTTCTCTCTCTTTCTTCTCAAAGAAAAGACTCCGCAGCCTGTGGCAAGCTGCAATCACTAACTCTCTCATTGCAGTACCCCCCCCCCCTCTCACTCTCTCTATCTCTCGCTCTCTCTCTCTCCCTCCCTCTCGCTCACTCTCTCTCTCTCTCTCTCGGTCTTTATGCCATTGTGACTTTCTGCCAGTTCCTCTCTCCGCATTGCTCGCTCTCTATTTTTTTCATTTGTCATTATCCAAAAGCCATAACACTGAGCAATAGCTTTTGCCTCTTTTTATCCTCAGGCTTGTCTTCGGTGCTTTTCTCTCTTTCGCCTCTCTCCGCTCTCTCTCTCTCTCTCTCTCTCTCTCTCTTTCTCTACTCTGCCTTACTCTGCTCTCTCTCTCTCGGCTCCATCCGCTATCTCTCATTTCTCTCATTTCTCTCTCTCTCTCGTCTCTCTGTCTCTCTCTCCTCTGTCTCCCTCTCTCTCTCTCGTCTCTCTCTCGTCTCTCTCTCTCTCTCTCTCTGCTCGAAAGCAGACTTAGTCTTGCTTTGTCCGTGTTCTCTGCTCTCTGAGTGAGGAATCGCAATGCAGACAACGCGCCGTGCACATTGACTGCTCCATTGCTGCATATTCAGTCGTACTTTCATGGTGGCACGTCATGATCTCGTTCTGTGCTTCATTTTTCTTTTTATTCTTTCTTTCTCTCTTTCACTCTCTCTCCCTCTCTCTCTATTCACTCTCTCTCCCTCTCTCTCTCTCTTTCTATTCACTCTTTCTCCCTCTCTCTCTCCTCTCCCTCTCTCTCTTTGAACAGATTGTCATGGATATTCGCGAATGGAATATCCGGCAGGCATATCTCTATACTTAAAGAGAGCGATTTATGGAGAGCTGAGAATCTCGTGGGACATCAATCATTAGGTGAACATTTTTCTCCTAACCTTTATGGCTATAATTTGAGAGCGAGAGGGAAAGAGAGAGAGAGAGAGGGAAAGAGAGAGAGAGAGAGAGGGAAAGAGAGAGAGAGAGGGAAAGAGAGAGAGAGAGAGGGAGAGAGAGAGAGGGAGAGAGGGAAAGAGAGAGAGAGAGGGGGGGAAAACTTCATCTTGATTAATCGTGCTTAATATTCTCCTAATATTCTCCTTTTCGTAATCCGCACTTTATGGCGTATAATTAATTTAATTACATGCAAATGCGCTAACTTATTTAAATACATATAAGCGAATTTGAGGTGATTCTGATATCCAGTGAGGGATCTAATGAAACCATCGAGAGAGATAAAGAGAGAGAAATAGAGAGAGATCGAGAGAGAACTTCTCTGCTCCTAAACGTTTCTCTCGCATCCTCTGCTTTTTCAGCTTGCTCTTACGTTATCCGGCTTAACGGAAAGCTCACCTGATTTGGTGGCTCCCTTCTCTCTCCCTCTTCTCTCTCTCTCTCTCTCTTTCTCTCTCTACCCCTCTCTCTTTCTCTCACTCTCTCTCTCACGCCTTCTCATCTTGATTCATGTTTTTCTCACTGACATGTGTTATGACTGGTATTATTCATGCCAGTATCCCCATGTGCCTCTCTCCCTTTCCACCTTATCCCTGCTTATCCCTCGCTTACCTCCATGAATCACACACATATCACTCGAGCTTTCTATCTTGACTTGACAAATGATAAATGCTCTAAATTGTAAGTGAACTGACAGCAAAAAAAAAATTACTTGAAAGACCGCTAACAATCAAAAATTAGCATAAAGTCGACGTCCAACATATTGTCTTATCTTCGGTGAAATATGTTTTTTCCTCTTCTTCATAATTTCGCAATTGAAATCTTATGAAATCGATCTAGGCTTAAGCCCATTTTTGAAAAAAAAACAATTTGTTGCCCTACAACCAGGATAACATCTTTTTTTTAAAAATAATATCACCAAGTTGTAAAGATTCGCCTTCATTCATGTGATTGACGCGGCATCTTGAACAATCTCTCTGTCGCAACACAATTCATGCTCGGCGATAACTTTTTTCACCTTTCCCTGACTCTCTCTCGTGTCTCTCTTTCTCTCTCTATCTCTCTCACTCTTTCTCTATCTCTCTCTCTACCCTTCTCTCTCTCCTTTTTTCTCTCTCACTCTTTCTATCTCTCTCTCTCTATCTATCTACCTTTCCTCATCACGTACAATGGCCGCCCTGACAGCCACCGGTGCAAGCCACCCGAGACCATGGCGCCCGAGCGGCGTAAGCCCCCACGGGGGCGGTTGCTCCTGACGCCTGCTATCTTGGCTTCTGCACTCCTGGCGGACCTGGAGGAGGTGGAAGGTTGTCTCTCCGTCTCTCTCTCTCTTTCTCTCTATTCCCTCCTTCGTCGCTAGGACGGCAAAAAAGTATAGCAGTATAGAGGGAGAGAGAGGTAGAAAGAGAGAGCGAGAGAGAGAGAGAAAGAGAGAGAGAGAGCGACAGGGAGTTCGAGATAGAAAGGAGCTCCTGGCCGTCTCCTTGGTCTCCTTTCAAGTGTCTCTCGCCCATAAGCATCCTCCCTCCACCCCACGCGTTCAGCAACTTTTTTTTTTTCGCCGAGATTTCGTCAGTACATACATACATATAAACATCATTCATATAAACATGCTCAATTAGCTCCGGCAGCATTCACCTGCTCTTGCATTGCGCGAGACCTTTAAATGGGGCCTTTTTTTCTAATTCTAATAAATATTAAAACATCCATGATATCACACACGTACAAGTGTGCTTGGGCTCATTTAAAGGCACAATATGTTTTTTATATAAATAATTAAGTAATTAAAAAAATACCACGCAAACAATCGCTGAAACATTCTTAATTGTGAAATACATATGTTTATGCATTCTAATTGCATAGATCTCTTGAAGATGGAGATTTCATCACTATTCGTCCATTCGCTTGAATTGCCTACCACTCCACGCTTGAATTGTATCAAGCAGTAGAGAGCGAGGGAAGAGGAAATAGATTATGAGAGAGAGAGAGATAGGGGAGACAGAGAGAGAGGAAGAGAGAGAGAGGAAGAGAGATAGGAAGAGAGAGAGGAAGAGAGAGGAAGAGAGATAGGAAGAGAGAGAGGAAGAGCGGTAGAGAAGGGAAGAGGGAG